>CM069903.1:79045099-79343143 GCA_036172215.1 Camellia granthamiana
TACTTTACAGTCTCCTTGTTATACTTCTACAACTTTGCTAATTAAGACAGGTTAAGCACTTAAAGTAAACAATGTTGCACCCTCTTCGGACTCACCCAAGTGCAATTCAAACTTGCCGATTTCACAACATAACCCACTTTCGAATGGCCACATTCGCCCAACTTCTCATGGATTTTCGACTCAAGGCGTCGGCCACTACATTGGCCTTCCCCGGATGATAGTGTAACTCGAAGTCATAATCCTCCAAAAACTCCATCCACCTTCGTTGACATAAATTCAAGTCTTTTTGGGGAAAACAAATATTTTACACTCTTATGATCGGAGAAAACCTCAAACTTCTCGCCATACAAATAATGCCTTCGAATTTTCAAGGCAAACACTACGGCAGCAAACTCCAAGTCATGGATAGGGTAATTCTTCTCATGAATTTTCAATTGCCGTGAACCGTAAGCTACAACCTTTCCCCCTTACATCAAGACACAACCAAGCCCATCCTGAGGCGCATCACAATAGACAGTATAGCCCAAACCTCTTTCCGGAATTATCAACACTGGTGCAGAAGTCAATCTAGTTTTAAGCTCTTGGAAAGACTTTTCACAAGCCTCACTCCATACAAAATTAACCCCCTTTTTAGTCAATCTAGTCAAAGGCACGGCTAATCTAGAGAAGTCCCTTATAAAACGCCGATAGCACCCCCCAATCCCAAGAAACTCCGGATCTCAAAAATATTTTTAGGTTGCTCCCAATCTTGTATAGAGTCTATCTTTGAAGAATCTACAATTACTTCCTCTCTTGACACTACATGGCCTAAAAACTTTACCTCAGTGAGCCAAAACTCGCATTTCTCAAATTTGGCATACAATTGGTGCTTCCTAAGCAAATCAAGCACTACCCTCAAGTGAGCCTCTTGTTCCTCTGCGGAAGTCGAATAAATTAGAATGTCGTCCACAAACACGACCACAAAATGATCCAAGTATTCTCTAAAAATTCGGTTCATCAAATCCATAAAGGAAGCTGGTGCATTAGTCAACCCAAATGGTAGTACAAGGAACTCATAGTGGCCATAACGCGTACGAAAGGCCGTTTTCTGGATGTCCTCCTCCCGGACTCTCAACAAGTGGTACCCCGATCTCAAGTCTATCTTCGAAAAGCAACAAGACCCTCTAAGTTGGTCAAACAAGTCATCTATTCTGGGTAAAGGATACTTGTTCTTAACGGTAACCCGATTCAACTTACGGTAATCGATACACAACCGCAACGACCCATCCTTCTTTTTCGCAAAGAGAGCCGGTGCTCCCTAAGGTGATGTGCTAGGGCGAGTGAAACCCTTGTCTAAAAGCTCTTGGAGTTGAATCTTCAACTAATGCAATTCTATGGGTGCAAATCTATACGGCGCCATGGAAATTGGTGCCGTTCTAGGCACTAAGTCAATGGTGAACTCGATCTTCCGGTGGAGTGGCAAACTAGTAAGATCCTCGAAAAATGCATCTGGGTATTCACAAACTACCCTTGGCAACTTAACACGAGTCCCGTCACTCTCACTATCCAAGAGAGTAGCAAGAAGACCGCTAAGCTCGTTTCTACTACGAGGGTCAAATATTGGCAATACGATCCGATCAACCCTGTCCCCCAGAAAGTAAAAACAGTCACCACCCGAGGTGCACACTGTGACCCTCTGACGAAAACAATCAATCACTGCCCGATATGAAGACAACAAATCCATGCTTAGAATAACATCAAAACTCGACATGTCTAGCAACACAAAGGCAAATGGGAGTCGACGCCCGGCAACCTTTATCTCACAATCACGACACCCCTGATCTAAGTGAACTATACCCCCGACCGGGTGACTTGACTCGACTCTAATTGAAGACGCTAACCGTGCCACCTCTAACCCCAATGCAGATGCGAATGCAGCAGATATGAATGAATGAGACACACCTGTGTCTATTAACATATCAGCCAAAGAGTTACACACAACAAAAATACCTCTCACAACGGAGGATCCCGGCAATTGCTCTGGCGCGGGTAGCAGCATACGCTCGCCCCTGTGGCCTCTGATCAACCTGCTTATCTCTCGGGGCATAGGCCTGCTGCACTGACTAAGCCGAAGCGGCTCCCTGATTAGCTCGCGAAGTCTATACTGAGTGAGCCTACTGGTGACTCTGAGTTTACCTCAACCTAGATACGCCAGATGCGCCTCCCAACTGCGGGCAATCTCTTTTAATGTGCCTTGATTGACCGCACTAATAGTAAGTAGGCCCCTACCCCCTACTCTGAGGCTGACTCTGAGATCGATTAGGTGGTGGTGGTGGCAACATTTGCTGTCCTCCTCCCTTCTGTGGACATGCAAAGGCCTTGTGACCCGGTTGGCCACATTTGAAGCAAGAAAACCCACTCGGTGCACTCTTCCCCGGGCCTGCACTAGGCAAGGGAAAGGTGGATCTAGACTATTGCGGTTGGGACTGGGATGAAAAGGTGTTTCTGCTCTTCTTGTTTGGCCTATAGTCCCCCTGTGACCCGTGGCCCCTTGACCTTGACCCCCGGATTCTCTCCTCCTCGGCCTCCACGGTAATCTCTACGTGTGTCGCCGCTTCCACAAGCCGATCATAGTTCTGGATCATGTTTCCGGTAACCTTGAACAAGATCTTAGTTCTAAGTCACTTCTCAAACTCGATGCAACGGCACTTTTCGTTGCTACCAACTCTAGTGCAAACCGGGACAAACTAGAAAAAGGCCACTTCAAATTGGGCCACGGACATGTTGAGTTGCTGAAGGTCTTGGAACTCCTGCCTCAACCTTTCCCTAGCAGTGGGTGGTGGGTACTTGTCTTGGAAAGCGACTACAAACGCCTCCCGTGTCAGTTCTATTCGGCCCTTGGCATACTTCCACCATTGGCCCGCGTCCTCTTTTAGATAGTAACTCGCAAGAGTCACTTTAAGCTCACTGTCTTCGATGTGAAGCATCTCAAATGTCTTCACCGTCTGTTTGAGCCATTCATCTGTTTTCTTAGGCTCGGGGCCACCATGGAATTCATCCAGCTTGGTCCGTAAAAACTCTCTCGTAAGAAAACTCGCCCTTGTCTCTACGGCGTTCTCCCTAGCTTGGTTCTCCTCCCTTAGTATATTCATAGACTCCCTCAAGGCCCCCACCATTTCTCGGGCTAAGGCCCCCATTGCGGCTTGGCCCGCTTGCCCCAGTACTTCCGCTTGCCCCACTTGCTCGGCCAAATTAGCTTGGCCTAACCCCTCGTCTTGCACCGAAACCTCATGGATCGGTACCCCATGCACACCCCGGTGACCTCTACCATGCCTTCCACCTCTACCTCCACGAGTTTGACCGTTTCCTGACATCTTTATTAAGGAACAAGATAGATAAATTAGCACATAATTCCAAATGTGCTCGCAACTTGCCTCACACGTTAAACTATAATAATTTATATATATTCTACCACACAAACAATTCAATTCACTCCACATAAGCACTTAGTTACGTAAGCACATACGGATTATCGTTTTATGATGAGATTAGTCCCACGAAAAACCAAGAGTTCTTAATAGAACGAGTATTGATCAGGTACCCTTCTAATAGGACCTCTAGGAAATTAATAGGCGCAAATAACATCCCAAAAGTCCAATCCCATACCCACATAGTCACATAAACACGTTATCACATAACCACAAAACAAGACATTTCCTAATCATGCAAAATGAACCCATTGTGGCAAAACAACCATTTCCTGTGAGCCCTAATTATTCAAACCCAATTGCTCTGATACCAAGTTGTAAAGCCCCAAAAATACCCCATCAAAAATGAAATGCAACAACCAACATAAATGTGATACACCATCCATCATCCACATAATAATAATAGTGATTCTCTGAACTTTACATCATTGATCAACAAGATTTATACAAAAGTCCCACATGCGAATTATACATTCAACGGTATAAAAACACATGAATCTATAGCATGTAGAGCATCACATCTCAAAAATAAATAAAATGCCCTTTAGGGCTTACATCTTCCAAGGCTTAAGCCCAGCTACACAAAAATGGTTTCACGAACCCATACATTTAAAGCCCTTGGCTAACAATTAAATTCATAAAGAAATAGAGTCATCTACTCATCACAAAATATGCCCACGCCCTCAACTCGGGTGGACCACCACATCTTTTCCTGCACCAAATCCCATAGGGGTGAGCATAAAGCCCAGTAGAGAATCCTTACAAAGTATATACAGTTATGCAAGACTTTTCAATATTAAATGCAATGCCATGCAATGCCAATTTAAAGAAAATTTCATGTACATGCTCTTCTTAAAAATCACCATGTTCAACAACAATTGAAATCTCAACAATTCCGAAACTTACAATTTTATTCAATAGGGGCGGTAAATACGACTCTGGTAATCCTTAGGTCGGTGTCTGCAAGTAGGCTCAACGAGCACTACCAATAACCCCACTTTACCGGTTGCTAACCGGAAGGGAAGTGGTATCTTCTCCGCACGTGTTTTTGGTCTTTCACCCCGGACGCTTAAGCCAACTTATCAAATTCATCTACACCCCCTATCCGGAATTACCAACGTATTTATCCCATAACATTTCAATAATTCATTTCATTTTATTTCTTTCTCAATGTGAATGATTTCAAATCTCAACTCAAAATTTGTAACAATGCAATGCTAAAATGCCAATACGATATGCCAAAGCCAAATACTAATCTTGCAATGATCAATTGAATGAATAAGCAATGCTAAAATCCTCATCATAATATAACATTTCTCCATCACCAATTTCTCAACATCGACTCATTTTAATCAAGCTTTCCAATCTCAAAATTTTCATATGCTAAGAACCCATCATCAATATACATGCATTTGTAATAAAACAAGGGAACTCTTCACTTTCTTTACTTAACATGGCATGCAACTATGAACTTACATATATATATATATATAATATCACTCATAAACTCATCTTCTTTTAATCAAGAAAATCTTCAAATTTTCTAGGGTTTTTCTCTTTTCAAACAACACACACACACACACTAAACACTTGAAAGAGACCCCAAAGAACACATCCTTTTCTTCCCTACAATGATTTCAACCCTCAAGATGCTATCTTAAAAGGATTTAAGATTTTTGAGACTTACTTTTGAAAATCTTTACATTTTGAGCAATACAATCAAAATCAACATAGTAGTTTCAAGAGAACCTTTAAATCAACTTCAATGGTGCAAAACATGTATATATAACTCAAGAAGTCCCTACCTCAAGGTTTGATGAAGAAGAGAAGATGAAACCATAGAAATCAAAGATGCCAAAGCCTAATCTCCGCCGTACACAACGAAGCTCTTGAGGAGCTCTTCCACTTTAATGAAGGAGCTAGGGTTAGAAATGCAATAGATCTTGAGAAATCAAGAACCCTAAGTGTTTTGGTAGATGAAATGTAGAGAGAAGGGAGAGGAGATGATTTTTTAAAGAGAGAGAGATGAGCCAAAAGTGATACAAACACAGCCCTAGAGAGAAAATAAAACAAAGATTCGGACTGCCCAGCGTCCTGCACGTGCGGAGCCTCCTTCTCGCACGTGCGGCCTTCATCTCCGCACGTGCGGCCATCCCCTCCCTCACCTAGCTCTGCACCTGCATATATTGCAGTGTGTTGCCCCAAACCTCCCCTGAATTCCGCACGTGTGGCCTCACCTCCCGCACGTGCGGCCCTTCCCCCGCACGTGCGGCCCAAGGCCCCACACGTGCGACCCTGTTTCCACAGCCTAGAATTTTTCTCAGCTCAGTTCTAGGCACTTCGGACCTGGTCTCACACTCTTCGGAATAGGTGAAAATCAACACCGAACAAACAAGAATAATAATTTATTTGAGTGAAACCTCCGGACACCACAAACCCAAACGAATAACAAGGCTTGAAGTCAACCCGACACCCCACAAGACAAACCCAAAGTTAAAATGAAGGAAAACGAAATGAGCCACATACCCGGTCATCACAGTATCTTGGGAGACGAGCTTTTAATAAAATTCGTGAGCACCGTAGCGGGGGACAAATTTATCTTAACGAAGTTGTGTCCAACACAAGCCTCGATCAAACTATTTTTTGTCTCCAGATTTTTACAATTTGTTTGTAGATATTCTACTTCTTTGTAAGTATTTTTTATTCCCTATGTATGGTTTGGTTTGGTTTTACCCAAACAATTTACATTATGTTCAACTTATATTTTTTTATATAATTTGGTAATATATTTTTAATTATTGATTATGTTTCACAAAATTCAAAAAAGTCACAGAACTCGAATTTTGTTATAAAAAACAGATTCAAAAAACAAAGAAACCTACTTAATTACTGCCTTTGCTCATAAGTCATTGTTGAAAATAAAATTGGAATCAAACATGCAATGCATATCAATAATTAAATTTGTCTTTTCTAGACATCATCATCAAGAATCATTAGGCAAAATTCATCATCATCAATAATCATTAGGCAAAATTCTTATTCACACGCTGGAGTGAAAGTTACACCGTTTAAACAGATTGTGTTTTCAAAATACAAAGAAAATGAATTCTCTCTCCATAAACAGAGTTCAAAAGAGTCCATAAAATAAACAGTATGAGGAAAATTTTATAAACAAAATTCATATCTCAAACATAATAGAGTTCCTTGAATGAACCCCATAACGTTGACATAATTTGAAAATCAATAAATAAAATCAATTAAAATTATCCCAATAAATATAAACATATCATGTTTAGTCAAAATTTGTACAAAAAGATTATGAATTAAATTGTACGAAACACTGAAATTTTTGGAACACTAAATATTTGGATGAAATTTATACATATTCCATTATTCTACAAAATCTTACAAAAGAAACCATCTGTTGCACTGATTTAATTATACATAGAGAGATGTATCCATCAATTAATGGATAAACTAATTTGATACAAAAATCGGTAAAGTAAAAAACAGAAACGTTTCTATCTCAGAATATGTATCACAAATAACAGTACACAAAAAATAAATCAAAATGTAGAATATAAAATCTATATTTAACTAGAATAAGGGAAAAGATAGAAAAGAAACTTGGATAAAACAGAATTCACGCGAATTTGTCTTAAGATTGTTGGAATATTTCTTATGTGTACTATTGAAACATGTAATAATTGCACCAAATATATTACCAAATTATTTTTAAAAAAAATATAAGTTGAAAACAACGTAAATTGATTGGGTAAAATCAAACCAAACCATATAAAAAGAACCAGAAATACTTAGAGAGAAGTAAAAAACTTACAAACATATTGTACACATATAGAACCAAAAACTATTTGATCGAGGCTTATGTTAGACACAATTTCCTTAAGACAAATTTGTCCTCGTTACAGTGCTTACAAGTTTTTATTGGACGTTCGTTTCCTAGGATATAACGATCGAACCTTGCAGAAACAGCACTACCACTACAAGTCTGGCGAACCTTGCTGTGCAGAATTCTCTTGTACAGAGGAAATAGAGAGTGCCAAAGAAGAGAAAAACACAAGATGAATTCGATCAATCCAATATTTTTGAATGCATTAGGGGGTTTGCTTATATAGGAGAATTGGTGACTCTTTGAATAGTCATGGTGACTTTTAAAGAAGAGGCACAACTTTTTCCAATGAAGAGACACAACTATTCTAGGAAATAGGTGCAATAGAACATACATGATTGTTCTCTCAAATGGGTTCAAATTCTATATCGTATCCGGTTCAATTTTTACCAAAACAAATAACAAATTTATTTAAAATCTTGTTTCTGTTTTGTACTAATGCAATTGGGTTTCTAGGAATAAATAATTGCTTTTATTATTCTGAGTTAGTTTTACCAAACAAATTTGTTTTTATATTGCATACTGTTTATTAATTTATACTTTCTTCATTGATTTGTTTATTAAATCATGAATGACTCGTAGCGGCTCTGCTTCTTATGTATTCTACATCATCCTTTATATCTTGTGTCTTATTTTTTAGTTTTATAAAATCACAATTGTTAATCAAATTTTGTCCTGGTTAGTTTCGGATTTGTTCCAGTTCTTAGACTAGAATAGATTTAGTTTTATTTTGTTACAACAGTATAATTGGTTTCTAATTGTATGTGATTCTGTTCTATATGAAATTAATTATAATTTTAGACAAAATTTGTTTTCCGTTAAGTGAAATTTGATTAATTTGTTTCTTTGACAAATTTAGTTTACTGTTTTCAGTTCGGTGTAATATAGAAATTTTATTTTGTATTCTATTAGAAGTGTAATAAAAATAAAACGGATGTGTAAGTTTTACACACTGTTAACATGAAAAGATCAAATTGTTGCATGCCTTATTAATTAATGGAGTAAATTGCACTTTGCACCCCTGCACTTTACATCAAATCCCACTTTGGCCCCTACACATCAAATTGTGACACTTAACCCCCTGCACTTTTGGTCAAGTGTCACTTTGGTCCTTTTGTTAGCCTTATTGTTAATAGAGGTCAGTCACATGAAAAACATGTGAGGATAAATTATATTTTGCACCCCTGCACTTTACACAAAATCCCACTTTAGTCCCTACACATCAAAATTGTGACACTTAGCTCCTTAAAGGATAACTTCTGTTAGCCTCACTATTAACAGAAGGGCCAATGTGACACTTGACCAAAAGTGCAAGGGGTTAAGTGTTACAATTTGATGTGTAGGGACTAAAGTGAGATTTTGTGTAAAGTGCAGGGGGTGCAAAGCGTAATTTACCCTAGTTAATGCTTAATATGAATTGCTCCTAGAAATGAATAGAGATATTTATAAATATTTTTGGGATACATCTTTGATTTGACAGTTGGTGATAGTCTTGTGTGTAGTTTTTGCCTTGTATTATGATAGACAGAACTATCTATGCTTTTATTATTTTCACATAACTTGTGTGATTAGATCAATTGGTGATTTTTTTGGCAAAAGAAGTTAATGTTTGTTGCAGTAGTTTGAATCTATAGTTTGTTATTGTCATCAAATCCATTTTAATTCAAATAGAATTAATTTTTTTTTATAATTATGTGACAATACAGGTTTTTAGTCTGTATTTCTCATTTGGTTATTTACAGAATTGTCTAATCTATATTAGGTTAATCCATTGTGTTTTTCTGCGTATCATATGTATATATAAATATCAATTCATGATTCCTTTTGTTAAAGTAATTTCTTGTCATTGGAAATGATAAATTGATATATTGACTTTGTAAATGAACGTATTAATTTTAATATTTTTAATTAATTTGGAACAAATTTTATGACATCATGCTGCTATAATTTTTTTATGAAATATTGTGTGATATTTGTTATTTTTTGACTGATTTAGTTTCAGTGCTATGTATGGGATTTAATTAGAGTTTATTTAAAATTTTGTGAACTTTTAATTAAATTATGGTGGCGTTTATGACATCCATACTACTACCAATGGATATCTTTTAGCATATTATATGGAAAAGTATATTTCATGTGTAAATGACTTTCCATTTGATTGTAGTAGTATCTTTATACTGTTAAAACAGTCGTTGACACTGAAGAAATTTAAACATGATGGTTTAAATAGTGGTATCGTTCCAATTATTTTGAAGTAGATTGAGAAATCTTTTTTGTTGATTATTACTTTGTTAATAATCAATTCGAGAGTTATTTTTAAAGTAACTATTAAGTCTAAACAATATTTTAGTCAAATTAAATTGAGATTGTGACATGTGTTGTGATAATTACTTTTATATATTATAATAGGTATCCAATTGTTTTGACAAAATAAAAGGCACATATTGTATTTAGTATAAACCCATAATTTAAGAGTGAGCAATTACTCTTCGTGGGGGTTTATATATGCATTATAAAAGTGATGGAATGATCTAAGATATATGTCTTGCCTTAAATACACATTTGTCATGAGTGTGTGTTTGATAGTTGTAATAGTGATACTTGTTCGAACTGAGTTATGGCTTTTGTGCTAATTTTTGTATTATCACAAATGTAGGGGAGAGAAGTAGAGTTGTCTGCTAATCATTCCACAGAAACTCGAATAAGAGTACTCAAATTCAAGATATAGAATCTTAATTTAGAGGTACAAGTATTCTTCATTGAATGCATTGGAAGGATTTGTACAATTCCTTGAATGCATGGAAAGAATTTATACAATCAAATGAGGTTTTTGAATTGTTTGATTTTTGAGCAAAATCTTTATGAGTATATGATTTTGTCTTAATTATTTTGAGTTTTCTCTGGGATTTCTATTTCATAAATTTGATTTTCAATTTTATATTTTGATTTACATCAGAATTGTGGGGGTGTATTAATATTTTTGTGTGGTAATATCCTCACAAGGGAAAATTAATTTTCACATTTTCTCTTGAATACTTAAAATGTAAGAGTGCTTGGAGGGTTTTACCAATGTAACGGTTCTGATAGTAGATTCATAGAGAATCTCAATTCTTTGTCTAAGACAAAGTTAGAGTAGAATTAAAAATGACTTCGTTAACTTCTAAGGAACACCACTATGTCTATAAATTGAATTCAGAAATGAGAGAGACATAGAGTACCGGTAAGTCTTGACTTATTTATAGACTTAATATTGTAAGACATTTGTTATCAATTGTGAGTATTGTTTGAGAACAATATAGTGGATCCACTAACTACTCAATGATATATAAAGAAGAAGGTTAAACGAAAAATAGCAGTCGCTAACTAGAATGTTTGACCAGAGCAAATGAGGGAAAGTTCATCGAGGGAAATATGATTAAAACCTAGTAATTTTGGGTTGCCAACCTAGTTGATTGGAGATCTCAAGATCTAGGTTCAAAGGGACAACCGAATTATAGATGACTCACCAGAAATCACTAAGGGAGTCTATCTCCTATCCATTTCGATGATGAGAGTGATATTTGTAACATGTGTTGCATGTAGGTGACCTAGGGTAAGTTATGCTTTTACTTATGTCTTGAAAAAATTAGAGGGGTATCTTTAAAGAGGAATTTTTTCAAAATAAGAATTACCTATATGAGTGTGAAGGGGCCACTTCTATGAAAATTGATAAGGCTGAATTCTCTAAAGCACTCATGAAAATTAGGAATTGGCCAATGCCAAAATGGGCACAACCGTGAGAACTAAGCTGTGTCTTGAGATATTCTGTGTGAATTCTGTTGTCTTGGCTTACACAGACAGTTGAACAGTTCAAGGCATTGCTTCCATTAATTAGCTAGTAAGTCTAATAGTCTTTCACTAAGGAAGGTTCAAAGCCAAAAGCTACCTATCTCCATGTAGAATATTCCCAATTGAATTCTCTTTGAGTCTACATTGCATCTTGCATACTTTTCCGTCATTTCATTTATGTGGGGGATTGTTAGAAAAATGGTTTGGAAACCTATTAATAGATGAATGGGAAATTGACTCCAAAGTGCACTATTTGAGAATGGTTTTCAGACAAAATTTATTTAATTTAAAATTTGATTTTATTTAAATAAATTCATTAATTTTTTGGATCAAAATTGAATGGGATTCGATTCAGAATTCAAATTCTTTTGAAAGAACAATCCTGTCATTTTTTGTTGCACCTTTTCATGGAAAATAGGTGACTCTTTTGTAAAGTCATCATGACCATTTGAAGAGCCACCAATTCACCTATATGCCCTCATTGCATTCATTGTACATCAAATTCATCTTGTGTTTCTTTTTTTCTGCACTCTGTCTTTTCTATAAGAGAATTCTGCACAGTAAGGTTTGCCAAACCTACAGTTGTAGTGCTATTTTTGCAAGGTTCGATCATTGTATCCTGGGAGATGAACGTCCAATAAAAACTCGTGAGCACCGTAGCGGGAGACGAATTTGTCTTAAGGAAATTGTGTCCAACACAAGTCTCGATCAAACTGTTTTTCGTTTTTAGATTTTTACAATCTATTTGTAAGTTTTCTATTTCTCTGTAAGTATTTTTGATTCTCTGTATATGGTTTGGTATGGTTTTACCTAAATAATTTACGTTATATTCAACCTATATATTTTTTTTATATATAATTTGGTAATATATTTGGTGCAATTATTACGTATTAATTGTACACATAATAATTATTCCAATAACATCAACCCTCAATCCAATACCAACAATATGAATATCTAAGCATGAGTACATAATACATATCAATTCTTAATAGAAATTTAATATGCAACCCTATGTTCAATTCCATTCATTCTCATATAATCTTATTCCTATGTCAATGAATTACAATACATGAGTTCAACCCATGAAAGTAACAAGTTATGCATTCTCAACAAATAATTGGCACTACAGATGGCCTAAGGCTTTACACAAAAACGATAGATCAATGGTCTCACATGTTCACAATCTATAGCCACTTCACGAATTTGGAAATGTTTATTAACAACGGGGTGAGCATAAATTATAGTGGAAGTATGCAACTAGCATGCTAAATATGTAATTCTAAGGCATTTGGTCATGATGTGATACATAGCATAATATATATATATACACTAGGGATAACCTGTGCCTGAAGGCACTACCAACAATTGTTTTGGTATCATGTGCTACGAAACTCAATGGTAATAAAACAATTCAAAATGGTAATATCACTCCGATTTAAAACTTCACATATAAGAAACTGAAATTGTTTCTACACATTGAAGTAGCGAAAGCATTTATAAATTTCAAAATTAAAGTGCAAAAAATGAATTATATATTTAAATGTAGCACAAGCAAAGAATCTAGAAATATTTGCTAAACTTAAAGTCCAAATAGCATGTTTTAGATTTTTATCCACATCAAAATGGCACATCTATACACTATAGCAAGTTAGAATGTGATAACCTTTAATAAAAGAATGTTATTGAATTAGTATCATAACTGGTAACCCTTTTGCTTTATTAGGTTTCAATGCCTTCAAATAAAGGTCAATGAACATTTTGGTACAAAAGAATCATCCTAGCTAACCCCCCCCCCCCAAAAAAAAAAATAACATGAGAGAGCTAACCAATGACACACCGGTAGAAGCAACGTATCTCAATGTTTCTAATATGGATCAATGACCTGCAGCAAAATCACTCGCTTAAATTCGCTTCAAAAAACCAATAGGAAAATCAAAAGAAACTGTATCATGAAAAATCGCATCAAAATACATATGAGAAATAGGAAAATCAATAGCTATGAATTAAGAAGAATTGAACATAACTATTATTGTCAATTGAATTATGTCATTCAATGGCGAAGTAAGAATAGACATATGTATGCATTACTAAAGTAAACAAATGAATAGAAAAGCAAATAACAATATAGATAGACCAATTGAGAATGCCGATAAATCATACAAACCTCCAAATAGAATTAAACTCAAATTTTGTACGGGAAGCGAATAATTTTCTTTCTTAAGACTAAGAGAGTCTCGTTATAAGGAAGAATAATTTTTGAAGGCTGTAAAACCAAACAAAATTAAATTTTAAAACAATTAAAGCTTACCTTGTGTGAAGTATCCATTTTTGGATGATCATGCTCCTTTGAGTTTCCATCCCTGTGATAATGCATAACTCATTTTCTAGTTGAAACATTATGTATAACAATTAGTAGGCGACAAAAAAAGAATCAAACTTGAAAGCAATGTTAATGGGCAAATCTAACTAAAATTAAACCCAAGGTTCATTAAATAAAATTAACTATACTATTTTTTTAAACAAAGATTACAACCAAATACTTATAAAAGATATTTCCACAACTGAAAAACGAAAGAGAAGAATGAAACTAAATTAAACATAATTAAGTAGAGAAGCAGAACAGTTAAAAAGAGAATGAGAAAAACATAATTAATACTCCAAATGATATAAATAAAATAGTTACATATTTCCGAAAATCAGTACATGAAAATTGATTTTAGAAACCCATTTAGAAACCCATTTTAATAATTGTGCTGGTTCATTTATCATTTTAATATTTTTGGAATCAAAACCATTCAGAAACATATTTAAATCTAACCTATTTTAAAAAATCATTACATGAAGATGGGTTTCTAAAATCTAAACCATTTCAAAAAATCATTACATGAAATTCACAGCTTTTCCTCACCTCAAACCCAACACCACCTTTGCCTCAAACCAATAAATTGACTTGCCTACTAAAAAAAAGAAAAAGAAAAAGGGATTAGTTGGTTTGTATGCTTTCTAGGTGACTGATAACATGTTGTATACTCCAAATCAATCACTAAGAATTTGCCCACAACATTTAAGAGGGCACTTCACCAACACTAAGGGTTGAAAGTGAAACCACCTTCTTCTTCACTTATGAGACACCATTATGCATAATCATCCAATTAAAAGTATAAAGTAGGTTTAAACTACTTCAAGCATAAAGTAAGTTTATGCCATCACTCATTACTCCAGGATGACTAACTAATAACATAGATGGTCTACTGAATTAATTTAGTTCCAAAACCAAATATTTGAAGAAAAAAAGAAACAACCAATTGGCTTAAAACTGGCTTTTGTTACTCTAGACCTCTTTACTATTTTTCTTTTACAAATTCTGTAACGCCCTCAAAATAATAACATTAAACCCATCCATATAGAGACATGCATTGATACATAAAAGGTCCACATTCATCTATTCATCAGAGTATTTCATTACAAAAGTATTACATGTTACAACAAAAGCAAATGCCCTACAGGCTTACAGCTTTCCAAGTTAACACTTGGTTACAAAAGAGAGTGCTAACTCAATTACACATTAAGTCCTTGGCTTGAATCTACATGTAATGCAATAAAGGAAAATAAGACAACGAAAATGTGACCGCCTCTAGCCTCCCAAGCTATGTCCTTGGAGGTGACGTGCTACCTGTACCTGAAAATGATGTTCCCATATAGGGTGAGCCACAGCCCAGTAGAAATATACTAAACCAACTATGAACAATGACTAAAAGATTAGCAATTGATAGATGGTCAACACTTACACTTCCATTTACATCTTATTACGATTCCCTGACAGTGAAGTCTATGTTACAATTCACTCTCCATTTCTTTTTCGACATTGAGTTTGAAAACAAGGCTCAGTACTCTGGCCAAAACATTTGATGAGATTATAGTTCATCACTAGAACACTTTTGAAATTCAAGGTGGATACACGTTTTGGTGTTGTATCAATAACACATAAACCACTTCCATACTTCACAAACGATGATGATATACATTTTAGTGCTATATCAAATCAAACAAACATTTCAATAGATATGCATATGAGCTATATCACAACTACAACAGATAAGCATATGAGCTATATCAATACTTCAATAGATAAGCATATGAGCTATATCAACACTTCAATAGATAAGCATATGAGCTATATCAACAATTCAATAGATAAGTATATGAGCTATATCATCACTACAATGGGAGAGCATATGAGCTGCATCCCTGGGTCCATCCCTCATCTTCCCTTAACCATTAACCGGTTTAGAGGTACATCCCCCATCTTCCCCTAAACCGTGGAGTACATCCCCCATCTCCTCCCATATACAAGCAATGCATATAAACACAGAATCATATACGCAATCAATCAATACATAAAGTTAATGTATTCTAGCAACCGTCTACATATAATGCATATAAACACATTGGTCATACGCACAATCAATCAATACATAAAGTTAATGTATTCTACCAACCGTCATACTCTATGACACATCCAATTGATTAATTTTAGTTTGCCTAATCATCATGCATTGTCTACAACAATCAGTACTACCCTCCACCGGTAGTCCAAAACAATTATTTCTAAACAGGAAATAAATGCACAAGTGGATAATATATCAACATTTCAATTAGGTGAGCAATAAATGATTTAACTACACCCTTTAGTCCCATACATTCCCAATTTCAACATTTCCAATTCAATTCCTCATTTCCTTTAATTAATTATATACATTAATTAATTAAAACAATTAGGGCAAATTCCCTTAATTAACAAAACAACTCTAAGGTTCCATTTTCATCCACAATCCATCATCCATCTAATTTTTCTATACCAAACTTGCATATAGGTTTATTTCAAACAAAACCCCAACTTTTGTAAAATTACACAAAAGGCCCAAACATTTCTCAAATTTACCCAACAACACCCAACATATCAAAATGCTAAAATTTAAAGACAAAATCCATAAGGAGGAGTAGGATATCCCTACCTCGAAAGATGACACCCAACGGAGAAGATGAAGAAACTCAACGTGCTCCAAAACTCAATATTTTCGGATCAAAACGTAGCCCTCGACGATCAACACAAGTTTTACAAAGGCCGAAGGTGAGGAAAGCTCTCTAGCTAGATCAAACCCTAGAGAGAAGGGAGTTTCTAGAGAGAGAGGCTCTCAAAATAACTTTTCGGAAAAGTAAGAGAGAGAGTGGAAGTTAAAAAGTGATATAAAAATGTCCAGCTGCCAACTGATATACGACAGGTCCGCTCGAGCGGAAAACACAACGCTCGAGCGTCAAGAACAAAAATCTGAGTCTGCTCGAGCGCAAGAAGGCCCGCTCGAGCGCCAAGACACAAGAGTGAAACACATCCGCTTGAGCGCGAAAAACCAGTCTGCTCGAGCGTGGATTATCCCATCCCAGAACTTTCACCCAAAAGTACTACCCGCTAGAGCGCCAACAAGCCCGCTCGAGCACAACCCGCTCGAGCGCAGGAAACCAGCTCGAGCGTAGAAATCACACCTGCAGAAGTTTTGCAGGGACACAAAAAGCTGGAAGGGTGTAAACCCCGCTCGAGTGCAGGAGGACCCGCTCGAGCGGAACGACCAAAAACTGGGCAACAAGAAATTAGACCAAGGCTCGACCCACCTGCTCAAAACATGCCCAACACATCCTAAAACTCAGAGAAATGGAATCAAAGGATAACAACAAGGTAGATACAACTGTTAATGTTCACGGGACCAACTCCGGATCACTGTACAACGAGGGGAAAAAACCCGGAATCGCTATAAATTCTTTCTAGATCTCATTGAGCCAATCTCGGCATTGTTTATAGAGTCTTACAAAATAACTGGCAAAGCTGAAATTATAATTTTTTTTTTATTTTTTTTTATCACAACTTACAATCCTCGCTCTGAAAGTAATATAAAAAATGAGAGAAGAAAGAAAGAAAGAAAGAAAAAATAAAAATAAAAAAGGAAAGAATAGGCTCAGCTCTTGTACAAAATAATAAATGATTTTCACCTAACGAAACTAAAATATATTAAGAGTCACAGCGGTAAAGGGAAGAAGAAAAAAAAATTGACTTTAACACATCCAATCAAAATTTTAATTTGTTATAATCATATTTGTAACGCCCTCAAAATAACAACATAAAACCCAACAATATAGACATGCATTGATATATAAAAGATCCACATTCTTCCATTAACAGAGTTTCATTACAAAAGTATTACATGTTAACAACAAAAGCAAATGCCCTAAGGGCTTACAGCTTTCCAAGTTAACACTTGGTTACAACAAGTAGAGTACTAACTCATTTACACATTAAGCCATTGGCTTGAATTTACATGTAATACATCAAAAAGAAAGGCGACAAAAAAAGGTCTGCCCGCCCCTAGCCTCCCAAGCTATGTCCTTGGAGGTGGCATGCTACCTGTACCTGAAAATGATGTTCCCATATAGGGTGAGCCACAGCCCAATAGAAATACACTAAACCAGTTATGAATAATGACTAAAAGATCAGCAGTTGATAGGTGGCCAACACTTTACATTTTCATTCCCCATTTCCTTACAAATTCTCAATTTATAACCATGGCTCAGAACCTGGCCAACAACTCATGTGGGACAGTAACTTATGTCCAACAATTTCCCATTTCACAAAAAAAACAAGCATACTAGCTATATCAATACTTCCGAAGACATGCATAAGAGCAATATCACACTTCCAAAGACAAGCATATGAGCTGTGTCAACACATCACTAGATAAGCATATGAGCTATATCTCTGGAGTCCATCCCTTATCTTCTCCCAAACAACATCCGGTTTAGAGGTCCATCCCCTATCATCCCCTAAACCGTGGAGTACATCCCCTATCTCCTCCAACACAACAGACAATGCATATAAACAATTATTATACACATCAATCAATACATAAATTTAATGTATTCCTTCAACCGTCACACTCAATGACACACTTCAATGATCAGTTTTAGTTTGCCTAATCATCATGCATTGTCTACAACAATCAAGACTATCCTCCATCGATAGCGCAAAGCAGTTATTTCTATACAGAAAATAAATGCAACAAATGGATATAAAATCAACATTTCAATTCCTCATTTCTTACAATTAATTATCCCAATTAATTAATCAATGTAATTAGGGCATTTTCCATAATTAACATTACAACCCTTAGGTTCCATTTTTCATCACTATTTCAACATTAATCCCATGTTTCTACCCCAAACATGCCTCTAGGTTCTTTATAAATAAAACCCCAACTTTTGTAAAATTACACAAAGGCCCAAAGTTTTCTCAAAACTACACAATAACTTCCAACACATCAAAATGCTAAAATTAAAAGACAAAATCCATAAAGAGGAGTAGGATATCCCTACCTCAAAGTTTGAGCTCAAATGGAGATGAAGACCCAACACCCAACTTGCTCCAAAACCAAATATTTTCAGATTAAATCGAAGCCCAAGTCACCCTCTATCTTTTTAACAAAGGACTTAGGGTAGGAAATCACCCTAGGTAGATCAAATCTTAGAGAGAGAGTAAGTTTAGAGAGAGAGGGTCTCAAATTTTAGATGAAAAGTTTTGAAAAAGTGAAGTTTGGTTCGGCTGCTGCTAGCTGATATAAACAGGCTCGCTCGAGCGAAGCCTTGGTCGCTCGAGCGACCAGACACAAGAAACTGCCCTCGCTCGAGCGAAGACACGCTCGCTCGAGCCAACAGTTCAAATCTTCCGATTTGCAACACGACGCTCACTCGAGCCAACAGTTCAAATCTTCCGATTTGCAACACGACGCTCGCTCGAGCGAAGAACCGCTCGCTCGAGCGAAGAACGAACCAGATCGCTCGAGCGAAGAAAAGCTCGCTCGAGCCAAGAAATGCAACTTTCAGGTCTGAGCCAGACGCAATCGCTCGCTCGAGAGAAGCCACTCTGGCTCGAGCCACCAGACACAAAAACCAACTCTCGCTCGAGCGACCAAACCCTCGCTCGAGCGACCAACCAAAAACAGAAGCTCGCTCGAGCGAAGAACAGCTCGCTCGAGCGAAGACCCAAAATTCTGGGCAGCAACACTTGGCTCCCAAACACAACCAACCTGTAACAAACCTGCCCAATACATCCTATAACTCAAATACAAAGTAGGAAAGGATGTAAACAAGACAATACTCAACTATTAACATCCACGGACACATGTCCGGATCACTGCACTACAAGGGGTAAACCCGGGATCGCTATAACTTTGTTTGTCACATCTATTTTAAAATGAATATACAATTGTGACTACAATGTATATATTTTAAAATGAAAATTTTAACTGATTTTAAGCACTGGTAGAGTTATAGGGTGTGGAAAAAGTAATAGGCAAAGTTATTCTATTAAAGCAACATGATCTAAATTTCTCTTCCACCCCCCCAAATCACCAATATCAAGAAGAAAAATTCCAATAAAAAGAAACTCAATAAATAAACTTCTAGTTCCCCAAACAAAGATATAAAATTGTGAAGAAAAAAAAAAGGCTTACTTGTTTAATGGACCATTGTGCCATTGCTCTCCATTTCTTGAAACATTCACTAATAGACCCACACAACACTTCCATTCATTGTATAACCTGAATTTTTCAAGTCTAATCAAAACAAAGTAAAACATCTTGTTTTTGAAAAATCAAACATACAGGCATTCTAAAAAATGCTAATTTTTAAAATTATAGTAAAAATTATTACAATGCTTATCATCAAACTTGTATGAAATTCAAAAATTAAAATAGAAGACCCAAATTATCACCATAAAAAAATCAAGTACTTGCTCTTCTTGGTTTTGCACCTAGCTAATAATCCAGAAGATAGCCAACATGTAAATGAAGCCTAGCAAATAGAAATTTAAGATTCTTAGTTTTTTCATGTAAAATGAAGCCAAGTTGAACAATAGATAAGCAACAAATTATTGACAAATCCATCAATGGAAGGCAGACCAATTACCTAATCAACCATTGCAGCAAACAAAGCCACAACAACTTTTTATAAGCTAATCAAACACTCCTTCAAGCCAAGGCATATGTACTTGAAACAAAAGGAAGAATAGAAAATATAAGTAAGCAAGCTCCATTATCCATTATCCAAAATCAATCCCCTAAAAATTGCCCATTGTTTGTTATTAAAAATAAGATCCAACTCCCACTGTTTGATTCACCAATTTGAATATACATGTTTTATAGAGGGGCCAATTTGAGAGAGAATAGGCAAATGCATGCTCTTTACAACTATCAATTAGTAACCAAACAAATGTGACATTTCAATCCACCAATGTGAGTGCCAAAAAGCATGAAAAATCATTTCTATGAACATATCAAGAAGTAAACCAATCTGAAGGCAATAAGTAGCAATTAAGCGCAATCACTATTTCAACCTTCCATACTGTGTGACAATTTTTGAACATGAAAGATCCATTCATAAAAAAAGACCTATCTCATCTTAGAGCAGAAAAACAAATAGAAGTCACCCATTCATCGAAATTCATTTCATTGAAAAAGACTTATGTCATCTTTCATATTCATATAAATGAAATCAAAACCATAAAGAAACACAAACAATTATGCCCAACTTCTCTGCACTCCTCTTTCAGTTATCCATAAAGAAATTGAAGGGGGAAAAAAAAAATTCAATCAACACTATAGAAACAAACCTACTATAAGAAATGAGTATATATGTTTTATTTCAGTAACTTAGAAATAACAATATTAAATTTAAAAAAAATTCGTAAACTAAAAATAGATTGAACAATTTAATTCCCAATGGAAACCAAGCATCCTATTAAAGAATTAGGATACCTTTAAGAGTAATGCTAGAGACCCCAAATGTTTTAGCAAATATCTCACATGGGTGTGGAACCCACATAAGACTCACATGGTGTGGGTCCCACACCCATGTAAGATATTTGGTAGAATATTTGGAGTCCCTAATATTTTTCTACCTTTAATGAGTTAACATGGTGAACTGAAATGCTAAGAACAGCAGTTGCAAAATAAATAAATAAAATAATCAAATAGCTCAAACTATTCAAATTCACCCATAAGCAAAATATGAAACCAACCTTTTGAATCCATTTAATTTGCTCATGGGAAGCAACCAACCCATTGCCACAACAAAAAAACAAGTAGAAGCCGTCGAAACCATCACATACTGTCAAAGACACACACTCACAGATTCCTGGGCAAAGACATACACACATACAACAACCAAATAATATTGTCAAATTTTAGTTCCAAAACTGAATCTAAATTCATTAGGTGGACTGCGACCTCTTCCCTGACACAGCTATTTATTTCAAATCTATTATTGGGGCCTTTTACCTCATGTATTTCGAACCTTCTTGAAGAACAGCTTCGTTGTCAGTGGCGGTGGGGTAGGCTGTCGGCGAGGCAGGATGACGATGTCTCCTCTCATTGAATCGAAGAAAGATTATTTTTTTTTTTTAAATTCCTTCACCAAAACAGGGAAATAGGAGAGGTGGTCGTCGGTGTTGCGATGGCGGTGGTCGTCGCAAGAAGAGGTGGTCAGTGGTCGCAATGGAATCGCAAAAGGAGAGAGAGTAGCGTATGAAAGAGATAGGAGAAACAAAGGAAAGTTTTGAGAGGAGGGAGAGAGAGAGAGAGAGAGAGAGGTGTTTTTGGTGGTTCTGTTCAAGAAGAAGAACAGAGAGGGAGAGAAAGGTAAAGAGGGAAGGTGGAAAGGAGACGTGGTTAGGTGGGAAGGCTAAGGTAGAGAAGTGTTTGGGCGAGAATCATCTATTGATTTGAACCATTGATATAAATTTAGGATTCATCTCAGCCATTAAAACCAAATGTATCTCTGATACATTTTATACATTTTCAAAAACCCTTCTGTCCTATTATATAGACTAGTGTATGCCCGTGCCTGAAGGCATGATGAAAATATATTTGAGATTAAAATACAATTAAATGCAATTTAACTAACCAACTGTGGGTGGGTGGTGATTTCTATCACTTTGTTTTGTTTCTCGATGCCTACTTAGTTGGGATCGGGCTATCTTTTTATTGATAATTGTCAATGTATTTGCTTGATCATTATCAATAAATTTTCCTTTTGGCTGTTTCAAAAAAAAAAAATTTGAGGTCAAAAAAATATTAATAGATGGCCCATTTGGTTTGAATTTTCAAATGAATTTTATAATTATATTTTTGAAAAGAGTTTGTTAAACTTCAAATTTTGATTTTGTTTGGGAAGTGAATTGAGTTTTTAGCTATTTTAACCTGGACTGAAAAGTATCGTTTGAGACGGGCTTTTTGATTTTTTAAACTATTGTGAGAGAAAAATTGAAAATAATTATAATTTGAATGTGGCATTTTGTCTTATAAATTTTTAGTCTATTTTGTCATTTTGTGTTTATTTTAGTCCTAACCTATGATGTCAAACAAAGCCAATTTGATTGTATATTTGGAAAATAATTTTTACAAATTTAAAATTCAAAACATATTTAGTTTTGGTGTGTGCCACACCCCAAGTGGTCGGCATGGGACGAAACCACTTTTGTGTGTGCATGGTGAATAGATATGCGTATTGGTAGATGTGTATATATAAAATAAAAGTTGACTTTTTTTATTTTTTTTTGACTTTTTTTTTATTTTAAAAAAAGTGTAAAAAATGTGAGAAATAATGTGACCCAAATCGAGTTAAAAGTTGAAAAGTGACTTTTAACCCATTTTCCCAAATAGGTTAAAAAATTTGTAAACTAAAAAAAAATTTCCAACCGCCATAATCACAGGTATCAAAAAATTTCCACCAACATTTGGCACGGGTTTCGATAAAATGTCCACAAACATTTTTGAAACCCAGTACCAGCCAGCACACAAAGGTCTATTTTGGAAAGATGATTAAAAATCATCTTCTAGCTTTTAATTTATTTTAGGTCACATCATCTCTCACATTTTTTCAAAAAAAGACAAAAAAAATCAGAAAGTTAGTTTTTAAACAACCCAAAGCAAATACAATGCCCTTTGCCTCCAAAATATATTCTTTGATTTTTAATCTATTTAAAAAATGTCCTAATGTTAAGGCTTTTGACAGATAGCACTCAAATTAAAATTATTGAGTCAAACTTATTAAGATCAAATTCATAATCATTTTCATTCAAATTAGTTATATTCTCAAATATAATTATTTTAATCTATTAAAATAATTATAAATTAAAATAATTCTGTTTGACTTTATTATTATTTTTTTGAGAGAAAATAATTAGAAAAATGTTCTGGATTACTTATGTTCTCAATTATTTAATCTGTCTCATATATCACGAAGAAGAGAGATAAATGAATCACATATATTAAGAATAGAGATAAATGAATCACAATTCTGTAGGACTTTTTACATCTACCCACTCGTTCTTTTTTTTTTTTTTGACTCTCTCTATCTACTGTCTCCCACTCATTCTCTCTCTCCATCTTCCTCACTCATTCTCTCTCTACCTATTATCTCTATTCTCTCCTCCCTTCCCTCTACCTATTATCTCTCTCTCTAATGTCTCTAACTATTCTCTCTCTCCAAACCCTTTATTTCCTTTGTTCCTTCTTTCGTTGAATAGAATTTTTTTTTTCTTCACTCTATTTTTTGTCAAATTTGTGATTTGATTTTGTTAAATCATAGGAAATCAATGCTCATTTTAAAAATCAGCACCCATTTCCCATTAAAGAATCAAACTCATTTCATAAATCAAAACCATATCAGAAATCAAATTAAAAATAAAAATTCATTTGTGAAATCAAAATCCATTTAAAAAATAAAACCCATTTTATGAAGATCCAGAAACATGTATACACATTTATTGGATAAAAACCAAAACCCAAAAAATAAAACCCAAAACCTTTTAAAAAATTAAATCCATTTAAGTTTCTCAATGTTAAGATTAATTTAGATAAATCACATTTTAATCCAAAATGATAAGAACATATATACTCATTTAAAAACAGAATGCAGTGTTCTTGTGGCGTTTGTAGAGAAGCTTGACTTGCTCTCTAATCACTTCTTCAGCTTGAGGACATGTATCTTTGTAGTAGTTCATAACCAGACCTACTTGCTCTTCAGTTTCCTCATTTTCTACAAAAGCTAGGTTGAGATTGAGAGAAAACAACACTGAGAAGGATAAGATTGAAAAGAAGAAGTGAGCTTTGGAACCCATTTCTCTATCTCTCAACTCACAAAAGCTCACTGGCCTTGCTTTAAAAAAAAATTCGAAAACTAAAAACAGATTGAATAGCAGCTAATAAAAATAAAAATAAAAAATCAAATAGCTCCAACTGTAGCTCATGGGATACCTTCAATAAAAAAAATAAAAAAATAAAAAATTGAAGCCATCAGATACAGCTATAGCTCATGGCATACCTTCAATAAAAAAAAAAAAAATTATTATTGGGGCTTTTTGCCTCATGTATTTCGAATATGTTGAACCTTCTTGAAGAACAACTTCGGGAAAGGGCATCGGAGCGGCGACCTGGCGGGGGGTGGGACCGAGAAACCATCGCCGAGTGGATTGGGCTCCGATAGAATGAAAGAGCATAGGACTGAAACAAAAACACAGCGAGCGAAATGTGTAGAGAGAGAGGGGGCTACATTTGTTGTAGTCTCGAAGGTGGGCTTTTGTGTTGTGAAGGCAGATCTTCATTAGAGGGGTCGCTATACTTTCTAGGGAGAAAAGAGAGAGAGTGATTAAGGCCAAATTGTACAACATTGAGGTCGTTAATTAGGAACTCTTAACTTTACTTGTTTGTCAAACTATATATTTTATGTTTGTTTGATGTCAATCAGGTTGTACATAGTCGGAGCATAAAATGGGCAAAAATACAGAATTTGGAGAGAAAACAGATTCCTGCACGTACGTTGACTTTTCTGGGAAAACAGGCCCGATGTTTTAAACCTGTTTGCAAGACATCACAAGTATAAATAGGCAAGAAAATGGCTGGATTAGGGTTCTAAAATTGGTTTTTGGAAGGAAAGAGAGGCTAGGGTTCCAAGAGGTGATTTTCTCCAAAGAGCTTGAAGGACACTTCCATAGGGTCTTCTTCCTCATCTTCTTCCTCTTCCCACTCCTCCATGAGTGGCTAGTCTTCTTTTCTAGGGTTTTGATGAAACCCTAGCCATGTAATTAGTTTTTCTTTTTGATTTTCAATTATGTAAAGGTTTGAACAATTGTATGGTGTTTTAGAAGTTTTTTATATATATTTTCCATTATTTCTTCAAGTATTCAGCTTTCTGTGATTGTTGAATGTTTTCCATACAAGAGTTTTCTATTATTTTACATTCAAGGTATGAGACGAACCATACTACGAGGGACGAGTCGTGTCACTACCCTAGTTTAGAGCGAACGATTCGTACTACTTGAGATGGTTCATGCTCGTACATTGAATGTGATGATTTTCTTGTTAAATGCTTTGAGCTTGTAGTTGCAAAGCATTATCCCGTTCGAACAATAACATAATTGATTTCAATTGGAAACCCTATTTACGTGACTAGTGGTGGACTCTTTGCCCTAGGTTTTTCCGCAAATCAGTAAATCCAATTTTATTTATAATTGATAATTTAATTACTTAGTTTAATTTATTTGTTATTAAATTAGGTTATGAACAATCAATCTTTTTATCAAAATTAATTTAGGAATTTAACAATTAAATTAGTTTAATTTCACAATCATCCATGTGGATCAATACCTGGACTTGCCATTATTCTAAAAGAATTTGGTGTAGTTTTGTGTTTAATTTTGGTGTGTGTAACGACCCATCAAATTTTGGCGCCGTTGCCGGGGACTTTTGGCGAAATTAATTAATTTAAAGTTATATTCTTATTTTAATTTTTAGTTTAGGATTTTATGCTTTCGTGTTGCTAAGTGTGCAGAGCGTTTGAAAGTGGAAGCTATCACTGAAGTGCAAGCGGAGCCAACCGAGCTTTAAAAAAATAAAGAAAAACCGTAGCACTAAAGTGCTTAAACAGAAGCAAACACTTGCAAGTAAAGCACCAAAGTGCTAAAAAGAAAGACAAAGCTCAATTAGAAGTTGCAGACAACGTCTATACGTCAAGCACCCGCAAGACGAGTAAAGCGTTTTTGTTAAACCGCTGTGAGTATTTCTCCCTTTGTTATTTTGCTTTCGTAACTTAGTGCACAGAGTCGGAACTTTTTGTGTGTGCATGAGTAGTGTATGCACGGGCGCCGTTCTTGTCGCCCTGAATTCTGGAGTTTGGACCTTGAACTAGAAAGGACTCTTAGGAGACTTAGAGCCTCTGCCCGTGTTCCTAGGCTTGAATATTCATATTCATACATTGAGCCATTAGAGATGGAAAATCCAAATGTCCCGAATGTGCCCAACCGAGCCCTTAAGGATTATTTCAGACCCACTGCATATACATCACCATCATGCATCCAATTACCCAACACCACTGCTACTCATTCCGTGGACTAGCTCATGATGATCCTTACAAACATTTGAATGAATTTCTGGAAATTTGCTCGATAATGAGGATCCAGAATTTCACAAATGAGGCCTTAATGTTGCGATTGTTTCCATTCTCATTAAAGGATAAAGCCAAACACTGGCTGAATTCCTTACCTGCTAATTCAATCACAACTTGGGACCAATTACAGCAACGGTTCTTGGAGAAGTACTTTCCCATAGGTAAAACCAACCAACTTAGGCGAGCCATCACCAATTTTGCTCAAATTGATGGTGAGCAATTTCATGAGACGTGGGAAAGACTTCGTGACCTTCTCCAACAGTGTCCCCACCACCAAGTGCCTGATTGGCAACTTGTTCAAACATTTTATTATGGCTTAACTGAGCCGCATTGCCAAATTGTGGATTCATCCTGTGGTGGGACATTCATGTCCAAAAATGATGCCGAGGCATGGCAATTGTTTGAAAACCTAAGTGATAATTCCCTTCACCATGCCTCCGCAGCCCGACAAGTCCGGTAACTAGTAGTTGGAGCCCGGAAGAGAGGGGGCATTTATGAGATCGGGCAAAACCTAGAGTTAGCCCAACAAGTAGAGGCATTGTCCCACAAAATGGACCAATTATTAGCTGCGGGACATGCCCCTACACAGCAAGATCAACCTCAATTTAATGAGGCATGTGCTATATGTGCGAGCCTTGCTCATGACTTGAGTGAGTGCCCTTCGACATCACAATTTCCGGAGTTAGTCCAAGAGCATGTGAATGCGGCTCAAGGATTCTCTAACCTGGGTAATGGCTCATATTCCAATACCTATAACCTCAGATGGAGAAATCACCTCAATTTTTCATGGAGACCTCCTTCACAAGGCACTTCTTACAACCCTCCACCACCAAGGCAAAATTTTAATAATTTTGCCAACCAATCATCCTACCGACCACCGCAACCTTATCGACCCCCACAACCGTACCAGTAACCACAACCCCCGCCTGTTCCTCAAGGCAACTCGGCCTTCAAGACTCAGGTGTCAGAAGTTCTCTCAGAACTTAAGGGGTTAGCACCAGTAGTTCACTCTCATACTCACTCCATTGCCAAGCCAGAGAACCAATTGGGTCAAATGGCTAACAACATGAATATGAGAGAGGAGGGAAAATTACTGAGTCAGACTGTGGCCAACCCTATGGGACAATACGGGGCAGAGAGTTCGGGTGGGAATGGAAAGCACCATGAGCAGGTGCAAGCGGTGATTACTTTGAGAAGTGGTAGGGAGTTAGAGCCTCAGTCAGTTGCGTCTGATACAACTAGAGCTAAGAAGGGTGACCACGGTGGTACACCCAATGAGAGCAAGGGTGAGGGGGAAACACTTAAGAGGGATGACTTAGTCCCTAGCACTTCACTTGAGCCCAAGGCATGTGCCTAGGGCACCCTTTCCCCAATGCCTTGATATACCATCCCCTTTTAATAAGAAGGCAGCATCCATGGAAGCAATAATGGAGGTTTTTAAACAAGTAAAATTAACCTTCCCCTGTTGGAGGCGATTAAGTAAGTACCCTCCTATGCTAAATTTCTAAAGGACCTTTATACGTAAAAGCGTAAATCTAGGACACACGTGTCCCAAAAGGTCATACTCACGGAGCAAGTAAGCTCCATTTTGTTGAATGACACACCTCCTAAGCTTAAGGACTCGGGTGCCCCAACCATTGCATGCATTATAGGGGACCATTTCATTGATAGGGCCTTATTAGATTTATGGGCTAGTGTCAATTTGTTGCCGTACTTTATGTATGAGGAATTTGGGCTTGGCGAGTTGAAGCCCACTACTGTTACTCTCCAGTTGGCTGACCTGTCCCTCAAGGTGCCACGTGGTATGATTGAGGATGTGCTAGTAAAGGTTGATAGGTTTTACTTCCCTGTTGAATTTTTGGTGTTAGATATGGAACTGGTAGCCAGTTTTAGGACACAAATCCCGATAATCTTAGGTCGACCTTTCTTGGCTACGGCCAATGCATGCATAAATTGTCGTACCGGGGTTATGGAAGTTTCATTTGGTAATATGTAAGTGAAACTTAATGTTTTCCAAGCATCTGAACAACCCCATGAGAGAGAGGAGTGCTTATTTGTGGATGTTGTGGATGGTGTTGTGGAGGAAGCTTTGCCCTCCATTCTTGTAGAGGACCCTCTAGAGGCTTGTCTAGCTCATTTTGGGTTTGAAAATTTTGATATTGACGGGTCGGTTGAGGAGGTGAATACCTTGCTTAATGCTTCTTCTACATCGGATTTTCCTCTATGGAAAGCCCGGTTTGAGTCACTTCCTCCTC
The DNA here is from genome assembly GCA_036172215.1 of Camellia granthamiana. Lineage (NCBI taxonomy): Eukaryota > Viridiplantae > Streptophyta > Magnoliopsida > Ericales > Theaceae > Camellia > Camellia granthamiana. The sequence goes on from CM069903.1 coordinate 79,074,109, forward strand.
TGTCGAGAGAGCTCGCCATACCATCTTTGGTCACACCACCTACACTTGAGTTGAAGTCATTCCCGGCCACACTCAAGTATGCATTTTTAGGGCCCCAGGATACTTTACCAGTCATCATTGTATCTGACTTGACTGCAGAGCAGGAGAGTCAGTTAATGAGTGTTCTCGTGGCACATCGGAGTGCTATAGGGTGGTCAGTGGCTGATTTGAAAGGGATAGATCCCTTCGTGTGCATGCATTATATACACCTAGAGGAGGACAACAAACCTTCTCGTGAAATGCAACGGAGACTTAATCCTAATATGAAAGAGGTGGTGAAAAATGAGGTATTGAAATTGTTGGATGCAGGTATTATATACCCCATCTCGGATAGCAAGTGGGTGAGTCCCACACAAGTGGTGCCCAAGAAATCGGGCATCACTGTTGTTGAGAATGAGAGAGGAGAGTTAGTGCCCACACGAACCACTACTGGGTGGCGAGTGTGCATTGATTATAGGAGACTGAATTCCTTGACCAGGAGGGATCATTTTCCTTTACCTTTTATTGATCAGATCCTAGAGTGGTTAGCGGGGCAGGGTTTCTACTGTTTTCTTGATGGCTATTTGGGTTATAATCAAGTCTCGGTGTATCCCGCTGACCAGGAAGAGACCATGTTCACATGCCCTTTCGGCACTTTTGCTTATAGGCGCATGCCTTTTGGGCTATGTAATGCACCGACGAATTTTCAACGATGTATGATGGTCATTTTCTCCGATATGGTGAAGAAATTCTTACAGGTTTTCATGGATGATTTTTTGGTGTTTGGACTGTCTTTTGAGGACTGCCTTAGGAACTTGACTAGAGTGTTGAAACGATGTACTGAGGCAAACCTAATCTTGAGCTGGGAAAAGAGCCATTTTATGGTTCGTGAGGGTATAGTGTTGGGACACATTGTGTCCCTTCGAGGTATAGAGGTAGATAAGGCTAAGGTTGACCTCATTGCAGGCCTTCCTCCACCCAATTCCGTGAGTCAAATTAGGTCTTTCCTACGGCATGCAGGTTTTTACCGTAGGTTCATCAAAGACTTTAGTAAAATATCACGTCCTTTGTGTAGTTTACTTGTTAAAGATGCGCCTTTTATCTTTGATGAGGCATGCTTGAACGCATTTGAAACATTGAGAATGGCCCTGACCACCGCCCCAATCATGAAATCACCAGATTGGTCACTTCCCTTTGAAATCATGTGTGATGCCTCCGATTATGCTGTTGGGGCTGTATTGGGCCAAAGGGTCAATAAGGCACCATATGTTATATACTATGCTAGTCGCACTTTCTCAGATGCACAATTGAATTACACTACCACTGAGAAAGAGTTGCTAGCTGTGGTCTTTGCCTTAGATAAATTCCGGTTCTATCTCCTAGGTTCCAAGGTCATAGTCTTCACTGATCATGTCGCTTTGCAGTATTTACTATCAAAGAAAGAGACCAAACCTAGGTTAATTAGATGGATTTTGTTGCTTTAGGAATTTGACCTAGAGATCCGAGATAAGAAAAGATTTGAGAATGTGGTGGCGGATCATCTCTCCCGAATCCTCGTTGAGTATACTAGTGACCCTCTTATTTTGCATGATTCGTTTCCGGACGAACAACTCCTTGAGCTGTCACGAGCGAGCCCCCCGTGGTTTGCACATATTGTGAATTACTTGGCCATTGGGCAAATTCTGCAAAATTGGTCTAAGCAAGACAAAGACAGATTCTTTTCGCAGGTCAGGTATTATTTTTGGGAGGATCCAGAATTGTTTAAATACTGCTCCGACCAAGTGATCCGACGGTGTGTGCCGGAGAGTGAGGCGCATAACATTCTTACATTTTGTCATTCTTCTGCATGTGGTGGTTATTTTAATGGGCATAAAACGGCCTCCAAGATTTTACAAGGCGGGTTTTATTGGCCCACAATTTTTAAAGATGCCCATCAATTTTGTAGAACTTCTTTGCGCTGTCAGCAAATGGGTTCGATATCTCAGCGTGACATGATGCCAATGTCCCCTATTCTTGTGGTAGAGATATTTGATGTTTGGGGGATTGATTTTATGGGACCTTTCCCATCGTCATTCGGGTTTGAGTATATTCTCTTGGCAGTAGATTATGTATCTAAGTGGGTGGAGGCGATAGCTACTCGAGCAAACGATCATAGAGTGGTAATCAAATTTTTGCATGAAAACGTCTTTAGTCATTTTGGGTTTCCTAGAGCCATATTAAGTGATCAGGGTATGTATTTTTGTAACCGGTTCTTTGAGTCGGTAGTCAAGAAATACTCTATCACTCATAAAGTTGGCACTCCATACCACCCTCAAACTAGTGGCCAAGTGGTAGTCTCAAATAGGGAGGTAAAGCACGTAATAGAGAAAACAGTGAGGCCAGATAGGAAAGATTGGTCACAACGGTTGATTGATGCATTATGGGCCTACCGCATTGCTTATAAGACACCCATTGGGATGTCACTATATAGGGCGGTGTTTGGCAAAGCTTGCCATCTCCCGGTTGAACTTGAGCACTGAGTATTGTGGGCCATAAAGAAGTTTAACTTTGATATGGCCGCTATTGGGCTCAACCGGAAATTGCAACTCAATGAGTTGGTGGAAATCCGAAATGATGCATATGAGAGTTCGAGAATTTTTAAAGCTCGGACTAAAGAATTCCATGACAAGCACATTAATAGAAAATCCTTTGAACCCGGCCAAAAAGTGTGGCTTTTTAACTCAAAATTGAGACTCTTTCTGGGTAAGCTTAGATCAAGATGGGATGGTCCCTTTGTAGTTGTTGAGGCATTTATTCATGGCGCCAGTGAGGTGCAAGATCCAAAGACTTGCCACACTTTCAAAGTGAATGGCCAAAGACTGAAGCCATATATAGAGGGGATTGGGAATGGGGATATGATTGAGTCCATTGCTTTGATGGACCCTTTTTACTATGATTGATGGATTGGTTTCTTGTTCTTTTTTCCTTCCTTTCTATTCTATTCTGTTTTTCTTTGTTCTTGTTATGCTTTATTTGCGTCTAGGAGACTTTAAATCCTCTAAAGGTGTAATTCCTTTGGTGTTAGCCGTGCCCGAACAGCATCTGACGGTCTGGTATAGCCACCTAATTGTGTTTGTAGTGAGTTCCTAGGAGACCAATTGAGACAGTGGGAACTAGAGTTCGAATGGCAAAGCCTAGAACACAAAGGTTTGGAATTTCCAAGACTAGAGTCGGGTTTAAATACCCAAGGGTGTGGAGATTGCTTTAAAACCACCCCAGCTTGAACTCTGCATGGCAGCCCCATAAGTCGAGTTAGCTTTATGTGCGTCGATTCTGGATATCGAATCAACCTAGTTTGTCACCTTGTTGGAGAATAGGGAAAGTTACACACACTGTTAAGGAGAAAAGTAGTACCCGTGTTTTTTGCGTGAAGATTATACCCTTGTTAGGCATTCCGATATTTTCTAAAGTGCTATATTTATTTCAGATGTCAAATGAATGTAGAAATGGTTTAGCATGCTTTGGGTTGTACTCAGTTTTTAATTTCTTTTCTTTAATCTTTTAAATATATATACATAGTTATACTAAAAAAATGTTGTTTTTGGTAAATCTTGTATTTGGTCAATTTATAAAAATAAAAAAAATCCCGCACGTGCGGCAAAGTCACATCCCCAACTTGTGCACACTACTTTAAATGCAAGTGCGGCGGAAGAGGTGCGCTTGCACACCGCACGTGCGGCCTGGGCCCCGCACGTGTGGAACGTTGTTCATCAAAAAAAAAAAATCCCGCACATGCGGGCCTACCCATCGCACGTGTGGAAAAAATTCTTTCCACCATTTTGCACACTACTTTAAAAGCAAGTGCGCAGGGGCGTGCGGGGTGTGCGTCCGCACGTGCGGAGTACACTCCTCTACATGCGGCGATTCCTCAAAAAAAAAAAAAAAAAAACTGCAACTTTATTTTATTTATTTTTATTTTTATTATTTATTTTATCTGATTTCATTTTATTTATTTTTTTATTTTCTATTTCTTCTTCTTCTAAAAAAAAAAATTCTGCAGTTTGTTTATTTATTTATGTTTATTTATCTATTTTATATTTCTTGAAAAAAAAATCGTGTATATATATTTATATATTTTTTCTTTATTTTGTTTAAAAAAAAAAAAAAACCTTTAACCAAACCCTACCACACTTGTTGACTATCACTTTCCCAACCATTTCTCTCACTCTACCTTTATCATCTTCTTTTTCTCTCTAAACCCCACACACCCACAAACTCCATCAAATCCCACCATCACCAACCTTCACCCTCCTTCTTCCTCACAACCATCTCACCGCCGGCGCCCTATTTCCTCTCCGTCCGTCAAATCTCCGGCGATCACCATTTTTTTCGGCGAATCATCATTCTTTCTCTCTTTCTTCACTACTTAAAGGTAAATCATCATTTTTTTGTTTCAAACTTTATTTTTCTTCTGTCAATCTTGCATTGTAGTGAGATAATAGGGTTAGTTTACCATAGATCTAGTGTTCATCCTTTAAATATATATATATATATATGGGCAAGAAGATGATCGCCGCACGTGCAGTCCAAGCCAAAAAAAGAAAAAAAGAAAAAAGAAGAAGAGAAGTTTAGTTTAGTCTATTTTATTCGAAATTTTAGTTTATTTTATAGTTTAGTTATTTTATAGTTTAGTTTAGTTTATTTTCTTTTATAGTTCAGTTTATTTTGTTTTATATTTAGTTTATCTTATTTTTCTGTCATTTTATTTTCTTACTTTATCCTTTACTAGATAGTTTAGGTTATTTAAATAGATTATTTTGTTAGTTTAATTATTTAGTCATTAGTTACTTCAATAAAATTGTACTGTTGTTCAGTAGTTAATTTCATTTAATGTCATTTTTATTCATTTATTTATTTATTTTAGTTTTTATTATATATATATAAAATAAAAATATATATAAAAATCTAATACCTAGTTTTTCTAATTCATTATATTTTCCATCTATTTAGTTGTTTAGATATATTCTATTATTTTAGTTTAATTCAAAAAAAAAAAAAAAAAAAAAAAAACAACAACAACAACAACAACTGAGAATTGCATGTGGTATATTGGTGGGCAAACTTGTGTTTTCATATTTTGCTTTATTCTCATGATTGGTTCCACGGGTCGGTGTCTATTTGCTTTTGGTGTGTGCAGGATATGAGTAGACGGCTATCCACCGGGGCCTCCAAAAAGGCTAGAGGTTCATCCTCTTCGGCGCCACTGCTGCCACCGTCACCACCATCCTCGCCACCACCATCGGGTGACTTGCCACGGCCGGAGTGGGCTTCACGCCCGCTTTACAAGCTTACGCAGTTCAACATTTCATATTTTCAACGTGACCCGACCACTTCTTGGGCCGTTGAACAGCTCGAACTTTGGCAACAGTTGGGCCTTTGCACTGTGACAGTGCCAACTTATCCTCGTCTGGTACAACTCTTCTACTAGAACCTGTATGAGTCACTCACCAATCCTGGGCTGCTGTCCACCATTGATGGCCATCTCGTCAACATCACCGAATCCATGATTACTGAAGCGTTAGGGTTCTTCTCCAAGCTGGAATACTAGCCCTTCCTGCAAGTTGAGGATCAACAACCCATACATAGCCTCATCCAACAATACTTCTTGGGGGCCCACGGTGACACCAGTTTCATATGCTTATGGCAGAGCAAGCTGCCCGGCTGCTTGCTATTCATTGATTCCGTGGTCTATAAGAATGCCCTTCCACTTGGGCATAAAGCTGAGCGCCGCTTGGAGTTTGTTCGGGTCTTACACGGTTATCAACATGGCTATCAGGTTTCGCTTGCGCACATCATCTTGAACCATTTGTGGAAATTTCTACGGGAGGTAGTTCGGCCTCAACCTATGCAGAACCTGACTTGGCTGCTACCATTTGCCAACTTGCTGACACTTCTCTTTGAGCTGAACGGCCTCCCCATTGATTCGAATGAGGAGATTGATAGAGCTTATCCGACTTTCGGCCAGCGGGAATGGCAGCATGGCATATCTCGTATCTCGCAGCAAGTTGGTGCCCCGGTTGATGAGGCCCAGGACCCTGCCTCCGACCAACCACCTCATCCTGCCTCCCCTGTGCCTCCCCAAGGGGACCCATTCTACATGACTCGCGAAAAGTACTTACAGCTTTAGCACTCTGTGGATTAGGTCCACAGTACTTTTTGTGATCACCCCCAGAGTCTCATGGGGTTGCGCACAGATTTTTAGGCACATCGAGATTATTCTCAGGCGGCCTTCGACCAGCTACACGCCCGCCAGCTCGACATTCAGCAGTCAGTTGCATCACTGCAAACTAGGGGTGGGCGCAGGTCGGTTATGGCCACGGAACCTCCAATCCGCCATCCGTCCGTCAAATTGGTGGATTTGAGAAAATCAATCCGCATCCGTCCGCCAATCCGGCGGATGTGGATTGAGCGGATTGGCGGTTTGGCGGATGGATGCGAATCGGTTTGGCGGCTTAAAATTTATAAATTTTCAACATAATTCAAGTTGTGCACTTCCTCAAAAAAAAAAAAAGAAAAAAAAAAGAAAGTATTACAGTTAATGACTTAAAAAAATATTACAATCATTGGATGCCTCATCCAAAGCAAGAAAGTTTGAAACTTTAGAATATCACAATCACTGCATGCCTCATCCACATACTACAATCACAGCATGTCTCATCCACATAAAGTATTACAATCTGTGATTTTTAAAATATAAAAACAATTCAAATCACGAAAACCATGAACAGAGCAGTAGTAGAGATTGTATGTCTCTGTATTGTTACATCTATATCTGTTTTTTAAAACAAAAACCAACGAGCATATATCATATTTTCTATTTATTATTTTTAGAGATAGATTTAAAAACCAAAAAATATAAATAAATAATACGTTTATTTTTTTAATTCAAAAAAGATATTCAAGTTAAAAACTTTTTTTCAACAGAATATTTAAACTCTTTTTTAATTGAAAAAGCAAACAGAATATTTAAACAAACTGAAAACACAAAGTCTTATAAATTACTAAGGATGTTCGCGGTTTGGCGGTTCGGTTGCGGCCAAAGGAATCTCAAATCCGCCATCCGTCCGCCAGATTGGCGGATTGGAGAAAATCAATCCGCAATCGTCCGCTCGTCATCACGCATCCATCCAAAATGCGGCGGATCAGTTCGGTTTGGTCGGTTTTGGCGGATCGGTATATCCGCTGCTCACTCCTACTGCAAACTAACTTTTATACATATCGAGAGTCGAGCCAGCAGCATTTTGATCATCTCGGCCAACGGGTTCAGGATGAAGCCTTTGAGACGCAATCTTTGATGCACGCCTTGTTTGCCCAGCATTTCCCACCACCATTGCCACCGGATTCTCTCTAGTACCGGCCTATATTCTTCTTTATCTCTTTTCTTTTTATTTTTTTTATTTTTTTTAGTTGTTTCTTTTTTTCAAAAAAAAAAAAAAAATTGTGAAGCGTGTGTGTGTTACTATATGCCTACCTGGATGTGCACCTACAATCTCTGGTAATCTTCTCTCATTCTCTTTACTTTTCCATTGAGGACAATGTCATATTCAAGTTAGGGGATGAGGTTGTATTTTCTTTTGTGCATTTCTATTTGGCTCATAATTCATGCTTATACTTGTTTCACTTGATTGCATTACTTCATTTGATGTGACTTGTTGCTAGTAGGGTGATGATATTTACATATGTTAATTGGAGAGCATAGTAGACTTGTATGAAAAAGGTTTATTGGGTAGATACTTGCATGCGATGTTTGCACGAGGAGAGTTGTTTGTATTTGTGGTATTAGTACACTTGTCATGAGTATGCCTTAATTCACATGAACACACTATCATAGCGGTGAGCTTTTTATTATAATCCCTAGTGTACATCATTGATAATAGCTAGGATTGCAGAAAAGAATAAATGAGAAGCCAAGATTCTAAAAAAAAAAAAACTTGACTTGTTTGAGTTCGTAGCCTTTTTAACTCGAGTTATTAAGCCCGTAGGGGTGTCTCTACACCTAGTGCCCTAAAACCGTCTGGTTTGGGAGTCATTGGCCCAATACTTGCTACATAGGTTAATTAGAAAGCTTAAGGGACTTAGACATTGCACAGTTAAGGAAAAATAAGAAGAATGACTTGTTCGGATTCGTAACCTTTTTAACTTGAGTTATTAAGCCCGTAGGGGTGTCTTCACACCTAGTGCCCTAAAACCGTCTGGTTTGGGAGTCATTGGCCCAATGCTTATTACATGGGTTGATTAGGAAGCTTAATGGATTAGGACATTGCACAGTCATTAAAAAAAAAATTAAAAAACAAAAAAAAAACTTTTAAGAATCTTGGCTGCAACAGTTTAGTTTTTCTGTATATGTTGGGTGTTATTATGAGTTACACTGGGTTATTATAGTGGACAGTTAACTAATATGGAGATTGCACTTTACACCGAGGGTACTGATGATTTGTCTACTAGCATGCACAAGTACAGGGGACTTTACTTTTGTATTAACTGAATTGTGGTTTTGGCTCAATCGGTTTCTTCATGCTTGTCCACTGTGCCTTTAATGACTCATTATGTCTCAATATCACACTGTAGTGGCACATAAGTTGATTGTTAGGTGGAGTAGTGTGGTCAATTGTTGTTGAGTATATATGAATATGTTAATGTTTGTGGGTATCATTTCTGGAAACCCTCATAAGACTTTACTCGTCCACTTGGGGTAACTTTATGATTTAAAGGCTTGTTGTATATGCTAAAGGCAACCGTTTTCCCACGAAAGAGGAAATAGCTAGATTTTGTTTAATTTTATTTTATTTTTATTACTTGCTTAAGGACTAGCAAGTTAAAAGTTGAGGGATGTGATTAAGGCCAAATTGTACAACATTGAGGTCGTTAATTAGGATCTCTTAACTTTACTTGCTTGTCAAACTATATATTTTATATCTGTTTGATGTCAATCGGGTTGTACATAGTCGGAGCATAAAATGGGCAAAAATGCAGAATTTGGAGAGAAAACAGATTCCTGCACGTGCGTTGACTTTGTCCGTACGTGCGTTGACTTTCCCGCACGTGCGTTGACTTTTCTGGGAAAACGGGCCCGATGTTTTAAACCTGTTTGCAAGACATCACTAGTATACATAGGCAAGACAATAGCTGGATTAGGGTTCTGAAATTGGTTTTTGGAAGGAAAGAGAGGCTAGGGTTCCAAGAGGTGATTTTCTCCGAAGAGCTTGAAGGACACTTCCATGGGGTCTTCTTCCTCATCTTCTTCCTCTTCCCACTCCTCCATGAGTGGCTAGTCTTCTTTTCTAGGGTTTTGATGAAATCCTAGCCATGTAATTAGTTTTTCTTTTTGATTTTCAATTATGTAAAAGTTTGAACAATTGTATGGTGTTTTAGAAGTTATATGTATATATATATTTTCCATTATTTCTTCAAGTATTCGGCTTTCTGTGATTGTTGAATATTTTCCATACAAGAGTTTTCTATTCTTTCACATTCAAGGTATGAGACGAACCATACTACGAGAGACGAGTCGTGTCACTACCCTAGTTTAGAGTGAACGATTCGTACTACTTGAGATGGTTCGTGCTCGTACATTGAATGTGATGATTTTCTTGTTAAATGCTTTAAACTTGTAGTTGCAAAGCATTATCCCGTTCAAACCATAACGTAATTAATTTCAATTGGAAACCCTATTTATGTGACTAGTGGTGGACTCTTTGTCCTAGGTTTTTCCATAAATCAGTAAATCCAATTTTATTTATAATTGATAATTTAATTACTTAGTTTAATTTATTTTTTATTAAATTAGGTTATGAGTTTAATTTATTTGTTATTAAATTAGGTTATGAACAATCAATCTTTTCATCAAAATTAATTTAAGAATTTAACAATTAAATTAGTTTAATTTCATAATTGTCCCTATGGATCGATACTTGGACTTGCCATTATTCTAAAAGAATTTAGTGTAGTTTTGTGTTTGATTTTGGTGTGTGTAACGACCCATTAAAGAGAGAGAGAGAGAGAGAGAGAGAGAGAAAGAGAGTAATGGAATGATGAAAGAGGATAGAAGTGGTGAGGGAAGAGAGAGAACATTTGGGCATGAAATGAATGCATCTCAGCCATTGAATTTTGGATGTAACAATTTAAATCATTAAAACCAAATGTATTTTGGACATTTTCAAAAACCATTCTGTCTTATTATATAGATATTTCCGAACTCTCATAATATAATCAAAATACTCTACACGATATTTTCACCAAATTTTTAATATCACAAGTTTAATATAGCATTTCTTACATTTTCTCAAAACACACAGTATACAATAATAATCAGAGGCTTTTCCCATATTAAGCTTAATTTCTATCTTAATTCCCAAACTAGGCTAAAGCGCTATTACAAATCGCGCTTTCACTGTTTGGAGTAAAAAATGTGATGAATAGTGAAAGCGCTATTCAAAAAAACGCTTTTAATTAAGAAAGCGCCGTTCAAAATAGCGCTTTATGTGCAAATTTTTTTTCCTGAATAAACACTGTTTGTAATAGCGATTTATATGAAAACGCTATTAGGAATAGCCCTTTATGTGTCCATTCCTTTTGTAAAGAAAACGCTATTTGTAATAGCGGTTTCTGTGTATGGAAATTTTTGTGAGTAAAACGCTATTTGGAATAGCGCTTTTACTGTTGATTTCCACCCACACGGATTGAAACCTCGATTTCACTTTTCATTTATTTATATATTTATTTTTTTTAATATTTTATTTTTTTTCCTGTTCTCATTGTTTTGGTGATAATATAATTCATAAAAAAATTTTGGCTTTACTAAAGCAATTGTCATGTTGAAATTTTTTTTTTTCTTTTGTCTTTGTTTTGGCTTACAAGGTGTAATTTAGAAATTTTACATAATATGGGAAAAACCTCTTCTTTTCATATATTAATTTATGTTACATCATATGAAAAAAGCCTCTTCTTTATATATTAATTTTACATAATATTTTTAACTAATTACCAAACATTTGGGAATTAAGCCAATTTATATATCATTTAAATTTTTATGGGAAAAGCCTCTTTTCATATATTAATTTTACAAAATATTTTTCATATATATAATTTTAAAATCATGTTCATTTAGATATTATTAAGCCAATCATGCCTTTTCTTTATATATTAATTTTACATAATATTTTTAACTAATTACCAAACATTTGGGAATTAAGCCAATTTATATATCATTTAAATTTTTATGGGAAAAGTCTCTTTTCATATATTAATTTTACATAATATTTTTCATATATATAATTTTAAAATCATGTTCATTTAGATATTATTAAGCCAATCATGCCTCTTCTTTATATATTAATTTTACATAATATTTTTAACTAATTACCAAACATTTGGGAATTAAACCAATTTATATATCATTTAAATTTTTATGGGAAAAGCCTCTTTTCATATATTAATTTTACATAATATTTTTCATATATATAATTTTAAAATCATGTTCATTTAGATATTATTAAGCCAATCATGTTCATTTACAAAATTCATGCTTTCACTGTCCACTACAGTAAGCATGGATTGAAACCACGCTTTCACTGTTCATTTAAATTATATTTAATTTTTTTTTGTAAATTTTTTTTTCTGTTGTCATTGTTTTGGTGATAATGTAATTCATAAATTTTTGTTGGCTTTACTGAAGCCGTTCTCATGTTAAATTTTTTTTTTTTTTTTTCTTTTGTCTTTGTTTTGGTTTAGAAAGTGTAATTCAGAAATTTTTTTTGTCTTTACTAAAACTATTTTCATGTAAATTTTTTTTGTTTATTGTTTTGTGTTTGTTTTGGGTTAGAAGGTGATAATGTAATTAATAATTTCTTTTTTTGCTTTACTAAAGCCGTTTTCATGTAATTTTTTTTTTCTTTTGTCTTTGTTTTGGGTTAGAAGGTGTTATTTAGAAAATTATTTTGGCCACCGCGAGAACTCCTAAAATAAATTTTGTCAACATTTTTGTAATAAAACTTAATACATAATATACGAAGTTACTAATTTACTAAATACTCATACAGGCATGAAAACAACATAACTGAAGTTGCAAATGTAATATTTTTCAGTTACATAGGTAGTACAGACATAAGTCTCCCACAAAAATACATTATGCACACCATGAACTGAACACACATTACATATATCCTGGATACCCTGAACTGAACACACAATACATAAACATAACAGTTAGACAGAGAAACACCTAATTCATGACCTAATATTGCATATTAATAGCCACAACATTTGATAGACACAATACATAAACATAAACATAACATAACAGTTATACTTAGTCTAACACAGACATTACATATTAATGCATGACCTAATATTGCCGAAGTGTAGACATTAACACCTAATTCGCGCTTAAATCGGCAGGTGGCTCAGAGTCTGAATAATCCGAAAGCTCAGCGTCAGAGACAAATTCAGGATCCTCCATGATACCCTTGATAGCCGCAACATTTGGTTTTATTTTGTTCTTCTGGGCATCCTTCTTAACTATGCATTGCTGCATATCGCGGGCTAACCTACGGCGCATTTGAGAAATCTCACGTTGTAGTCTTTCACATAGTCGATCAACATTATCAGGATCTTCCTTTTGGATCTCAACAGAACGTGCTTTTGGCACCTTCAGTCAATTTTCCCGACATAATCTTTCCATTTGCACTCACTCTATAAATAGTGCAGGCCACTTCAGAAGTCTAGCGTCTGCTAAACCATATCCTGTTTGATTTTCTGATGGATCCATACATGAACCTCCTTGAACTGGATAATACTTGGGAATCAAAAAATGTCGCTTCCCAAACCTATCACGATAACCACAAGCATAATCTAAAACAGGTATTCCCACTCCCTCCCATGAATCGTCTTCAACATCGCCACGTCCCCTTCCCCCTCCTCGTCGTGAACTGTCACCCCCTTTGCAAGTTCCTACCACCTCTGCGATTCCCACTCCCCTCCCATGAACCATGTAACCATGCTAATTTTTTAAAACAAATGAATGATAATTTCGTAGGGTGAAATGAGTTGTAAGATTGTGTCTTCACCTTTAGTTGTTTATATAGTTGGTTATGAACGGCTTTAGAAAGATGCCTCTACATGACAATCCCACATATATGAACAAAGTATGAGTCGTCACTAGACTGAAAAAACAGGGAAAAGCAAATACTGCGTACGAAGTCACGTGACTTGAGAATCCATCTGCATATACGGACAAAATAAGGGCATGCTCACTGTAAGGTAAATCAGTGAATTCACCGTTGCCATGTGACTTTCTGAATTGAGAATCCCACATATATCAATAAGAGATGAGTTGTCACTGTAATAAAAAGAATCGAGCAAAAAATCGAGAAAACCCAAGCCCGTGCACCAAGTCACATGACTTGACAATCCATCTGCATATACGGACAAAATAAGGGCATGCTCACTGTAAGGTAAATTAGTGAATTCGCTGTTGCCATGTGACTTTCTGAATTGAGAATCCCACATATATCAATAAGAGATGAGTTGTCACTGTAATAAAAAAATCGAGCAAAAAATCAACTTGACCAAAGTCTGTGCACCAAGTCCATGACTTGACAATCCATCTGCATATACGGACAAAATAAGGGCATGCTCACTATAAGGTAAAGCAGTGAATTCACTGTTGCCATGTGACTTTATGAATTGAGAATCCCACATATATCAAGTAGAGATGAGTTGTCACTGTAATAAAAAAATCGAGAAAACCAAAGCCTGTGCACCAAGTCACATGACTTGACAATCCATCTGCATATACGGACAAAATAAGGGCATGCTCACTGTAAGGTAAATCAGTGAATTCACTGTTGCCATGTGACTTTCTGAATTGAGAATCCCACATATATCAATAAGAGATGAGTTGTCACTGTGTATCAAATAATCGAGCAAAATATCAAGAAAACCAAAGCCTGTGCACCAGGTCACATGACTTCGCAATGACAAGTCTCTCCACGATTTGACTACTCAATGTTTGAAAAAATGAAGCTTATGTAGGCAATGTTGTGTTTCACTTAGATATGCATCATTCGTTGTTATGACCTACTATTTCTATCAACGGGAAAAGTATGACTATTTGAATTTTTGTTGTCATTTGGAATTATTTTAAAATCAACTTTTGAATATTTGATTTGTAATATTTTGGGAAACATTTACAATCTCAACTTTTGAAATCAACTTTAAAATAATGGTGGATCTTGTGAGTGAAACGTGGGTTAGGTAGGAGTACTTGGCCACCAATGTTTGTGAATATCATGGTGCATTCAAATCTGTCCAGAAAACTGGTGCATTCAAATCTGTCTGGAAAACTGGTGTTACACAGTAATTTCGGAAGTGTTGTTCTCTTTGGGTATAAATCCGAAAAATAACAAATCAGCGTCATTAGAACTGGTTACAATTCTAGTTTCTATACTAAGAGAATCGTCAATTTCTTTAAAAAGGTGTAGAAAACAATCTGTTTGGGTATAATTAATTCTAAATAGTGATTCATCCCAACCAAATCAAGTAAAACCAATTGGGTTTTAAACTTAGTCCCCCAACTGGACCAACCACTTGGGTTTGAGCTTGTTTGTCCAGCCCCCGAAGTTTAGTTTTCTGTCAACCCCCCATTCCTTACCAGAGTCATCATTTGTACTGGACTTACAAGAATTGGAAGGTGACTCTTTCTTCTTTCCTGATGGAGATTGAAATTCTTTACGTAGATGATCCCTATTTAACGAGGCGCAGTTAAGGGAAGCTTTTCACCGAGCTACCTGTTCTGTTTTATGTGTTATTGAAGGCGGTAGTTCATTTGTCTGAACTTTATTAGTCCCCCAACTAGACCAACCACTTGGCTTTGAGCTTGTTTGTCCAGCCCCCAAAGTTTAGTTTTATGTCAACCCCCCATTCCTTACCAGAGTCATCATTTTTACTGGACTTCCAGGAATTAGAATGCGACTCTTTCTTCTTTCCTGATGGATATTGAAATTCTTTACGTAGAGGATCCGTATTTGATGAGGCCCAATTACGGGAAGCTTTTCACCGACCTACCTGTTCTGTTTTATGTGTTATTGAAGGCAGTAATTCGTTTCACCGAGTTTAGTTTTCTGTCAACCCCTCATTCATTACCGGAGTCATCATTTTTACCGGACTTTCAGAATTGGAAGGTGACTCTTTCTTCTTTCCTGATGGAGATTGAAATTCTTTGTAAATTGATCCCTATTTCAGCAGCCCCAGTTAAGGGAAGCTTTTCACCGAGCTACCTGTTCTATTTTATGTGTTTTAAGTATTCACATAATTGAACATACATTAATCCATTCATTAATCCAGAACATTCATTAACTCATTGCAATTCAATAAAGAAAGTCATGAACTAATAAATGTGTAGTTATAAATGTAGTTATTTCATAAACTTCAGGTTTATAAAACAAATACTTGAAATACATCTGTACGTTAGATGAACAACAACATTGTCTTACACTCCAGTAACGAACATATGACATAACGTACATACAAACATATATGAAAGATAACGGTGTTTGATTTCTTATTCCTCATCTGACATGTAGTAGTCAGAGAGATATTTTTCATTGTTTAAGACATTATTTCGCTCAGTCACTGTCAAATCTCTGTTGCTTGCTTCTGCCATTTCGGTGGCTAGCTGAAGCATGAAATGTCGACATCTCCGCATCAACATTCTGTTGTTCTCCTTCTTAATTCTGCTAACTGCTTTTTCATAGTCATTCACATTTTGTCTAGCCATGGTCAATGAACGACGATGAGGTACCAGTGCCCCAAAGTTACATAGATCATTATACAATCCTTTTTGCTCCGTTAGCCTGAACGCCCATTCTGCTCGGATACCAGCATAATAATCCTTCGGACTCGAGTACTTTTCGCTCTTGTAGTCATAGGTAAATGGAGGTAGCAGCCACACTTTCGGATTTCTTTGCCAGCATGAACTTCCTGCACCTCTTGAAGACATTGTTGATAAAATAAAAAAATTAATAATAATAGTAATTGTAGATATATTACTATTGTTATGACTTCAACAAACATCATACTTGGGTATTTATAGACATCATAGTGGGGGTTAACTAGAGATGATCTGGTGACGATAATGCGTACTAGGGCACTATGGAATAAGTGATGCACGTGATATTATTTTATGTTATTCATTTCATGTAATTTTGAGTACCCGTGACTTTGTGTACCTGTGATGTAGTCACGGACGTGGTTGTCAGATAAAATCATAATTGTAGGCCAGAGAATCACAATGCAATCCCTTTATATTCGAGCAGTGAGTTGTCAAATAAAACAAAATACAGTGAGTTGTCACATCGCCACATGAAACTATTTTGTCATGCTTACTTTTGTAATACAGTAAGTAGTCACTTGGAATTGATGATTTCAGTACATATAGGTGTTTTAAAAAAATTATAAATGAAATCAAAAAATGAAACAACGGCTTTAATTTTCTTTATTTTAAAGTAATATTGTTCATAAACAACTATGAAACAGAGTGCAAGTAAATACACAACCGTCCAACTCACTTCGACCTACAAAACTATCGTTGTTTTTTTCACCAAAATAATAAAATGGTCACCTGATATGTAAACACGATTGGAATTTTGCAGCCTATATTTTATCTTATTTTCACTTAATGAACTTCACAGTCATCCCATTTTCATTGTTATTACACAACCGTCCATCATGTTTTTTTTCACCAACATAATAGCATTTTCTACTTCTTTTCACGGTCGTATTAATGTGACTTAGATGAATTCTGAAATGTGAGGAAAAAACAAAGCATGTAAGTTGCGCTGCAGAAAGTCACATGCATCACGTAATGTGAGGAAAAAAGTCACAACGTATACAAGCATGGCAAAGTCAGAAAGTCACATGCATTACTGCATCACTGTATAAAGTGACATGCATTACTGCATCACTGCACAAAGTCACATGCATCATTGTATCACTGCACAAAGTCAGATGCATCACTGCATCGCTGCACAAAGTCACATACCTACCTACTGTGCCCATTGGAATTATGCAATTTATACAAATTTTGAAGGGGTGTCAGAACAAAATAACAATAAATTAATAACCATTACAATACACCTAAAAAGTAAAAAAAATTATTAAAAAATAACAAATTAATAAATACATAAAAGTAAAAAATATTGCAGAAAAAGTGGTTTGAACAATGGGTAGAAAAATATATTGTAGAAAAATATTGTAATGTGAGGAAAAAATACACTTATTTTGATCATCCCAAACAACCTCTTAATTTTCAACTTCCATTTGAAAGAAGGTAAAGTTACATTTTTACGGTAGCCAGGCTGACACCATCTGCGGCACAATAGCAGATGCTACAGGCCTTTGATTCGTTCATGACTTGACAAAAGTGGAGTCCTGGCAGCCGAATGCACTGTATAAGGTCAGTGGCATGCATGTGATCGAACAGGAAATGCTCATAAATTGGTTGAGACAAAATATTATAATCAATTAAAATATTTTAGTACTTAAAATTGTAAGTATATTTCAATGCAATATTGTAGTCAAAATTCAGGCTGTGTTTAGTTATATTTGTCAATAACATTTTTACCCAATTTTACGGGCGTGGTGTTTGTTTTGGATTTTTAAATTATAATTTCACATTTATTTTTTTAAAAAAATTTCAGGCAGAGAAATTTGACTAATTCAGACGTTTAGTCGGTTGATCAGCTTGCTTGTTTTTATTTTTCAAAAAATTTTACTTTCTTAATTTTCGTGTTTTTTTTTTATTGAATTTTTTTAATATTTTAAGCAATTTTTTTACTTTTTAGACACACCTAACATAAATACACTTAAAAAGTAAAAAAATTGTAAACAAAATCTTTTAAAAATTCACTAAATACCAAAAATATTTAAAAAAAAATACAAGCATTCAATACATTTTTTGTATTTTCATGTATTTATTAATTTCTTGAAATATTTTTTCACAAATTTTTTACTTTTTGTTTTCAAATAACAATAAATTATGCAATTCATAAAAGTCGAAGTGACAACTCCTATCAAGTTGATGCATAGTTGTTCAGGTCATCAAAGTTGACGTGACAACTCTGATGCATAGTTGTCATAGTTGTTTACAATAATTTCATACATATAGCTACCATGTGTATATATGGTATAAATATCGCATCATACCACAACAAAAGTTTTACAGCTATTTCGAGCGATATCATCATGAGATATACGGTGGTTGATCTATATTCAGCAATGGGTCGCTATTGGGTTGCAGATGGAGATGAATTTCAATACCCATTAAATCCAAATTTGTGTTACTCACGTGCCACCGTCAATACCATAAGAGCTGAGTGGGAATTTCGCATAATTCGAGCAAACGTTTTTGTTGAGTTATGTCGTGAAGTTAATATTAAATTTCCTCGCTGGTTAGCCATGCGTATGCCAACTGACACTCCACAGTTGTTGCAAAGGGCATTGCATCGTATCCGCAATGAAGTTAATCGCATGACCCAACGTTTGCAAAGGTCCTCACTAATGAAGACCGCAAATGAGTGTGCCGAAGATGGGTTAATGGATGATGCACACCAGTACTTCGCCTGGAGCATGGATGTTATGTATGAATCTGATATTGAGATGTCAGATGATGATGATAATGAATGAAATTGTTTGGATGAATGACCAAACCATTTATGTTGTAATGAATTTGTAATGCTTATCCACGACTTATCAATGAAGGGAGATATTTCAATTGTTTTTAGACTTGAACAAACATATTTTTTAGGCATGAACAAACATATTTTTTATTTTATGTTTTTACGGGTTGTTTAAACATTTTGTTCAAACCAAATGCGTTTGTAATTTATGTTTTTCTAAAAATAAACAAAAATCAGTTTTTAATTTTTTTGTGAACATAAACCAAAAACATAAACGTTACCAAACGCTACCTTATTTATTTTTATTTTAGGGTTTAGGATTTATAATTTAATTCTTCAAATTTATTTAAACTTCAATTTTATAAATGGTTGTCTCAATTTGTAAAATTGAGGAAAAATCGTAAATTACTATAAATAATGCACAGACTACGGATAATGAGAGAGAGGTAGAGATGTAAAAATGTAAAAGAGATTTGTGTGATTCATCAATATAAGTAAGAATAAAAAATTGTGAAATTATAATTGCGAATAAATAAGTATGACACATTTACATCAGCTGTACAAGTTTGATTTACAAAAACTATAACAATTACCACAAAAAAAAAAAAAAAAAAAACTATACAGTCCATATCACAACCGCTAATGCCCTAACCTGCCCCCAGTCCCACAACCCCAACCGTGGACCTCCCTCCATCGGTCTCCTGCGGTAGACTCTGTGAATATCTGGCACTCCCTCCCCTGCATGTGGCTCTCCACTGACTGCCTGTGGAGCCTGTGAGTGTGACCCCCCCCTCTCCTGCATCTGCTGCCCCTGATCCTGTCTGTGCCTGCAGATCGGATACTGCTGTGAGCTGTGAAACTCCCTCATCTGGTGCAATTGTATCACAATCTACAGCTGGACCTCGACCTCTGCCTCTGCCCGCACCCCGACCTCGGTTGCGACGTCCCCCACGACCATAACCTCGGCCTCTCCCTCGTGCTCTGGGGGGGGCTCAATATGGGCCTCATCGTCAACGTAGAAAATGTCAGTGAGAACTGCATCATGTGTACTCATGGGCGCGGTCAAAGTAGTCCCCCAGAAAAATAGGTGGTAACTGGTGTGGGTGGGGTAACAATATCATGCATGAACTGGGGCGCGGTCGAAGTACTCCCCAGAAAAGCAGGGTGTAACTGGGTGGGTGGGGTAACAACATCATGCATGAACCGGGGCGGTGTCCAATCAGGGTCAGGGTCAGCATGCTGGGTAAGATGTACGTGTGGGAAATCTGGAGAAATGTATGGGGTATCATGCGGTGGGGTGACTGAAGTCCAAGGACCTGCTGTGGCTGGCGCTGAAGTGGGAGGCACTAGACGTGGACGGGACTGATGTGTCTGGAGCAGCTGCTGCACTGTGTACACCGTAGTCCCCAAAATGCAGACGATCTACCCAATGGGCAGGCTGGATCCCCTCGTACAATAACTCTCGGATCTCTGCAAGGGCCTGCAGACAAAGCTGTCCATCACGTCTGAAAAGGGCGTCCTCAGCCAAGTGATATGACCTCCCAACTCGAACCGCCTGAACAAAAAATCAGATATATTAGGCTATAGTTGACTGAAAATAATCAATTATGATATTAACAATTATCTGACACATACTATGATACTAACCAATGCCTCGAGAGAAGGCCCAACTCCCTGATATCCGGCCTCAGACAGGTGGCTCGGATTACCGACAAGTAGGTGTGTACGTAGCCGATACCACAACATGCAAGGGTCGGGAGAGAGGAGGACCCCATCGCTCCAGTCAGCCTGTACAATAGTGTCGCGATGGGCATCCCACAACTGTATGTATTGCATATGATGCATACTCCAGTCAGTGCTGGCTCGGCCACGTCTATCAGTCGCATGCAACAGCCACTCGATGTCACACCGATCTGGCACGGACTACACCCGACCAAATTGTCGAAGGACACGATCTGGGAGATGCCACTCAACCGCGTCAAAACAAATGAGTGGCACTCTTGCTATCCATATCTCCTCACCTAGTCGGCAATAGTCTGGGAGCGTATCGAGGACCTTAGCATAAGGCTGCCAGATAAACTACAATAACGACAAGTCTATTAAAAATCGCTCATGAACATATACACTCTATATGACAATTAAAATTTAGGTATTTAAATTTGATACCTCGCCGTCTATCATCCGGTCAAGCTGGTCTCTATACACGACGACTACATAGGTCGATACGACCTCGTGGCCCATGTCAACCCTCCACCGGCTACCTCGAGGTCCGGCCGGCAACTGCATGTCTCCCTGGCCGATGGGAACCTCACCAGGAGCAACCAGTTGCCGCCTAGACGGGGCAATGCGAATCAATCTCTCCCACGCCCAAATCTGCAATAGTTTGAACGCAATTACAATACTGATATATGCCATACAATATGAATTGACATGTAATAAAATTCTTATTAACCTGTAGCAAGACAAGGGGTCCCTCTGATCTGATTCGCACCCACCTGAGCTGCTCGACATAGCATCCTATACAAGCATGCCAAAGCTGGGCGCCCCCAGCTGTACTGGCCGATCACGTCAATGTCTGTCGATAGTGGCAAGTACATCAGCTTGAGCAGGTTCTGTGACTTATTAGGGAGAAGTACCCCCCCAATAAGCCATAGAATATATGCTCGGGCATGCTGCTATACTAACTCATCTGGAGCATGATCTGGAAGATGGCCCTGAAACTGCTCGGACAGCCACCTCACCCTCACTCTACCTGCCTGTAAGGTCTGCAGGTGTAGGTGCTACTCCCAATAGCTCAGCACATAGGGCTATCCACTGCTCCCTTGTCAATGATGGGTCAGGTCCAGTAACTGCTCGCCCATCAATCCGTAGACCGTATAGAACAGATACGTCCTGCAATGTGACGATGGCCTCACCGGTCGGGAAATGAAATGTATGAGTCTCTGTGCGCCATCTCTCGACGAGAGCAGTAATGAGTGGGTGGTCTAGTCTGATATGGCCTATACAATATACACCATAGAATCCCGCGCGTAGTAGACACTGCAAGACTCTACGGTCCAATGGACGCTCCCACAGGCCGGAATCTCCCCGCCGGCATGCCACCACGGTGCGTGCCTAGTTCTGCATAACAGAATGAGTAGTTTAAATTATAGCATTATCACGTAATATAAAACAAAATGCAGGGTATTTTCATTGTAAGCATAAAGTCCAACAAACGTTATTGCATACCGGGTCCTCCCATATACTGTCAGCCCGATGTGGATGACTCAAAAGTGGGACCTCATCAGGTAGATGTGCCATGAAGCCTGTACAGTTGAAAAACAAATACATTTTTAAAAACTGTATTGGTGAGCATGTAATTTAACTATAACAATTAAACTCAAATTATTCCGTACATGACGACTTGAAAAACAAATGTGGTCGATTATTTTAAAAGTATCAATTTGTGTGCCATTAACATGGAAGCAATTCACTAAAATCTAAATTTTGCATATTATGTGCCATTAAATATGATAAGCAATTCAACAGAACCTATCGTTATCTATGCTATAACTAATATAGAAATCTTTTACAAAATCATTTTACGGTCTCAGTTACATAAGCTTAATAATGACCAGTAACATGTGGATAGTTTTCGTACATAAATATTTGCGAAAAAATGGAATGAGAATTTTTTTTCCAAAACTTCATTATTGATTTTGGCATATTTGACAAAACTTCATTACGTTTATGGCATATTTGACAAAACTTCATTATTGATTTTGTAATTTTTTTTTTTCCAATAAAGTATAAAATTTGTAAATTACGTACATCTAATTCATAAATTGTAAATGTAAAAAGTGCTTGCATCAGTCGAAATATTAAAATCTTAAAATGGTAGAAGAACTATGTGATTTTAACTAAAATTTTGTAATAGACATTTTCAATCAAGTAGAGAATAGAAAACATAGGCCTATGTGGTATAGTTAAATGTTTTTGCATTGCCATTTAGTTTAATTTATTTGTTTAGTATGTTAGTTATAAATTTTGTCAAGGAAATCAAACAGTTACAATATATAAAGAATTAAAAAATAGAAATGATCTATTTAAATGTACGACCCCGTTTACAAATAATGAATTACAAAATAAAATAAAATGATCTATTACAAATAAAGAATTAAAAAATGATCTATTACAATATGTAAGTATTACATAGTCTTCATCGACCAAGTCGCGCCGGACATGTTCGCCTGTCATGACCTGTCTGCTGGCACTCACTGCAACGAGCGGTCAAACGCCTATCTGATATGTCCATCTCATTCAGAATACGAGACATAGATGCACGACCCCGTTTTACTTCTCGCAGACGCAGTACATTAGGCATTAAGGTCCACTGCGGATCAGCCCAATAATCTTGATGCGGTATTGGATTGAATTTAGTTTCCCAAACCCTCATGTATACATGAAGCCTATATACTAGATCAACGTACTCGAATGGATTGTCACCGCATTCAGACATTATAGCGAGCATATGAAAACATGGATAGTGTCGTATCTCATATTTCCCACAACTGCACGTGGGTTGATTCATCTGCACAATTTGTGTATTGCGACCTCGTCCATGGCGAAAAGATGTTTGCACCTCAAACACGCGGCGTGGCCTATCAGAAAATTGTAATAGAAACTAATCAAGTTCATTTTTTTAGGTGTACTTAACTTGACAACATAATAACAACAATTCAGTTTATATTACAAACTAACCTGTCATATGATATCAACTTGAAAGTATTTGCCCTTGCGATGCCATCCTCAATAGTTTTTTGCATCTCTCTAGGGTATTGGAACTCATTTCGTACATCTATTTCAGCTTGGGCTCCCATCTCGTCAAAATATTTTACGAGCCGCCGAAATGTAAATTCAACCATAGCTGAGATAGGTAAGTTCCTTGCACCTTTCAAGACGCTATTGAAGCACTCTGCATCATTGCTGGTCAATACCCCCCACTGATGTCCACCGTCATACGAAAGGGTCCACTCCTCAGGATTCATCTTGTAATCCCAATTGATGGCTTCTTGGTCAATAGCCTGTATTTGTTGTAAGTAACCATTACACTTTCGTCGTTGATGAGCACTCCCTGCTTTCCATAGAAGTTGTTTCAGCTCCTTATTTCTGAACTTAGTGTTAAAGTTACTATAAACATGTCGAAGGCAATGCCGATGATATCCAACAAATTGGAGTGAGGGATTCAGCCAATGCCGCCTCATAGCAGCTAAAATACTCTCAGCTCGATCAGATATCAAAGTCACTCCTTGTCGGTCCATGACAATATGTTCCCTGATATTTGAAATGAAGAACGACCAAGACTCCAAACTCTCACTGTCGATAACAGCGAATGCAAGCGGTAATACTTTGCCATTGGCAGTGACAATCGTTGCTACAAGCAACACACCAGTGTATTTCCCGTATAAAAATATACCATCTATGGTTATAACAGGCCTACAATGTCTGAATCCATCGATGACGGGTTTGAAAGACCAGAAAACAAAGTGGAAGACGGGCATAATGGTTGTACTTCCGGTATATCTATGCTTTCATTGCACGATGGTGCCAGGATTAGATGTTTGTAATGCATACATGAATTTAGGCAACATCTTATATGATTCATCCCAATCCCCGAATACCATTCTAATTGCCTTTGTCCTTGCATGCCACGCCTTCTTGTATGATATAATATAGTTCATGGTCTTTTTTATATCTTCGATGACATTCTTAATGGGCATATCAGGTTCATTCTACATACGACAATACCTATGAGTCAGATTATTTTGGTGTGAACACTTTAAACAAACAAATATGTATATAAATGTAAACATTTATTTTGTATACTCACCGCAACTTGTCCCAAAAGATGAGAAGCTGTCACGACCCCAACCCGCCCCTAGTAGGATGGTGCCGCGATGGCCAGTAATCTGGGATTACCGAAGGCCAACTTTCAAAATTAACCACAATCAGAGTATAATATATGGGGCTCACAATGCGGAAGCAATAAATCAAGATACAAGTGGTCCATAAGAGCCGTGCATAGATCCAATGAAATGACATACATCTCTACATAGCTTTACACTTGAATATACAAACGAGATAAAATACGTATTACATCTTAACAAAAGGGCTTCGCAAGCCGACATAAACAAAATATAATGAATACAAGTCAAGAAGCATCATCTTCAGAACTGCCGACGTAAATACAAGGTTGCCGACTTAAGCACAAAAATGCCGACATAAGTATTGCCGACGTAACATGAATCCGAAATAAGATGCCGACATAATCATGCATACAAAACACACATCTCGGCGTAGCCGACTTCTTGCTTGTTACCTACATATATACATAGAGAGGGTGAGCTTGGATACTCAGTGAATGGTACAAGCAATAAAGGGTTTAAGTGAATGATTCCCGAGGTCCTTGTCAAAACAATACATATATCTTAACTTGTTCAAAACTGGTACTTAGCATAACTTGTATCAAAACATGTACTTGGCTTAACTTGTATCAAAACAAACCCACCCGCACAAGGCCGTCGGTGGCAAAACAAGGGTGCTACAAAAGTTTAGAGTCCTCCAGCACGAGGGACCTATGTTACAAAGGACCGTATCCTTTGAACACGAGAATCTTACCAAGAAAGGACCGTATCCTTTTATACTTAATGCTGCGAAAGTTTAGAGTCCTCCAGCACAAGGGACCTATGTTACAAAGGACCGTATCCTTTGAACACGATACTTGGTACTGCGAAAGTTTAGAGTCCTCCAGCACGAGGGACCTATGTTACAAAGGACCGTATCCTTTGAACACGATACTTGGTACTGCGAAAGTTTAGAGTCCTCCAGCACGAGGGACCTATGTTACAAAGGACCGTATCCTTTGAACACGAGAGTCTTACCAAGAAAGGACCGTATCCTTTTATACTTAATGCTGCGAAAGTTTAGAGTCCTCCAGCCAAGGGACTTTCATACTTAGTGCTGCGAAAGTTTAGAGTCCTCCAGCCAAGGGACTTTCATACTTAACATCAAAACAAAGCTTATACTTGATACGTCAAAATAAGGGTAATCATTCATGCTTAACAAATACTTTTCAAACAAGACAAAACAAAGCTTATCAAAACCTTATAACATAACTTTATTAAAAATACCACTCACTTAGTTCTCGGGACGTCGGAATCAAAGCAAAAGTCCAAGTCTTACAAACACATGGCAAGGTCCACTGAAAACACATCTCAAAACAAGTCTTACATGCATGCAAATGATCTCGGGAAAACATGCTGCAAGTCAAAACACTGTTTTACATGTCAGGAAGACATGCTGGGTACCAACCAAGTCTAAGCTGAGGTCCCAC
Source organism: Camellia granthamiana (assembly GCA_036172215.1). Taxonomy (NCBI): domain Eukaryota; kingdom Viridiplantae; phylum Streptophyta; class Magnoliopsida; order Ericales; family Theaceae; genus Camellia; species Camellia granthamiana. Next base: position 79,100,212 of record CM069903.1, read on the forward strand.
ACCACCTGGCCGAGGTGTGGTTACCAAGGCTTCGGCATGCGGCTGCATGCCGAGGTGTTCATGCAAGACAAACTAAAGGTGCAAGTGATCATGCAAGGTAGGCCAAGGTGAGCTACGATGCTTGGCCTAAGTGTGAGGTCTAGGTAAGAGTGATCTCGGCGACTACACTTCGGAAAGTGAAGTCTGGAAATCTGGGTTGAAGAACATGAACATGAACATGAAGAACATGAATGCTAAAAATCATAACTTGTTCATTACAAAATCTGGGATTTCATGCCATGAGTTCGAAAACATGGACCTGGGTACCCATACTTGAAGATCATACAAAAACAAACATGAAAACATGAATCTTGGCATGAGCTTTCGGATCAAAACATGACTTTTCTTGAAGAACACATGAATGCTATTTTCTCTTTCTAAAAACCGAACTTCAAAACAATGCATGGCTTACAAATCATATTCAATCATGCAATGCAATAACATGATCATGAAGAACAACATGAGCAGAGCAAGAATCTAACCTTAGAACACGAATCTAACGGTTCGATCTCTAGGAATCAAGCTTGAAACTCTACTCCTCTCTCAAGAACTCTCTCTTCCTCTTCTAGAGCTTCTATCTCTTCTTCAAAAACAAGGATATAACAAATGATAGGTTTCTCTCTCTGCCGGCTGATTTAACACTCAGCTCGGACACGTGGCAACGGCTGGTTGGTTCTCCTCAAAAGGTGATAGATTGACAAGACAGGTGTAAGACAAAGCATATTCAACAAGCTTGGTGGCAAGGGCACTCTGGCAAGTGATGACATCGGCTAAGGACAAAGCTTCGGCAAGTCAGGGAACAATGATCTCGGCTAGGAAGGACAACACTCGGCCTAGCTGTGCCACACCTCGGCCTAGATGTGCCACACCTCGGTCTAGGTCATACCTGTCCAGGAACAAGATCACTTAGGTGCAAAGGTAACATCTCGGCCTAGATAATACACATCTCGGCCTTGGTGATACACACCTCGGCCTAGATGATAATCATCTCGGCCGATATGCCAGGATGAAGATGGAGGTCAATCAAAGTGGTTGCAAGATAGTTCTAGGCTTAAGGTGACCTCGGCTTGGAATAACCTAGGCTTCACATGACCTAGGCTTGACATAACTTAGGCTTGGCGTGACTTAGTCTTAACATAACTTAGGCTTAACAGCAACGAGGGAACAAAACATGCAATCAATACTTAAACAAAAACAAGGCAAGACTTACAATGCAACTTAACATGGCAAAACATATAAATGCATGCAAGCATGACTAAGACATGAATGTGGGTTGTTACAGAAGCAATGTAACTGGAGCTAATATTTGTGTGGTCCCTGTTCATTCGTAGGTATAAACAATGGTGAGGACCCCTATATTGCTTTATTTCAAAAAGACCATGTATCCTACTAAGAGATGCACGCAACCACCATCTACAATCGTGCTTGCAAGCACACACCCAAACGTCTCGCTTGGAGGTTACGACTTTATACTCTCGATTATTTGATGCATGGTACAATTTCACAGCATGTACGAGTTGCTTCTTATCAACGAAAACCATCCCTTTGTCCAACTCTCGATTTTCAGCATTCCAGATTCGGTTACGGGGAACGACATCGCAGTTACTAATGTCAAAATCACCACCCATGTGAATGTTTTCATAGAAAGGGATTTCAGGTCTAGGTGGAATGGGGGCATTCTGAATATCAACGGGAGCGTCGGCATCATCTTCTTCATCATCATCATCATCTGATCCGCCCAATAAATTTTCTTCATCACACATTTCATTCTCATCATTGTCTAGGGCGACATCAGGACCGTACATGTCACTGTCAGCAAACTGCATAGAATTAACCGTTTCAACCATATTACCAGCAACTTCAACTGGAGTGGTATGATGGCTATAGGTGGGCACATCTTCGATGTTATTGTGAAATTCAGTCTCGTATCCACCACGTGAACTTGATTCTCCACCATGGCCATGAAATGTCTGTTGTGTGTAGCCAGCTGCATAACATTCATTTGATTCATACATAGGAGACTGAAACGCTGTCGTGTGTCAATCCCATGTGTCAGCAATGTAGTGAACGGATGAGAATCCATCTGTGTTATATTCGGAAGATTGCGTATAACCTCTTTCTCAATGTACACTTCCAAACAATTTGGTGGTTGGAAACTTCCACCGATACTTAATACGATGTTCAACGCCTCATCGTCATTTATCGGTAATATTTTGTATTTGCTGGTTGCTTGCCACTGGCGATAAGGATATCTCCATTTGAAGATCAATCGGACTGTTTCCCCGTAACTTGCCACCTTGGACATAAATATCTCCTCCAAATTGCTAAGTGTGGTGCCAAGTTGCACCCCATATATCCCTTTCGGCTCAGCATCATATGACACACCTTCATCGGGATCCCGAATTATATTTCCCCTCCAGTAGAAGATAATTGGAACAGTTGCCATATACTTGCTTCAATGAAACAATAAACATTAAAATATCAACAATATACATATATTGAATTCTACTTCTAAAATAAACATTAAAAGAACAACAATAAATTTTCCAGAAGTCACATTTATATCATAAGTGACATTTTCCTATAAAAATCAACCCTCTCATTTTTTGTCAATTTATATTTTCCAGGGTTGAAGGAACTGTAGAGGTGAAACATTACTTCAATTTATATTTTGTCAGCTGTATATTTGTGTCTCAATTTGATTATTATTGTTTATTTTCTCATTTTTCTCACTTATTTTTATTCGTATAAAACAATAGCTGAAATTTCATCTCTACGTGGAGTTTTTATTTACTTCCTATTTGAAGACTCTTATCTTTTCTGTGTAAATGTTCTTTGTTGTCATTGCTCTCTTGTCTTAATTTAAAAAAAAACATCAGAACAACTATACTTCTTGTCTTCGTTCTTTTGAATTAGTGGCGAAAAATAAATTTTGAATCACATAGCAGCAATAACTTCATATGATCCCTCCCTCAATATAATCAATTTTTAAAAGGCATTCACTGAAAATAAATAAATAATAATAATGACTCTATACAACCGTTAATTTAGGCAATGATTTAATCGTACGCATGTAAGCGGGACCAATTTTAAAAACACTTATTTTGTTTTCTTTTCATAAATCTTGATCTATTTTTTAGTATTTTGATAAGGTAGACAGATATATCACACATTTAAAAAACACTTCATTCTATCAAGTATTTTTCTTATTCAGTGAGACTGGACAAAATTGGACAAATCATACAAACATCTTAAATCATAGTGTAAGTTTTGTAGATAATTAAATATTTGTTCCATTGAGTTGCAAGAACTCGATTGATTTGGACAATATAAAATAGAGGTTTCAAACATTGTTATTAATTTTTTAAAACTGGTGATCCAATTCTTCAGATTTATGGACAATTATAGATAAGTTAATTTGATTTGCTCAAACTTGTGGCATTAGGGACCTTAATGACAAAATTATTTCCTATGTGAACTAGTAACCCTCGTCCACTTTTTAGAGGCCATAGAGGCGTTGTTATGAAATTAAAACAAAAAACTCATTTTGGGTCGTTCTGAAAAGTAACAAAAAAATAATTAGAGAGATAATTTATAATGGCCAAAAATTAGAGAGAAAATTGAAGTTGGTGGTTAAATCTATGTAGTAAATTTTGGATAGTTATCCATGTGAATCTATCGGGCCATCCGTACCAATTATTTGGTATTATGAAACACAGGCTTACCCATCAAAGTGCCATTATTTTTTTTTGTCCTTCTTACCTACGAAATTGCTACGGACTATTAATTAAAATATTTTAAGACTTTTTTCATGCATATATTATAAGTAGTGTAATAATGACTTCTAATTATATAAATAAAAGTAAAAATTATTAAAACATATTGTTCAGATTTTCCTTTTCAATGGTGGTGGACAGTCACAAAGCGGAAATGACGATAAGTCACTTCGCTCAATACCCATTTCAAAAACTTTTTCAAATTTTATTAAGTTTTGTGAGAAAATTTTAATTTCTACTATAATGCTATTATATGTATTACAAATTCAGCTCATTAAATTTTTTAATCATATTCTGGGTACCTGACCCCAAATATAGTGAAATAAACCAAACGAAATTAAACCAAAATTTTTTAATTTAAATAAAATAGAGTCAAAATTAAATATTTGAGAGAACATGATCTTTTATTTGAGAGAACATGATCTTTTCATTTATTATTTTGAAGTCAATACAAATATTTTTTTTTAATAAAATACATTCAAAATTAAATATTTTTTTTTAATAATTTCATTTAGTAGAAATTAGTTTCATAAAATGTAACTTATGAAAAAACGTTAATCTTTCCATACACTTAGTATTCTTAATTGAAATTCATATTATATTTGTCATTTTTTTGAAAGATGAAATTGACTTTAACCCCCTTTGCTTTACTCTATGTGTGATTTACCTCTGATATTTGAAAATAAGAACATAGCCCCCTTCCACAGGAACATTATAGTTATTTCCTGTAACGCCCTCAAAATATACATAAAATCCATCATTTTTGACATGCATCAATATAAGAGAAATAAACATCTTTCCATTTATCAGAGTAGTCATTACAAGAGTATTACATGTTGACAACAAAAGTAAAGGCCCTATGGGCTTACAACTTTCCAAGCCAACACTTGGTTACAAGAAATGAGTACTAACTTATATACATATTAAGCCATTGGCTTGAATTTACATGTAATACATCAAGGAAAGCAAAACAATCAAAAAGTCTGTCTGCCTCTAGCCTCCCAAGCTATGTCCTTGGAGGTGGTATGCTATCTGTACCTGAAAATGATGTCCCATATAGGGTGAGCCACAGCCCAGTAGAAATATACTAAACCAATTATAAACAATGACCAAATAGCAGCATTCGATAGATGGTCCACACTTGTATTCCCACTTACAACACATTATAGTTTCATGACATTCAAGTCCATGTTTCATTTCACTTCCTACTTCTTTTTCAACTTTGAGTTTGAAAACAAGGCTCAGAACCTAGCCAAATAACTTAATGAGATTGAGACTCATCTTTAAAACACATAAACCACTTCCATACTTCACAAAGGATACACATTTTGGTGCTGTATCAATATAACATAAAAAAAAATACTTCTATGCTTCACAATTGATAACGATATACATTTTAGTGCTATATCAAATCAATTCAAACACTTCCATAATCCACATTTGATACACATTGTAGTGTTGTATCAATGTCGAACAAAATCCGGTTTAGAGGTCCATCGCCTATCTTCCCCTAAACCGTGGAGTACATCCCCTATCTCATCCTACACAACGCATGTATATAAACATAGATCATATACAATCAATCAATACATAAAGTTAATGTATTATTCCATCCGCTATATCCGATAGCATACTCAATCGATTAGTTTTTGTTTGCCTAATCATCATGCATTGTCTACAACAATCAAGACTATCCTCCACCGATAGCCCAAAGCAGTTATTTCTATACAGAAAATAAATTAGCCAAATGGATATATAATTAACATTTCAATTAGGTGAGCGATAAATAATCCAACAACACCCTTTAATCCCATACATTCCAAATTCCAACATTTCTCAATTCAATTTCTCATTTCTCAAATTAATTTCACAAATTAATTTATCAAAGTAATTAGGGCATTTTTCCCATAAGTTACATAACAACCCTAAGGTTCCATTTTCATCCACAACCCATCATTTAACTCATTTCTCCATGCTAAACATGCATATAGGTTTATTATAAATAAAACCCATCTTTTGTAAAATTACACAAAGACCCAAACTTTCTCAAAATTACCCAACAACCCCCAACATATCAAAATACTAAAATTCAAAGACAAAGCTCATAAAGAGGAGTATGATATCCCTACCTCGAAGTTTGAGCTCAAACGGAGATGAAGATCAAGAACCAATGTGCTCCAAATCCCAAGTTTTTCAGATTAAAATGAAGCCCTCAACCCACTCTATCTTTTTAACAAAGGACTTAGGGTAGATTCACACTAGAGGAAGATGAAAACCTAAAGAGAAGACAAGTATAGAGAGAGAGTCTCGGATCTAGGGTTTCAAAATAAGAAGGGGATGAAAAAGTGATGTTTTTCCCGTTGCTGTCTACTGATATAAAACAGGCTCGCTCAAGCGAAGGATTAGTTGCTCGAGCGACCAAACACAAAGAATACTCGCTCGAGCCAACAACTCGAAGCTTCAGGTCTGCAACCTAGAAGCACGCTCGAGCGACAGAATGCTTGCTCGAGCGAAGGAACTCAAAACATACACCTCGCTCGCTCGAGCAAAGGAAAGCTCGCTTGAGCCAAGAAACACAGCTCTCAGGTCCAAAACCAGACGCAATTTCACGCTCGAGCGAAGAAACTCTGGCTCGAGCCACCAGACACAAAACTCAACTCTCGCTTGAGTGAATAAACCCTGGCTCGAGCGAAGGACCAAAACAAGAAGCTCGCTCGAGCGACGAACTGCTCGCTCGAGCGAAGGACCAAAATTCTGGGCAGCAACCTTTTGCTCCCAAACACAACCAACCTGTAACAAACCTGCCCAACACATCCTATAACCCATATACGAAGTATGAAAGGACGTAAACAAGATTTATACAACTACTAACATCCACGGAACCAAGTCCGGATCACTGTATAACAAGGGATAAAACCCGGGATCGCTATATTTCCAAATTATATAGGTAGTTTGCACATGCACATTGAAGTGAAATTTGCCCTTTATTAAATATGCACAATGTCTTGAATTGAATAAATACACCTAGAGGGTCAAATAGTATAGTGAAATAAATCAGGTGACAAATACCATTTCTCGTATAGTATAATAGGCGACAGATTCAAATACCATTTCTCAAGTATACAACCCCACATTGATATTACCAAATGAAATACTAAATAAAGGTGTATATATATGTAGTACTAGTATAAAGAGAAGTCTTCTCTAGGTGTTTATGTCTCATATTTTGGGTTTTCCAAAAATACCCCTATATCAGTTATATGGGCAATTATGCACTAAATTCATTTTTTGTTTTTTGTTTTTTTTTTCAAATCTCTGAACTTTTGATTTTTTCAAATTCATTTCAATTTTCAGATTTTGAATTCAATCATACAATTTACAGTCTTATTTTCTTAAACAAAAATGATCATATATATGTAACCATATGGACCTCGAATTGAAATTGTCTATCCACCTTAATTCTCAATTCATGAATTTCATAATATGAATTTCAATTCTCAATTCTCAATTATATGAATTTCATAATATGACATTAACAATTATGAATTATATGAATTTCAATTTTTTTAATTTTATTCGTAATTAAAAAAAATAACTTTTAAAACCCTAAGTTCAAACCCTAATTTCCTTTTAATTCCTCTTAACAAGCAAAAAAAAAAAAAAAACAATTTCATAATAGACATTTTGATTCACAAGCATAATTTCAAAATTCCAATTTCTGATTTCAAATTTCAAAATATAGACATTTCATAATTCCAATTCAACAATTCTCAATTACATGAATTTCATAATATGACATTAACAATTATCAATTATATGAATTTCAACTTTTTGAATTTTATTCTTAATTAAAAAAAATTACTTTTAAAACCCTAATTTCCTTTTAATTCCTCTTAACAAGCAAAAAAAAAAAACAATTTCCAATTCAACAAATATAGGTTGGTTTATTCACAATTCAAAATTCAAAATATAGACATTTTGATTCACAAGCATAATTTCAAAATTCCAATTTCTAATTTCAAATTTCAAAATATAGACGCTTCATAATTTCAATTCAACAATTCTCAATTACATGAATTTCATAATATGACATTAACAATTATCAATTATATGAATTTCAAATTTTTTAATTTTATTCTTAATTTAAAAAAATTAATTTTAAAACCCTAATTTCAAACCCTAATGTCCTTTTAATTCCTCTTAACAAGCAAAAAAAAAAAAACAATTTCCAATTCAACAAATATAGGTTGGTTTATTCACAATTCAAAATTCAAAATATAGACATTTTGATTCACAAGCATAATTTCAAAATTCCAATTTCTGATTTCAAATTTCAAAATATAAACATTTCATAATTTCAATTCTCAATTCTCAATTATATGAATTTCATAATATGACATTAACAATTATCAATTATATGACTTTATGTTTTATGAATTTCATAATTCCAATTTTCAATTCTCAATTCTCATATTTATGATTTATTTAAAAAATTCAAAAAATTCAAAATATTCCAAACCTGATTTATGATTCAAAACCCTTAATTTTTTGAACCCTAAAGTGTCATCCTAAATGGATATGTGAACAATCTGATATCGAGCAACAATTATCTTTAAAACCCTAATTTCATAACCACACTGATAAAGCATAAAAAATCCAAACCCAAATATTCAATTCACAAGCAACATCCAAAAATTCAAAAGCATAAAAAATCCCACAAATTCAAAAGCACAAATTCAAACCCTAATTTCTGATTTCAAAAAATTCCAAACCCTAATTTCATAACCACACTGATAAAACCCTAACACATTAGAACCCTAACACATTTAATAATTCACATTTAAAACCCTAACATCCACAGTTTCACAAACACATTCACATTTTTCACAAACACAATAAATAAATACATAAATACATAAAATTCAAATGATACAGACAGAGCTAGATGTCATACCACGGAGAGAGAGAGCAGAGACAGAGAGTGAGAGCAGAGAGCGAGAGCGAGAGCGACAATGAGAGCCGAAGCAGAGCGAGATCGAGAGCGACTGAGTCTGAGAGCAGAGGGAGATGGAGAGTGAGAGCTAGAGAGTCTGAGAAATGAAAGAGATCGAGCAAGAGACGAAAAACCTAAGTGTCAAAAACGTGATTGCAAATGAGGCCATACCCGTGTTTTATAGCAGTGTTAAAAGCGTTCTTTCAATTAGCGTTTTCATTAATTAACAGTGAAAACGCTATTACGAATAGCGTTTTCTTCACAAAACAAATGCACAGTAAACTCGCTATTTCGGAATAGCGTTTTCGTTACAAAACGAATCCACAAATAAAGCACTATTTAGAATAGCGTTTTATTTAGAAAAAAAATTTTACCTTAAAATCGCTATTTCAAACAGCGTTTTCTTAATTAAAATCGCGATTCACAATAGCATCTTTACTATTCATCAAGTTTTGGGCTCCAAACAGTGAAAGCGCGATTTGTAATAGCGCTTTAGCCTAGTTTAGAAAACCCGTCCAAACTAGGCCTAGTTTGGGAAATAGGATGCAAAAGAGGCTTAATATGGGAAAAGCCTCTAATAATCAAGTTCTTTTACAAAATTCCGAAATCATCATGGTAGTTTACAATAAAAATTATACAACATTTTTATATTTTAATATACCCAATTTCATAGAACTAAAACTAGGGGTGTTAAAAAAAATCGATGGAACTAGTAAATCGATCCAATCATCATAGTAGTTTACAATAATAATGTTACTATCACACTACAAGAATAATGTGACAGTGATATTGTTATAAATATAATTCATATTTATTTAAATATTAGTGTTTCACCCGTGCTACGCACGGGTTGTGTTTATTATTATTTGTATATATGTGAATTACGATTTTTAAATATCTTTTTTTTTTTTGCACACAGAAAAAAGAAATATAACAAATGTAGCATATCTTCAATCAATTATTTTATGTTTGCTTTTATTTAAAATTTAAAAATAATGTATGGGCAAAATTTATAACTAAATTAAGGAAAAATTTATTCCCAACAACATTTTTTTTACTTCTATATAAATATTTAAAAAAATAAACATGAAAATTATATAACAAAAAGAAAATTATATAAAACAAAGAAATTAAAGAAAATTACAGAAAACAAAGAAAATTATATAAAAAAGTACAGAAACCAAACATAAATATAATACAAAAAATAAATGAATTATAGGATTTTCAAGAAGTAAGACTCACAAATAAATTTTATAAAATCTTGTCTATTCATGTACTTTTTGTATATATTTTATGTATTTTTAATCCCAAGAATGACATTGAAATAGTCTACACTTCTTGCATTAGGTCCATCTAATAGCGTTAGTAAACATAGATGTAATAAATTTCATAACACAAAACACAAACAATTGTGAGACAAAATATCTAAAAAAAAAAGAAAAGCAACGTCCAATGATGATGTAAAAGTACACCCGACCTTTTAATTGGAGGTATAACCAGATAAATCGCCATAGAAAAGGAAGACAACCTTTATTTTTCATCACAACAATCACATATCTCAATATATAATTTTAACGTCGCTCACTCTTCCACACCTCCAATTCTCTATCAATATTAAAATGAATGCATGAACCCAAAAAAAAAAAAAAAAAATTGAGAAGACAAAGAGATGTGGTTTGAGATCTTTCAATTTGCAACCTGTTATTTTTTAATAAGAATTTATATTTGTTTTAGATATTTTTTTAATATACAAATTATTTTTTTTAGTTTTTTTATAAAAATAATTTAACAATCTCATCACTAAACATAGTATGTGAGAGAAGTTGAAAAGGGTGCGATAGTAGGTATGGGAGAAATAAAAAATGCATGAGAACTTTAGCCAAAATCCCTTCATTGGATCATTGTTTAGTGAAAATGACATAAACCCCTGAGGAGAAAAACACATAATTGAGTAAGGATAAAGTAAAATATCTTTTTTTTTCTTGGACAATATTGTTGGAATAACATGTTACTGTGAACCAGAGTAATATGTTACTGTCAAACAGAGTAACTATCAAATAGAGTAACATGTTACTGTTACTGTTACTGTTTACATCAATTTCAACGGTAATAAAATTTTTTTTTTATAAAGAATTTCATAGTCAACATAGATCTTAATTGATAGATCTTGATGAGAGATTTCTAAAAATACTAATTTTATTACAAACTAACATCTACATAAAAAGTTATGTTATATTAAAGTTTAATATATTGATAATAATCATATGTGTTGGAATTTTCAAAGAATTTTGTTTATACTGGTCTTTAATGCATTAAAGTTTAATTATGAGGGGGTTTTGACCAAATCTCCCAAAAAGCATGGGGGTTGGGAGAAATGAATAAATGTTGAGGTTTTTTTTTATAAAAAAAATCAAAAAATTAGAAAATTAAGATTGGGATATTGGAGCTCTCACAAGGCTTGTGGGTTAAAAACCCTCTTTTTCCCTATCACCCGTGCTATGCACGGAATAATTATAGATATTTATATTTGTTTTAGATTTTTTTTAATATATAAATTATGTTTTTAAAGATTTTTCATAAAAATAATTTAACAATCTTATCACTAAGGCAAAGTTTGGCAACCCAAAAATAATCCATCTTTTTATCTTTTTTTCATCACATCACCTCTCTACTTTTCTGCACATCTTTTCGTAAAAAGACAAAAAGTGCACTTATTTAGGTCATCCCAAACAACCCCTAATTATAGTGTATGGGAGAAGTTGAAAAGGGTACTGCAATAACTATACATGGATTGTATTTATAATTATTTATATAAGGGGATTTTAAATGCTGATTAGGAGATTTTGATCAAATCAATAAATGCAGGAATGTGGAAAGACATGCGAATTGAAAAAAGTTAATAAATGCTGAGTTTTTTTTTTTTAAATAAAAAAATCAGGAAATTTAGATTGGGATATCAAAGCTCCCACAAGGCTTGGGGTTAGAAACTCATTTTTCCTTAATATATATAGATAGATAGATAGATATAGATATATATACTAGCTTTTCACGTATTTATAATTATTTGTATATATATTAATACTAATGAGGGGATTTTGACCAAATCTTTCAAAAGCATGTAGATTGGAAAAAGTTCATAAATGCTGATGAGGGAATTTTGATCAAATCTCTTAAAAGACATGTGGATTGGAAAAAATTAATAAATGTTAAGGTTTTTTTCTTTTTAAAAATAAAAAATTTCAAAAATTAAGATTGGGATATTGGAGCTCCCACAAAGCTTGTGGGTTAGAAACCCCCTTTTGCTTATATAATATTAGCCTATCACCCGTGCTATGCACAGGATAATTATAAATATTTATATTTGTTTTAGATTTTTTTTAATATATAAATTATGTTTTTTAAGATTTTTTATAAAAATAATTTAATAATCTTATCACTAACCATAGTGTATGAGAGAAATTGAAAAGGGTACTGCAGTAACTATACACGGGTTGTATCTATAATTATTTGTATGAGGGGATTTTAAATGTTGATCAGAGGATTTTGATCAAATCAATAAATGCAGGCATGTGGAAAAACATGTGGATTGGAAAAAGTTAATAAATGCTGATCAGGGAATTTTAACAAAATCAATAAATGCTGAGATTTTTTTTTTTAAATAAAAAATTTAGAAAATTAAGATTGGAATATTAGAGCTCCCACGAGGCTTGGGGGTTAGAAATCTCTTTTTCCTTAATATATACTAGCCTATCACCCGTGCTATGCACGTGATAATTATAGATATTTATATTTGTTTTAGATTTTTTTTAATATATAAATTATGTTTTTTAAGATTTTTTATAAAAATAATTTAACAATCTTATCACTAACCATAATGTATGAGAGAAGTTGAAAAGGGTACTACAGTAACTATACACGGATTGTATCTATAATTATTTGTATGAGAGGATTTTAAATGTTGATCAAGGGATTTTGACCAAATCAATAAATGCAGGCATGTGGAAAAACATGTGGATTGAAAAAAGTTAATAAATGTTGATCAGGGGATTTTGACCAAATCAATAAATGCTGAGTTTTTTTTTTTTTAAATAAAAAATTTAGAAAATTCATATTGGGATATTGAAGCTCCTACAGGCCTTGGGAGTTAAAAATCCCCTTTTGCTTAATATATAGTATAGATATAGATAGAGATAGATAGATTTTGTTTATGCTAATCTTTAATGCATTAAGGTTTAATTATGAGGGGGGTTTTGACCAAATCTCCCAAAAGGCATAGGGGTTGGGAGAAATTAATAAATACTGAATTTTTTTTTAAATCAAAAAATTAAAAAATTAGGATTGAGATATTAGAACTCCCACAAACTTATGAGTTAAAAATCCCAATTTTCTTATATAATATATAGATAAATAAAAATTTTGTATGAATTTTTTATTTTTATATCATCAATCTTTATTTTATCAACTTTTATAAACAAAAACGAGTTTGCCGTGTAGATTGTGGGAGTTGAATCAATAATTACGGATTTTGATGCTTGTTTGCTTCAACTAATAAATGGTTGTTAATATACTTATTAGTTTCCCTCTAAGTCAATTATAAAATGACATACATTTTTCAATTTGTTGAGCAAATTTTAGAGTTTCTTTAAATTTTTTAAAGAAAATTTAGAATTGAAAAGTCTCATTTGGACTAAATATTTTATTTAAAAAGTCAAGCAATTGCTATAAATTGTCACATTATTCTTTTTATTTTTTTCATATCTTTTTATAAAAAATTTAAAAATTATTAAAATAGTAGGTTAAAAAACGAGTCATGATATTTGAATTTAGATATTTAATTGCATTTAATTCCTTTTAACACATTCTTTTTAAAATTCAGTGGTGCTACATATATCAATTAGTATACACACTGGTGTACTAACTAATATTATGGTATTATTATTGATCACATTTATTATATAAGTTACAAATAATTAAAATCATACAAATGATATTACATCATCTATTAGAACATTAGTGTGTACATTAATTAGTACATATAATATTATTCTTTAAAATTTTATGTTTCTTTTTTTATTATTTTTATAATTAGGATTGATATACCCAAGGCCATTTAGAAGAATAACAAAAAAAAATTCAGATAAATAATTTCAAAGTAAAACATTTTAAGATTAGTGATAGAAATAATTAAATGTCTTAAATAAGTATTGAGTCCACCAAAATATAATATATTTGATCATATATTTGATAAAATCCATACTTATATAAAATATTTGATCATGTATTTGATAAAATTTTTTGGCCTTATAGCATTTTCTAACTTTTATGTTGAAACAAACCTGGCCTTAATTTAAATTTTCAATCAAAGTTTGGAAAGCGTGATTATCTTGGGGTCTCTCGCTCTCGACTCTACCTCGCGGTCTCTAGGAAGGTACTTCTCTATCTATCTCTCTCGCTCGCTTGATTGAATCGACCTGTTATTACTACTACATTCAGATTCTATTGATCATTCACCAAGGGCTTTCCATTGACCTCTCTAATCGCCACCAGTTTGTTAATTGTTTGTCATATATTGTGTAATGACTAGAAATGGAAGAAGAAGAAATATAGAAGGAAAAGAGTTTATTGGTGCTCTTATTCCAACCCAACGACTGGTTACAAAACAATACAATGAATGAATTGGGCAATGTATTTCCTCCTATATTTATACACATAACCACTCCTAACCTAACAGATTCAGTAATTATAACCTAACAGATTCAACAATTGGAATTACAAGAATAGCCTCAGAAATATAGGTAGAATTACAAGAATAGCCTTCCGATTAACTTGTTCATAACATTCCCTACTCCTTCAAAAAGCCTTGTTTCAAGGCTGAAAATCTGGAAATTGTGAGTGGAAGTTTTCATAGTCCATCCAGGTACCATCTTCAGGAAATGTTCTTGACCACTGAACCAACCATTGCACTACTGCCTTGTTGTTTCGTTTGACCATCCGCCTTTCTAACACAGCCACAGGCTCCATTTGCAGCATTCCTGCATCACTGACTGGAGGGAGAGTTGAAATGGGAATACCTTGCTGTCCCAACTTTTTCTTTAACAATGAAACATGAAAAACAGGATGTAATTTGGCTGAGTTAGGCAAATCCAGCTTGTAGGCTACCGTTCCCACCCTTGCAATGACTTGGAAAGGTCTATAGAAACGTGGAGATAGCTTCATATTTCTCTGCAAAGCCAAGGAAGATTGTTTGTAGGGCTGCAATCTCAAATACACCCAATCACCAACGGCAAATTCTCTCACTCCTTAGTTTGTCTGCATAATGTTTCATCTTGTTTTGTGCTTGCTGCAAGTTCTCTTTAAGCATTCTCAGAATGGAAGTCCTTTCCCTTGCCCAATTTTCCACTGCTGCTACTTGTGACCCTCCAATGTTCATGAAGTTGTGATCTGGTTGTAGCTGTCCATAAACTGCATAGAAGGGAGTTGTTTTGATTGAGGTGTGACAAGAAGAGTTATACCACCATTCAGCCAAGGATAGCCAAGTTGACCACTGTCTAGGGCAATCACCACACATGCACCGCAAATAAGTTTCCAAACACTCGCTCACTATTTCAGTCTGCCCATCTAACTGTGGATGGTATGCTGTGCTAAGGCATTGCTCAATTCCCAAAACTTTTAAGTAATTCTTGCCAAAATAGACTTGTAAACACATCTCTATCGGAAACTATGGTGCTTGGAAGGCCATGAAGTTTGTAGACGTTGTTTAGGAATAATTGTGCCACATCCTTAGCAGTATAAGGGTGAGATAGTGACATACAATGGGCATATTTGGTTAACCTATCCACTACCACAAAGATAGTGGTCTTTCCATGTGATTGAGGAAGACCTTCAATGAAATCCATAGAGATATCACTCCATACCTTCTTAGGAATTGGCAAGGGTTTGGAGTAACCCAGGTGGGTGAACATTTTCCCCTTTAAACCTCTGACAAACTAAGCATTCAGAGATGAAAAGCTGAACATCCTTCTTCAATCCCTCCCAATAAAAGGTTCTTTTGATCTGTCTAGTGGTTTTGTCTATACCCGATTGGCCCCCCCATAGATGAGCTGTGATAAGCTGCCATGAGTTGCTTCCTGAGATCCAGTGAATTCCCCACCACCAGACCTCCTTTGTAAGTTAGTGTACCATTTGCCCAAGAAAAACCTTGATGAGAGCTGGGGTCCTACGCTAACTCTGTTATAAGCTGTTGTAATGCCAAGTCAGTTTGCCAACTGAGTTTGATTGTGGGAAGCCAAGTAAAAGCTATGGCAAGCAAGGCATTTACAGTGGCATGTTCAAAAAACAAATCTTCCCTCCTGTGATAATGCATTAGCCACCTTGTTTTTATGTACCATGCTTGTAGGTGATCTCATAATCATAGCCAAACAGTTTGGCAATCCATTTCTGCTGGAAGAGGGTTGCAACTCTTTGCTCCAGTAGGTACTTCAAACTTTGGTGGTCTGTCTTGATAATGAAATGCCTCCTAAGCAAGTAATGCCGCCATTTTAGGACTGCTAAGACTACAACCATTAGCTCTTTTTCATAGGTGGATAAAGTCAAATATTTCCCTGACAATCCTTTACTCCAAAATGCAATTGGATGCCCCTCCTGCATTAGTACTACTCCTAACCCTTTATCTGAAGCATCTGTTTCAATAATGAATTCTTTGGTGTAATTAGGGAGAGCCAGGACTGGTAAGGTCATCATAGCAGCCCTGAGAGCATGAAAAACTGATGTTGATTCATCAATCCAATGAAAAGACTCTTTCTTCAACAAATTGTTCAATGGAGCTGAGATCTGCCTATAATTCCTCACAAATCTTCTGTAATATCCAGTTAAACCAAGGAATCCTCATAACTGTTTGAGGGTTGTAGGAATTGGCTAGTTAGCCATGGCCTCAAGTTTGCTAGCATCTGCAGAAACACCCTTGTCGGAGACCAAGTGGCCAAAGTACTTAGCTTCTTGTTTGGCGAAGACACACTTAGACCTTTTAGCAAACAAGCTGTGCTTCTGTAAGAGTTGCAAGGTCAACTTTAAATGAGATAAATGCTCATTCAATGTTTTGCTAAAAATCAATATATCATCAAAGAAAACCAAGATAAACTTCCTCAAATTTTCCTTAAAAGACCTCATTCATGAGACTTTGAAAAGTTGAGGGTGCATTTGTCAGCCCAAAAGGCATGACGAGGAACTCATAGTGTCCGTCATGAGTCCTAAAAGCTGTTTTTGGTATGTCGCATGCACTCTAACTTGGTGATATCCAGCCCTCAAATCAAGCTTGGAAAAGAAAGAAGCACCACAGAGCTTATCTAATCACTCATCAATTGCAGGTATTGGAAACTTATCCTTCACAGTAATGGTATTTAAAGCCCTGTAGTCAACACACATATGCCAAGTTCCTTCTTTCTTTTTATCTAACAAAGTAGGTGTTGAGTAAGGACTGACACTTGGTTGAATGACCCTGGAATGAAGCATCTCTTTAACTTGTTTTTCTATCTCATTTTTTTGAAAATGCGGATACCTATAAGGTCGTATGTTTGGAGGTTCTGCACCTGGTTTTAGGGGAATGTGGTGGTCATGGCTTCTTGCTGGAGGCAAGCTTTTGGGTTCTTGGAATACTGTTGCAAATTGGGACAACAATTGCTCCACTTCAGGTACATCAGATTCTGCTGGAGAAGCGTCTTGTATAGCATAAATGTGAGCCACAAACCCGTGATGTTTCTTCTGCAGTAATTTCTTCATGTGTTCAGCATCCACCAACTTGGATTCCCCTTGCTTTCCACCCCTCAGAACATGCCTTCTATTGTTGAGAATGAAATCCATACTGAGATTTTTGAAATCCCATTACACAGGACCCAGTGTAGCCAACCATAGAATCCCAAGCACCATATCACACCCTTTGAGTTCCAAAACCCTCATGTCTGTTTGGAAGACCACCGCTTGCATCTCCCATTTGAAACCTTTGCAAGCTACACCGTTGATCATCTTTGTTCCATCAGCAACAAACATTGTTAAAGGGTCAATGTCAATAGTCTCCACACCTGCTCTCTTAACCACTTCTTGGTTCAAAAAGTTATGGGTACTACCAGTATCAATCAAGATCACCACTCTTTGTTTCTTGACCAACCCATGTACCCTTATGGTTTTGTAAGAGATTGAACCAGTGATTGCATTAATAGAAATCTGTAAATCACCTTCTTGTTCCAGGACTTCCTCACTTTCCTCCTCCTGTGTAGGTTCTTGTTCTGAGTCCTCTTGGTCCCCATCCAAAACGTACAACTGCTTTTGCTTGCATTGATGTCCCCTTGTGAATTTCTCGTTACACTTGAAACACAAACCTTTTGCTTTCTTTTCCTCTAACTCTTTTGGTAACTCTCTTTGAATGGCAGGAAAAGAATTAGGTCTGGACTGACCATACGAAAAAATTTCTCCAATTCTTAGTGGCAGCCTAGTTTTCTGGGCAACTGCCTCAATACTGAGTTCCTGTAACTTGGCTAAACCAATGGCTTGCATGGTAGTTGTAGGTTTAAACATCAATATATTGGCCCATATCTCCTTTAACCTACTAACGAAACAACTAGTAAAGAAATGTTTAGGTAAGCCTAGGGTTTTGTTAGCAAGAATGTCGAACTGTTCTTGATAATCCCTGACAGATGTTGTTTGCTTTAATTTGGTTAATTCACCCACAGCATCCTCATATGCATCAGAACCAAAACGAGAAATCAACCCATTTTTAAACAGATCCCAATTTACCAAAGCGTGTGTTTTCTCAAACCATTGATACGGTTGCAAAGCTCTATCTTCCAAATGCAAGATTGCCAATTTCACCCTATTATTATCTTCAACACAGTTATACTCAAAAAATCTCTCGCATTTGTAAACGCAACCTGACGGATTATCACCAATGAATTTAGAGAAGTCAATCTTGGCGTACCTAGTTCCAAACCTAGGAAAAGGTTGAGATTGGGAAGCAGACTCTGCTCTGAATGGATTGGAACTCACCCCTAGATTTTCGGGACCCCAGGTATAGATTCTCGTTGCTTTCCATACACATGAGCCGCCACCTGATCATACTTGAAAGTCACCGCTGCCATGAATTCCTTGATTTCTACTAGAGTGTTCTTGATTTCCTCTGCTTCTTTTGCTGAATTGACTTCTTGTTCTTTCAAAATTCGAAGGGAATCTTCGAGTTTCTTGAGATCTTGACTCCTAGACCCATCTGCCATTGCAAATTGATCGCTTCACAAGCCGAGAAAGGTCGGCTCTGATACCAATGTAATGACTAGAAATGGAAGAAGAAGAAATATAGAAGGAAAAGAGTTTATTGGTGCTCTTATTCCAACCCAACGACTGGTTACAAAGCAATACAATGAATGAATTGGGCAATGTATTCCCTCCTATATTTATACACATAACCACTCCTAACCTAACAGATTCAGTAATTGTAACCTAACAGATTCAACAATTGGAATTACAAGAATAGCCTTCCCAATTAACTTGTTCATAACATATTGTATTTTATACTGGGTTTTGTTTCCTGTATAATTTTAAACCCATTTTACTTCTACTATTTTCCTTTTGGCCATGTCTGATTGATTACCAGGATTAATAATAGTGAGGGGATTAACAATCCGTGGGATTAGTGTAGGATTGTTTATCCCTCTTATCGAAGTTTGTTTTGCTGTAACTATGGACGTACATAATCTCAATTATAAATTTGTCTTGAATTATTAGTTATAGTAGTGTTAAAAAATTTGTCAATTTTGTTGGATAGAATGTTCATTAAATCTAATCCAGATAGCAAAAATTGCAACCAAACAATAGAATGTGAGTCCAATGGATTAATAATCCCAATCCTATGCTATAATCTGGCCAATCAAACATAGTCTTCTTTTTCTGGTCTTTATATGTAAAATTTGCGGCAAGTTTCAAATCAGTCAGGATATGTATGTTTTCAATTGAGATAGCAGGGCAATTTAAAATTCTGGTTTCATGAATGTGTGGGGGTGGCGTTGCTGATTGAGCATTTTTTCTAGTATCTGTTGTTCAAAAGCCCTGTAGAACTTTCAGAATTGGGTGAACTGGCTCTTTGGAACTCTCACATAGCATTAAGTTAGTTAGATATCGCCTCTTGGCTTTTCATGCCATTGTTCAAAACTCAATTCGCTCAGGATTTTTTGTTGCTAAATCGAGCTACCTAACCCTAGTTTTGCTTTTGCACTTGGAAAGAACATGTGATTTCATGCAGCCGAGAGAAAGTCTGTCTTGTCATTTCTCTTTCTCTTTTTATTTGCTTCCATATTGTTTTTTCGTTTGATGGCAAGACCCATTTTGCGAACTAGGTTAAAATTGGTCAGATGGAGCTGGAGTATGGTACTGTTTATTATTGGCTTATCCATTTCCTACAGATAATATATTTATGTAAATGTAGAAGAATAGCTGTGAGTTTGTTCTTATGAGGTAGGGAATTATATGGTTTTTGACTCAAGCTACGTATATATATATATTAAAACAAAGATGTATAATTCTGGAGTTCTGTGACTTACAAAACAAACCTGAGTTCTGTATCTTCATTGCCGGCCCGTTTCTTGTATGACAATAACTAATTTTTTCTCAATAGTTTTCTTTCAAATGCACAAAGGGTTCAGTTCACATACTGAATAGAAGAATATTGCTTGGTTTCAGGTTGAGGTAAACTATATATATCTTTCTTGTGAAGAACAAGGCCTTGTAATGGATGATGCTCAAGTGAGAAAGAAGGCCTTGTATCGTGCTAAATTGAATGCCAATAAGCTGGAGAAGTGCATAGAGTCCCCTCTTGTGAGGTAATTTGCTTTATCCTTAACTCCTATTGGTTATTGCCTGTGCCACAATGTCAATGCATTAAAACCACATAAAACCTTGACTTCATGTGTCTATTTGTATGAACTTGTAACTTACACCTCGTAGCTAAATTCTTTAATTGAGTGGAAAATTGAAAAGGAAAATAAAATGAAAATGAATAACTGATCTTATCCCTCTATGTGGTCTAAGGTGGAGTTTGGCAATTGTTTTTTAGTAGATTTTTTTTTGTTGGACTTTCATGAACTTTTTTTAAAACATTTTAAAAAAGCTTTACACTTGTAAGTTATACTTGACTTGCTAGACTTGAGAAGTAAAAAAAGGAGAAAAAGAAAAGAAAAGTCCAATATGATAAAAAAAAAAAAAAAAAAAAAAAAAGGCTAAAAAAGTAAACCTTTTCTTTTTGGGTCTTCAGTTAATTTTTTTAGATTTTTTAAACTAGATGGACATGAAAAGTAATTTTTGTTGACACATATCTAAAAAGAAAAAAAAAAAATCACGATATACAAATCAGTGTGTTTGATTTCAATTTTTTGAATTCAATTTTCTAGAAATTGAGTTTTTTTGTTTTTCGTGTTTTTTTGTTTTTAGTAAATATTTTTAAAATTTAAAGCAATTTTTTTTTTTTTTTTTACTTTTTTAGATGCACCTTACTTAGATGTATTTAAAAAGTAAAATATTTATAAAAAAAATATTTTAAAAAAATAATAAATATACAGTAATACAAAAAATGTACTGAATTTTTGTATTTTTTTTCTTTGTATTTTTGGTATTTAGTGAATTTTTTAAAGATTGTTTTCACAAATATTATACTTTTTAAGTGTATTTATATTAGATGTATCTAAAAATTTAAAATATTGCTTAAAATATTAAAAAAATTTAGTAAAAACAAAAAAATACGGAAAACAAAAAACTTCAATTTTCTTAAAAGTGAATCCTGAAAATCATAACCAAACAGAGTGAACAAGTTTGAAAAAAAAGTGGTTTTTTTAGTTTATATTGCCTTGGCCTGGCTCATAAGTTTAAATTTCATATTTTTGTATGTGAAAAGGAGTATAAATATCTCCATATACCAAGTTCTTGCTAATGAGTACTGCATCTCCTGAATTGTAACCTTCCCATGGCATATATGTGCAACAATATAAACTACTAGTAAATTTTGTAGTATAATTAGCATTCTAGTAGTTGTACTAAAGCATGCATAGGTGTTGAAGTCAATGATCACATAGCTTGAAGAGTTGGGAAAGCTCACGTGAGAGGCGGAAGTTCACCTCTGAAATTAAAAGCTAAATTTATATAGCATGAGAAGATGCATAACTGTGCCATGAAAATGGGATGCATTTATTAAAGTTTTATAGTTTTGAGATAAAAGGGCATTATAAAAACTAAATTGGCTTCGCTGAAAATATATATGTGATGTTCTCAATGGTACCAAATAAAAGACAATTGAATTCATGGAAATTAACAATATTGTGACAATGATTACATTAACTTGCTTCAATTTATATATAAAAAAGATTACATTGGCTTGCTTTCATATACAGCCCAAAAAACAACATATAACCTTGATTTTCTTCCCTTTTTTTCTTGGTATTTTTTTATTAACTTTTACATTTTTTTACCTTTCTAATGTATTATTTTTTCAAATGCTATGTTGTCACAATGGCATGATTACTCTAACCAAATTGAAATGATTTATGATTATGTTTCAGGTTGCATCTTGTTTACTTTTCCTTTTTGTGCATGTAGGTACAATGAATTTGATCAACATGTCAGTAGGGTTTGTGATGTCGTTTTTAGATCTGAGTCGCTTTGGTCTGCACACCAATCTTCTCATAAACATCATGAGGTGAACTTTCCTATTCCTTCTCGATGATATATAAAGCTTTGACATGGGTGCGTGTGTTGATTATCTTGCAAAAATGGTAGCACACAGAACTTGAAGATGACAATGTCCTAATTTTATTGCATTATGAACAAAATTATAAAAGTAAACTGTGCATATCTACTCAAAGTTTAGCACATGCAACATAGTGTGATAAACTTAGTCATCTATGAGGTACTGAATTTTTTTTTATTTTTTTCAATTTGTTGTTAGGTAGTATAGCAGGTACTAATGAACACTACAATACTAGATAGGCTGTGGAGTTGAATTTGTGACTCAAGGTTGGTTCAGAAAATGTGTTTTTAGTAGTTTTTTTTATAAAAAAAACTTTCTTACCTTTTTAGGATAAAGTTGATGCCAAAAAAGTTGATGCATTTGGCAAATGTAAAAAAAGTTGCTTTTTGTAATTGGGAAGTTCTAGGTGGGGTTTGAAATCTTTTTTTGTCATTGTTGAACCTTTTTTGAATTTTTGATCATTATTATTTTTTTTTAACATTTTAGTTCCTTTGAGGCTAGAAAAGACTTGAGAAGTAAAAGAATTTAATAATTTTTTTAAAAAAAATTCACTCAAGACAAAAGGGTTTAGAAAAAGTGTGGCTTTTTTTTTTTTTTTTTTTTTTTTGCCCCCTCAATTGTTAGCTAAATAAGCTGAAACCAAACAACCAAAACGTTTTCTCTGTTTGGTGAAGCTATTTTTTAGCTAAAAGTAGATAATCAAAAAGCAGAAGTTAGCACCCCTTCCCCAATTTCTAAATAATTAACTTTTTTTAGCTTATTTAAGCTATTTCTGCCTAATAAGTTATAAGTAGAAGTTGGCCCAAAATTGGCTTTTTTAGCTAAAATCAAACGGAGCCTCAAAAAATGAAAAAGTTAAAACCTTTATATTTCCTTAACTAATTTGCCAATTGAAGTTGGATGTTAATTGCTAAGAAGCACGGACATGAACACATGACATGATATGAACATGTCGATGCGTAAATTTTCAAAACATGTAGGGCATGACATGTGGGGGACCAAAAAAAATATAAATCTTATCTATTTATTTATATAATATCTATTATTAGAATCGTACGATTCGCGATTCGAATCATAAGATTCGATTCGATTCAGTGGGTAATCAATACGAACAGGTTGTATGACTTGCAAATAGCTATGAATCGTAGGTGAATCGGTGAACCGAATCGGTGAATCGTGAATTGAGAATCGATTCGATTCACTAAAATCGATGTTTGCCTTTCTTTTTTGGTTTTTTATTGTTGGAAAAGGGTTCGCACAATGTGGTATCAAAGCCAAAATACTTAGAGATGGGTAGGGTGCATGTCCCTGGCTTGCACGCCACAGGTGCTACCGAGTGAGAACGTTGGGCATTAGGAAGGGTGTGAAGTCTATTAAGGTGAGGGTGCTCTCACACTTATATGCTTAATATTACTTTGGTACTCGGGCAATGTGGGACTTCGCTTCACAGACTTCCTGACACCCAGCGTGCTCACTCAGCAACACCTGCAGCGTGCAGGCCAAGGACATGCACCCTACCTGTCCTTGAGTACTTCGGCTCTGATACCATGTTACACGCGGTTTTAGGTAGAACTCACCCCAAAAACTAGCTATTAAGCTGAACGTGCCCTTACGCTTATATGCTTAATATTACTTTAGTACTCAGGTGATGTGGGACTTCGTTTCTTAGTGCGCCCCTTTAAGTAAATGTGTTTCTATAGTCCTTGGTTCATAATAAGATTAATATCAATGATTTGTTTCAAGGAAAGAGATGTAATTATCTTGGCTCACAGAGTCACAATGGTGCACTTTGTGTAGAAGGGATAAAGAAAAATTGACCACTTATTTTTTTGGCATCGTCTTGTGGCTTTATCATTTTGGTGTAATTTGTTTTATATGGTGAATGTTGAGTGGGTGGCTCCTCTTTCTAAGGGATTTGGAACTAATAAGAAAGCTCAAGGTTCTTGGGATTGTAACCTTTGTTATATTTTGGGAGAGTAGGTTAGAAAGGAATGTAACGATTTTGAAGACTAGTTTGGAGATATAAAGGGGATATGAGGTAAGATTTCTCATGTGTCTTCCATTTAGGCACTTCTGTCTCTTGTCCTTTTGCTACCATTGCTAACCTTGTGCTCTAACCTGGTTTTGATAGTAGTTGTTAGGAATAAACCCACCCAAGCAATGGAAGCAAATAAAAATAAAATAGACACAGAAAATAGGAGAATATATAATTTATGTGGTTTGGCAAAAATGCCTATATTCAAAAACACAATAGAGCAATTCACTAATAGTAGAACATAACAAATGGTGAGACAAATACACTCCCTAATATTTTTTCCACTTGCCCTCACTACTATTACTTTTAACCTCACGCCCCACTGTTACACATTGTTATCAATCACAAACATTTTCTTTTTTATATCCTACACACATCACGTCTGGTGACATATATGCACATGATAAATGAAGAATAAAGATTACACATTTTGATCTATTCAAGGTTTGTAGGATAACAAGATCTTTCATGTTTGGCAAACTCACAAGCATTACAACGAAAACTACTCCTATAACAATTCTTCACTAAAGTAGGAAAAAGCTTTTCTAAAACAAAAATAGTGAGATGCCATAAACACCTATCACTGTTGTAAATGATGAAGGGAAGAATTTTTAGTAGTTTGAAGAGCTTGACGAGTGAACAATGATGAAAAGGAAGTTCCAACATCCAGAAAGTACAATTCCCCATGTGCTTTACCACTGCTAATCATATGTCTTCGTACCCAATTTTTGAAATGCAATGTGGATGATAAAAGGTTATGTAACAATTCAAGAAATTGGTAAGACTACTAACAAAAAGTAAATTAGTAGAAAATTTTGGAACATTGAGAACAAATGAGAGTAATTTGGGTTGGGTTGGGTTGGGTTGGGGTGGGGTGGGGCTAGGGGTTTGGATAGAACATTTCCCTGTCATAGAGGATGTAGAACCATCAACTACTCTTACTTTATCCATACTACAACAAGGAAAGTCCAAACCAAACTAAACCAAGCCGTAAGTCCCATCAAATGGGGTCGGCTATATGAATCCTTCTTCTCCACTCAACTTTATCCAAGGCCATTTTGTTAGTCAAATTAAAGAGATTCATATCTCTATTTACTACACTAACCCACATCAATCTAGGTCTGCCCCTTCTCCTAACACTTCCATCTACTGTCACTGTATCGCATATCTTTACTATTGCCTCTATTGGCCTCCGTTGTATATGACCATACCATCTTAATCTATTTTCTCTCAACTTATCTTTTAAAGGTACTACTCCCACCCATTTTTGAATATACTCATTCATAATTCTGTCATTTCTAGTCTTACCACACATCTACTTCAGCATTCTCATCTCAACAACACTCATCTTATCTACATGTTGTTTCTTAGTTGCCCAACATTTCGTCTTATACAACATCGCTGGTCTAATAGCCGTTCTATAGAACTTCCCTTTTAGTCTAGTGGGTACTTGTTTATCACACTGTACCCTAGACGTACTCCTCTACTTAAGCTACCCCACTTTAATTCTATGGACCACATCTGTTCCAATCTCCACAGCCGTTGTGATAATTGATCCTAAATAACGAAAATGTTCACTCTTAGGTAGTTCTTGATTCTCAATCTTCACTTCTCCTCTGCTTCCATTGTTACTATTACTAAAATTACATTCTATGTATGTACTCTGTCTTAGTTCTGCTTATCCTAAATTATTTAGATTCAAGTGCTTCTTTTCAAATCTCTAACTTAGTATTAACTCTTTCTCTAATCTCATCTACTAACACGATATCATCGGCAAAAAGCATACACCATGGAACATCATTCTGAATATTTCTCGTCAACTCATGTATAACTAAAGCAAAAAGATAAGGACTTAAGGTTGATCCTATACTACAACAGAGAGAGTAAAAGTAAAAAAGATTTGACAAGCCTGTCATATGATCAGTAGCACCAAAGTTAATAATCCAAGGAGATGAAGAAGAGCCACTTAGTGCACTTATAGGAATACATGTGTGAGGAAAGTTGGAACATGAAGTAGGATCACAAGCAACGGTAGGGGAAGTATCAAGTCGAGCCATTAGATGTCTGAGAGTGTTTGCATAGGAAAGATAAGTAGTGTCATGTGAAGTGCTCGCAAAAGACTCAAGCATATTAGCATGAGAATGGACATTGCCACTTCAGCCACTAGTACGACCCATAGTTTTAATAATGGGTTGCAATTGTTATATACCACCTTGGTTTTTTGATTGGCTGACGTAATGTCGTTACGTAACAATTTCGGTGGTTACTACCACCTGTTACAGTTGCTATAGCAATGTGATTGAAATTCACTATCTTAATGGCCACGATTGTTACATAAAGATTATAATGGCCGTTATAGCATTATTACAATGGGGTTGTTTGGTGCAGTTTATCTGAGTTGCTTATAGCTTTTTTATTCAGGGAGTCTTTGCTAGATTGTTTAGTTCAACTTCTGCTTATATTTTATCAGGCATATTAGGTAGAAATAACTTAAATAAACTGATTTCTAAAAGTTGGGTGAGGGGTGCTTTTGGATTATTAGCTTTTAATTTACAATAAGTTGCACCAAACATCACCAATACTGTTACCCAACCTCTGCACTTATGTTTTTAACAGATTTTGTTTATATGGCCACCTTTTCTCTTTTCTTTTTTCAAGTTGTTAAAATCATAGAAAAGGCACATAAAACTTATGCGAAAATCTTATATCTTCGTGCTTTGAGTGTCCAATCTTTAAGTTCTAGAAGATTTGAGTCACTATCAAAGTTACCTAAGCTTAGTTCTCTCTCTCTCTCTCTCTCTCTCTCTCTCTCTCTCTCTCTCTCATTCATTATTTGTCTTCTTTGATTAACAAACTTCCATTATTTTCTCACTTGAACTTAGGTTAAATTTGTTAAACAAAACTTGGATATCACGTATTTACTTTTGCATTAGTATGTTGACATTTTGTATTATGAACATATCATGAGACTATCATTTTAATATTAAACATCCTTATGAAAAAAATAAAAATTCCATGACAAGGGGGACATTATCCATAAGTACAATTAATAACTTATCTCTATAATGACTTAGAAGTAGTGTAAAATTAATACATACATTGGGTCATGTTTAAAAACTAAGCAAAACCCACAAAAAACTTTTTTTGAACTGCGCTAATTTGGCTCAAGTAAAAATATAAGTATCAGTAAGTTTTTCCAAATTTACGTGAAGAAATAAAAAATTCATGGCTCCAGTTGTTGCCATTGTTACACTATAGCCATTACAACCTGCAATCTCGTTAGCGCCATGATTACCATTAAGGCCGCTGCCATCGGTTAAAATCACCATGGCCACCACCTGCCCTCAAGTAGGGTGACCATGTAATTTCCAACCATGCTCTTGATCATGTCGATCTTTCTCATAGTAATCATATGTAATCTGACCTTGATCATTATTGTTACCTTTACCCCCATATTTGGACTAGTTAGATTTTTCAACAAACTTCGGCCTAGAATTTGAACCCGAATATGATCATACTCTCAGTTCAGGCTAGCAAGGACCTGCTTTTTCTCCACCATCTGGTGAAATGTAGTTGCATCCTAGAACAAACAGCTTGAAAATTTTGATATTAAGTAGGTTCTCTCCAGAAACTACTTAACTCAGCATAGTTCTCGACAAGAGATTTTATCCTTTTGATCAAGCTCTCAATCTTCTTCCTCAATTCATGAGCATGTGCATCAATACCCCTTTGGGAAACATCTATGCGACTGCAATCCAAATTTCATGTGCAATATCCATCAACACAAATGTGCAACCAATAATGGGATGTATAAAATTTTTGAACCAAGCCGTTGCAAGAGCATTCTCTTTGCACCATTTCTCACTTGCTGGCCCATCCAACTTTGGATCCTTATTAGCTCCTATAATATAACTGTGAGTTTTGAGAAGAGAAAAGTTAAGGTATGAGTGGTATCTCATGCCCTTTTATATTAAATCATAAACATAATTATAGGAGTGAGTTACAACCTAAATAAAAGCCTATTACAGCAAATAAAAATACTGAATAAGAAGAAAATAGGAAATATCCTAACACATTCTAACACTCTCCCTCAAGCTGGTGCGAAGATATCTCTTATGCCCAGCTTGTTGAGAATGTCACGGAATGGTTTAGTTGATCCCCAGACCGCACGAATAGCGTACATATAGTGCCACTAGTAAGCTTTTCCTTGATAAAATGCCGATTAATCTCCACATGCTTAGTCCTATCATGCTGAACCGGATTGTGGGCTATATTGATGGCGGCCTTATTGTCACAATATAGCCTCATAGAATCTGTCTGATGAATCCCCAAATCTTGCAAGAATAATCTAATCCATAAAAGCTCACACACACCTTGAGCCATAGCTCTGAATTCGGCCTCCGCGCTAGACCTCGCAACAACATTTTGTTTCTTGCTTCTCCAAGTAACTAGATTTCCTCCGACAAAGGTACAATAGCCAGAGGTGGATCTTCTATCAATTACTAATCCAGCCCAATCAGCATCTGTATATGCCTTCACACTAAGATGACCATGCTTTGAGAAAGAGACCCTTTCTCGGAGACGATTTCAAGTACCTTAGAATACATATAACCGCCTCTAAGTGAGTTGCACGTAGAGTATGCATAAACTGACTAACCATACTCACTGCAATAGCAATATCATAACACGAATGGAATAAGTAAATAAGCTTACCCACTAGTCTTTGGTATCTTCCCCTGTCCACAGGTTCGCCTCCTTGATCCTCACTAAGCTTTAGTCCGGGCTCTAGTGGTGTATCACATGCCTGACTTCCAAGCATTCCCGTTTCTTTTAGCAAATCAAGCACATACTTTCGTTGACCTATGAAAATGCCATCTTTGGACCGAGCAACCTCAATGCCTAGAAAGTACTTCAAGCTGCCTAAGTCTTTGATTTCAAACTCATTAGTTAAATACTCCTTTAACCGAGGAACCTCCTCAATATCATCCCCTATGAGTACAACATCTTCCACATAGCCAATAAGAGCTGTCGTCTTACCATGTGAGGAGTGTTTCACAAATAAAGTATGATCAGCTTGACTCTGTTTGAAACCATATCTCAGCATGGCTTGAGTAAACCTCTCAAACCAAGCCCTACGAGACTGCTTAAGGCCATAAAGTGACTTGCGTAGTCGGCACACCTTTCCTTTGGTTTTAACATCCTCAAAGCCTGAGAAAATGTCTATGTACACTTCTTCTTCCAAATTTCCATGAAGAAAAGCATTTTTCATATCAAATTGTTGGAGAGGCTAGTCAAGATTAGAGGCAAGAGAGAGAAGGACTCTGACAGAGTTCATCTTACCAACAGGTGCAAATGTCTCCTGGTAATCTACTCCATAAGTCTGAGTAAAGCCCTTAGCCACCAATCTAGCCTTGTAATGTTCAATTGAACCATCGGCTTTATGCTTCACGGTGTACACCCACTTACATCTAACAGGTCGTTTGCCCTTAGGTAACGCAGCCAATTCCCAAGTGCCATTTTTACCAAGGGCTCTCATCTCCTCCATCATGGTATGCTTCCACTTAGGCGTAGAAAGAGCATCCTAAAAATTAGAAGGAAGACTCACAGAATAAACTTTATAGGAAGAAGACAAATTAGTGTAGGAAACAAAATGAGAAATAGGATGTTGAGTACAAGACCTAACCCCCTTCCTTTTAGCAATAGGAACATCTAGATTAGAAAATTAAAAAAGGATTGAGTTACCTAGAGGTTTATCAGAAGGAGAGGATTCTGGACACTCACCAGAAGTAGAAGATAGCACTGGAGAATCCGAATTGGTCTCTTGTACCCAAATAACTTTCTGTCTATCCTTGTCCCTGATATACACTTTGCCGTCTTTCACTGCGGATTGAGAGTCCTCAATAGTTGGGTCACCAATGATAATAGTCTCAACATTCTCAATGGCTGATGGTAGTGATACAGGAGTCTCAATAGTTGATGGTAGTGATACAGGAGTCGTTTCACACTAAGGCTTCCCCTGAAGAGATGACTAGGACACTGGGGAGGACAGGAAGTAGGACTGAGATTCAAAGAAAGACACATCCATAAAGACAAACCATTTCTGAAAGGGGGGATGATAACACTTGTAGCCGTTTTGGGTGGCGAAGTAACCCAAGAAAACACACCGAAGAGACCGAGGATCCAACTTACCACGGGTAGGAGAATGGTTATGAACAAAGCACACACACCCAAAGGTTTTGGAAGGAATGGAAAAGACAGGAGAATGGAACTCGAACAAAACCTGAAGAGGAGTTTGTTTGTGAAGAACCTGGGTAGGAAGACGATTGATGAGGAAGGCGTCAGTAAGGACCGCTTCCCCCCAATATGATCGAGGAACCCACATTTCAAAGGACACAACGCCCAATATCAAGAAGATGCCGGTTTTTACGCTCGGCAACACCATTCTGCTGAGGGGTATTGGTATAAGAAGTTTGGTAAATAATATCATGAGTGGCAAAATAGCTGGCAAGGCCAGAGTCAATGTATTCCCCCCCATTATCAGAACGCAAAATTTTGACAACTGCCACAAACTAAGTGCAAATCGTTTTATGGAAATTTTGAAACACGGAAAAAACCTCACATTTGTCCTTCATAAGACACACCCAGGTGGTCCTAGAACAATCATCAATTAAGGTACAAACCATCTTTGACCCTTTAAAAACACAAAACGAGAGGGACTCTATACATTAGAATGAATCAAAGAAAAAAGAACTAAACTTTTATTAATAGAAGGAGCAAAAGAAACTGTGTTGTTTGCCAAGTTGACACGACTCACAGTGAAACTCAAAAACATTATTTTTCAAAAAAACAGAGGGAAAAAGATACTTAAGTAACAAAAAAGATGGATGCCCAAGACGGCGGTGCCACAGCCAAATGTCTTCTTTTGTAGATGGGAACTGAATGGATGAATGAGCCAGCTTGTTTACTTGATCTAGGATATAGAGACTATTCTCGTTTCTACCACTGCTAATCATTTTTCTCGTGATAAGGTCCTGAAACAGACAATGATCAAGACAAAAGGTCACACTACAATTTAAATCCCGAGTAATACGACTCAAAGATAAAAGATTAACACTAAAATTGGGAACATGTAGGACAGAAGACAAAGGAAGAGAAGCAGTGGCATGAGTTAAACCTTTCCTAGACACAGAAGAAATGGTACCATCAACAATTTTAACTTTATCCTGTCTTGAATAAGCGATATATGCGGAGAACAAATCAGAAGACCCAAACATGTGGTCAGAAGCACTAGAATCGATAATCCAAGGCAACGTTTGATGAGAGAGGAAAGCACTTGTAGAAGAAGCTAAGTTACCTAAATGGGCAATGTTACCTGAAGATGAACTAGATGCCCTAGCAAGTGGCGAAGAGCAACCCCCAACTCAGAAGTAAAAAACCCAGAGATATCAGCAGATGGAACAACTGGAGTTGTGGACTGTGGCTCAACTATATCAGAATGATGGGCTCGGGCATTGGGCCCTCGGCCTCGAGATTGACTGGAGCGACCCCTTCGAGAACCAGAACGGTCTCCACGACCCCCAGATGGCTGCCCATGCAACTTCCAACAAGTCTCACGAGTATGGTGATGGCGACGACAAAAATCACAGAAAAGGGTATCTTTCTCAGAAAGAGGACGGGAACCACGATCCCCATCTATAGAGGGGGCAGAAACTAGGGCAGATTGATTAGAAGAGGTAGCCGAAAGCATAGCAGAACGACGACTCTCTTCATTCTGTACATAAGCAAACGCTTCTTGGAGAGAAGGAAGCACATCCATACCAAACACACGATTTCAAACAAGATCAAACTCCACATTCAAACCTTCCAAAAACTTGAAGACCCGCACGTTCAACAAATTTCCGATAACTAGCAGAATTAGTGGGACAGACAGGCTTATAGTCCTGAAGATGATCAACTCTCTTCCAGCCATTGCTAAGGAAAGTAAAATACTGGAGGATAGTCATCTCACCCTGAACAGACCGGTCAATGGAGCGTCTCAACTCAAACATTTGTGAGAAATTGCCTTTGCGGTAATATAATATCTTGTGCTGTGTCCATAGACAAGTATCTCTCACCAATATTCGGAACCATGGAGTGTATCAACCAACCCA
Organism: Camellia granthamiana; assembly: GCA_036172215.1. Classification (NCBI taxonomy): domain Eukaryota; kingdom Viridiplantae; phylum Streptophyta; class Magnoliopsida; order Ericales; family Theaceae; genus Camellia; species Camellia granthamiana. The sequence continues at coordinate 79,132,979 of CM069903.1, forward strand.
TGATAAGAGAATTGGTAATCTCCCACTGATCATAACCCCGCATCGGTGATACTGGGAGCCTGAACGCGCCCATTAACATATCCCATCTTTCCTTTGCTTTTCAAAAATATAGTCAAACTCTGCGACTACGCTATATAGTTCTAACCATTAAAGAGAGGTGGTGATTTTTTGGCCAGGATTGAGGGAGTCGGTCATAGTAGTAGTCAAAATAGGACTTGTACCTTGAGTAGTAGGCTGCGAAGTAGTAGACTCACTAGTCAATTCCGCCATGAGGACTTTGCTACGAAACCCTCACAAACAAACCCTGGGTGAATCACAAACCTAGAAGATGGGAGAACATAACAATGAATTTAAGAGAACATTTTTTTTTTTTGTATTACGAAAACAGACAGAGAGAGATTAAGAAGAAAGAGTTACATGAAGATGTATTACGAAGACAGAGAGAGATGAAGAAGAAAGAGTTACATGAAGATGTTGACGAGGACAGACAGGATTACGTCAGTGCATACCCTGGGTCTCCAAGCTAGCCGACATACCAAGGCTGGAGAAGGAAGGCTCCAACGAACCCTAGGGTGCTGTTGAAGCCCTAGGGGCTGCGCCTGGGACTGTTGGAGCCCTAGGTGGCTTCCACCGGGGCTGTCGGAGCCCTAGGAAGGGGCGCCTGGTGCTGGCGGGGCCCCAGGGGAGGGGGTTGTGGCTAGGGTGGTGGTGCAGTGGTGGTACTGTAGGCTTGTGGCTAGGGTTTTTTTTTTCTTTATTTTTAGAGTGGCTCTGATACCATGTGAGTTTTGAGAAGAGAAAAGTTAAGGTATGAGTGGTATCCCATATTCTTTTATATTAAATCATAAACATAATTATAGGAGTGAGTTACAGCCTAAATAAAGGCCTATTACAGCAAATAATGATACTGAATAAGAATAAAATAGGAAATATCTTAACACATTCTAACAATAACCAGCCATGCCATGAGTAGTAATAACCAAATGAAAGGAATGCTACGAAACCAAATAATTGGTTCCATCCAACTTCACATAATTAATTTGAAGAGGGGAGTTATAACTCTTTGCCGAGAGCTTGTGCACCCTTGGGGATTAGTCAGTCTTTGATTCAGACACCCCAATGCCAATTAAAAAAAAAAAAAGAAAAGAAAAGAAAAGAAAAGGGGGAAGTTATATCTAAGAGTCCCCCCCATGACTTAACCCAGAGGATTATCATAGGGATCTTACCATCGTCCACCATACATACAAAGTTGAATAATACACCACCACAATGAACTGGTTCAAGAGCCTACAAACTCAACAATCAGAATGAATCTTTGCAAAAGAATGACAATACCCAGCATACACAGCCTTAGAGCATAAAAACATCCAAGAGGGTTCGCAATCAAGAAGAAATATAGAGTGTCCGTTGAATCAAAATCCAACAAGAACCAAAAACTGAAGCCAATGAGTGACTAGAAACACCAAGTTGATATGCATAGAGGCTGACCCAAGTTTGGAACCGATCAAAGCAGGTCTGGATCAATAGATCGAAAAAAAAGGCTACTTCTCTCTCTCTCTCTCTCTTTCTCTCTCTCTCTCTCTCTCTTGAGAAATAGGAAAATAAGACTAAGAAAACTCAAAAAAATTGATATTTTTTTTGATATTTTTTTTGAGATTACCCTAGTAGATCATACTGGTAGTTTTTTTTTAAAAAAATAATTCTTATTATTATTTTTTTACATCTTCGGATGGAAGGAAAAAAAACGAAAAAGAAGAACAAGAAGTGTTCTTGGTTCTGATACCAAAGTTAGAATTGTATGGTGAAGATAATAGCGAAGAGAAAAAGAAAAGAAGGGTGACATGGAGAGAATAATCTGCAGAAAAGAGCGTCACCCATCAAAATTAAGGTTATCCTTTCTTATGACATATTCATACTACTGAGAAGATGAATACAAAAATACCCTCAACTCAACTTAACAAATTTTAAGAATTTCAAACTTGTTATTTGGAACAATATATAATATTGGGAAGATCATAAGAAGAGGAAGTTTCACAATATTTTTATACAGTTACTTTCTTCAAATTTTTTTTTTTTTCAACTTTTATCTCCACTTTGTGCTTTGACAGTGTAGAATTTGTACTTGCGAAAGTTTGAAAACTGCTTTGAATGTTTCAGTATTTCATGGAAAGATTTATGCCACAAATATGTGCAACCCTCTTTGTTTGGTCTAAGTGACTATTAACTTTTTTCTAATGCTTATACTTGGACAGGTTATTAATAATGACAAAGCTAATGCTGCTGGACTAACACTAGTTAACAGTGTAAAAGCTGATTCCCCTGTAGAGTTGCCCAAACCTAAACCCGAACCTCAAAAGTTGCGTGGTTCTAACCCTGAAGCCTCTACAGAATTGCCCAAAGTAGGTTCATCTGTGGTTCCACCAGGTTTTTTTGACAATAACGAGCCAAAGAGGCAAAAAACTGGTAAGAATTTATCAGGCGGTTAATCCTTTCTTTTCTTCAGGCCAAATCTCTGTAGACAACAGAAGGATGCCTTTAGCCATTTTAGTGATATGCTTGTGGAACTATACAAGATAGGTCAGATTGACTTTTGAAAAGTACTGCATTTGCCAAGAACAAATATTACTATGTTTCTCCAAACAGAAAACAATCAGATCCAGATGAGACATACAGCCTGTACTTGAAGATGTCAGCTGTAACTTCATACGATGTGATTTGATGGCACATAACACATAGCAAAGTGGGGTTTTCTACTCTTTCTAATCGGTAATTGTGCAAAAATCATTATCTACTCAAGGGTAGCATGGTGATGCAAGATTGCATGAATTGGAGAGTGTTTAAAAATTCAAAATTTTTACTGAGATAACGGATGAGAGTTGTGGTTTTCTATAAAATTTAATAATTTTATTAGTTTGCAAAATAAAAGGCACTTGTTGTCTCTCAGGATTATTGTGTATTATGAGTTCAACAATGCTTCTGCCATCCTGCAACTTATTTGAATGAGCTTCAACTATTGAGCTCTGTGTTGTAGCAAAAAATCTATTGAGTATGAGTTTTGGGGTTTACAGTTAGGCTAAAATCTGTGAATAATGTTTTTGGGGTATTATTTAACTTAATGGTGTTTCTAGGTATGAATGTGGCCAGATTGGGGAATCCTAATTCATACAATAAGCCAGGTGGTTCTGCTCAAACTCAAGTGGCAGAACCATTCAACTCAGAGAGTAAGATAGATACACTTTCCGGTGCCAAGGTTGTAGAGGGAAAAACGAATGAAATTCTGCCTGACAGGGAGCGTACACAGATATCAAAAATTATTGTTGGTTCAGAAACCAAGCAAGCGAAGGGAGCTCTCCCTGAAGGATTCTTCGATGACGAAGATGCTGATCTACGTGCACATGCACCTGTAAAGCTAGATGTCAAGTAAGTACTTCTGTTTAGACATTCATCTTGATTAATCTTATTCTTTTGATTTATGGTGTGATATTTCCTTTTTATCGATGCAATATTGCGTTAGTTGGATCATGATGATCTTTAATGCTTTGGACAAGTTGCCATGTCATTCTTTTCAATGTTTCCCACTTTCAATTTCTTTTCTAGATGATTATATCAACTAGAGAATCAGGGCTTGGAGTTGTGTGAGGTGAAGGTGTTCTAAGAAACTTCTATATGCCCTCACTTCTCCGCCTCCGCCCCCGCCCCCGCTTTGTGCAACTAAGAGTTGGACATGAAATACACTCTTGGAGAACTACAAAAGAAACAATAGTTAGAAAACCAGTGTTGCATGTGCTGTGCTGATGCAGAGTTGGTAGACCATTTGTTTCTTCATTGTTTCGTAGCGGTTTGCTCTTTGTTCGGGATCATTTGGGTGCAGCCTAAGGGGGTGCTAGAGATGTTGTGGAGTTGGCAAGGGGCTCGGGTTGGGCGGCGACGGCGACGGGTGTGGCTGTTGGTGCCTTTTTGTTTGATGTGGATGGTTTGGTTAGAGCGGAATCATTGTACGTTTCAAGAGAGTTCTCATTCGGTGGTGTGGCTTGAAAATAGATTGCTCGTTACCTTGTATAGTTGGTTGGAGAGAAGGGTGGATCCGGATTTATTTGTCTTCTTAGATATTTTGGATGGTGTTATTGGTTAGGAGCTTTTAGTTGCATTTCTCGATGCTTTGTAATCTTTGTATCATCTTGATACTTTTTTAATAAAATCTTATTTATTTATCAAAAGAAAAAAAAAGAAAAAAAAAAAGTCAGAAACATGAGCAAGCACTAAGAGGGAGGGGGGGCCAGATAAGAAGAGTATCTGGTACACAATACCTTGTACATGCAAGAAGGGTGTAGCCTCTACACGTAGCTCCGTCTCAGATTGGAAACAATGTAGAATGAAGGTCCCCAATATTAGGTCTTTACAAATATTTTATATAATTAAAGAGAAACACTAAAATCTAGCCTAATAAGAAAAGGAAACTTCTAACTTAAAACACAAGTAATTAAACTATACACGACTTTCGGGGATACTGTGTGGGCTGGAGCTGCTGCTTCCTTGCTGTTTGATGCTCTTTTTTTCTTTGGTCATTCATGCTGACATGTAACAAAATTCAATTAATTGTCTAATTTAGTGCATCTCATTGTGCCAAAGGAGAGCCCACCTCTAGCTTCCTATAGCTTTGTCATTCACTGTACACTTGCACAATTTCCTAGCTTCTTTGCTTCAATCCATTTTAGGTGGTGGAGCTTATTCATTGATATTTCATTCACTACATAATCTTTCATTTGATACTACCTGCAGCTGGGCCCACCTATAGAATGTAATGAAAACCTTTTCTTCACCTTTTGCTCTACAATTGTCAAGTTTGTCTACAAAAGTAAAATTAATCCATTAAATTCACAATTGAACATAAATTGAGAGAATTAATATGAAAAAAGTGCATTAATGATAAAAACAATAACAGACTATATAATTTAAATATTCATCGACTGACCTTCTATAAATCACTGGAAGTACTCATTTACATTGTAAGTCTTCGATATATCATCTTCTAAGAGGTCTTCCCAAGTTCTGTATTTGAATCTCTAGTACTTCTCTCTCTCTCTCTCTCTCTCGGATGGACTACATCTCTCCATAGTCATCCTCTAGACCTTCAGTGTCTAGCGTGTTTTGCCACTCTTTGATGAACCTCTTACCCTAGGTCAGTCTCTCCCTTTTAGGCTAAAGGTAGTCCTTGTGGTTATGCATTGGGTATCAACATAAGAAATTAATGCTCGTGGTGCATAACTGAACATACACATGATTGTTTTCTTGCCTTCTTGCTTTTTTGGTTTTTTTTGGTTTTTTTTTTCCCCCCGATTAGTTCCTTTTGATGGCTGAACACCCAAAAAGAAGAAGAATAAATTGGGTACTTACTACCAAGTTCTTATTTAAAACAACTTGAGCACTAAAATTATGGTTGTGTGAGGCAGTCAAGGCTCATTGTTTTTGTTGGACAAACATGATAAAAGAAAAAAAAAAATGCAAGAAATTAGATTATGTGAAAGGTAGAGATGATTGAATCCCACTAGCCATAAATTATCACATGAGAAGATTTTAGAATTTGGAAGTGATAAATCTAGCTAGCTTCAGAATATTCAACACAAAGGATTCCAGAGCCAATTACTGACAAGAAATGATCACATATAGAGCATTATGGTAATCATAAGGGAATAGAGAGAGGGGGATAGAGGGAGGATTCTCATGAAGAAACTAAATGCCTCGTATGAGATGTTCGAAAATAACTCCTACCTCTTTCCAGGTTTGGCATCAACTCACTCTCCTCCACTCACTTGTTTTGTGATTAAGACCATCTTATCGGTTATGCTGGCCTTAATGACATGTCAAATCTGTAACCATTTTCCAACATTTTCGATGGACAGATAAATTGTCCACCTCTCTTGGTTTTGCATTATTTTAGATGACCTCCAATTCCCTCACTACAGCCAAGGGAGTATTGTAGTGTGCTTCATTTTTGACAATTGATAATGATACATGATCTCTCTTTTTACTAAGAAGCATGTAGTATTGTGTTGAACACCACATTTGGCCTCAATTTTTGTTTAGCAAGGATCTTAAAACCTTTTTGGCATGATTTGGTTGTCAAGTGGTGTTAGACGATATCTGAAGTTAGGAATTTGGTTTGATTGGGTCGTGAGATTTTAGCTGCTTGTATGGTGGTTGTTAAATTGCTGCAATGAATATGCAGCTATGTACAATTTGAGGGCAAAGCTTTATACAGATGGCCCTGTACAAGTTTTGGATAAGCAAAGCTTTTGGATAATCTTGCTAATGCACTGTTGTTCAGAATGCTAATGCACTGGAGTAATTTTGTTGCTTGTGAAACTAACTGACATTTGCTTGGAAACTAGTTACTGCAAATGCTCATTTTAAAACCTACTGAATGCAAATTTAGAAATGATGTTTGCTACAAGAAGACATAGTTAATTGCTGAATTACTTGCGCTTATCAAAACTTGTTCTCTGACTTTCCTTTATATTTTTCTTTAAGGATGGATTTGCAAACACAAGGAGACGTGTACACCAATCTGTTACAAGGGGGATCCAACCTTTCCGATGAATTTATGATGGAATCTTCTACTCATTTCAACGAACATGCTCAAGTGGCTGCCCAAGAATCTCAATTCTCACCCCAAATGGAACCTACTGCTAAGAAATCACAACGTGGTAGCAACTTCACTATGGAAGAAGACAATCTCCTTATATCGGCGTGGCTCAATACAAGCCTCGATGCAATGCTTGGAAATGAGCTAAAGCACAAGACATATTGGAGTAGAATTTGGGAGTATTTCCACAAGTACAGGACCTTTAATTCTAACCGTAATCAGAATTCTCTAATGAATCGGTGGTCAACAATTCAACTTGGTACCTATAAGTTTTGTGGGTACTTTGCCCAGATTGAATCAACTCATCAAAGTGGAGTGACTGAGCTAGAAAAGGTATTTAATTATATTGAAATCTATACTGGATGCAATTATCATTATGTTTCAACATACTAATTATTTTTTACTCATTTTTTTTCCAGATTTATAAGGCAAGACTTATGTACCAGGAATTCCAAAAAACCTCATTTCAATTTGAACATTGTTGGAATGTGTTGAGGTGCGAACCAAAATGGTTAGAGGAATGTGAGAAGAAAAAACCGAAAAGAAGTAAAACTTCAACATCTTCTCCTTCTACTCCAGAGTCGATACATCTAGGGGAAGATGATATCTCACATGATACCTTTGTAGAATTGGAGAGACCACTAGGCACGAAGGCTGAAAAGGAACAACTGAATAAACAACAGATCAAAAACTGTACGAGTTCAAATTTTGTGGGGTTACTGAATAAGATAATGGAAGAGAAAAAGAAAGTAAATGAGAAGGAAATGGAAATCCTTGAGCAAGCATGTCTTCAAGAGCAAGAGCAAAATCATATTAAGCACGAGATCGAGCAAAAGCGACTTCATATTGAGCAAGAAAAGCTTCAAATGGAACGATTGAAAGAGGAGGAGAGAATTATAATGATGGATACAAGTGGCTTGTCTCCAATGCAGAAAGAATATTATCATTACCGCCAAATGGAAATCCTTGAAAGTCGAAGGAGGAAATAGTAATTATTGTTGGAATGTAGTTCTTTAAGCAATCTTATCATGTTTATATTGAACAATGTTGTTTAGCATTAGTTTCTTGTTAACCATTAGTTTTGTTAATCCCAAGATTTCATGATTTTGATGGTAACAAAAATAGATGAAGGGTTCAATGAGTATACCATATTTATCTGAAAAAAGAAGAGCCTAAGCCTTTAAATGTTTTATATTTTCACTCTTATAATGATTCAGATTAAAAAATCTTAAAAAACAAGTCATTTGATGATTATTTTGTGCTTGAATGTTCTTTTTCTAACTTATTTAATCCATATGGAGGGGATTCACTAACTGTAATTCAGGTAGTAAATGCACACTCCCCTCTTCAAGTGAAAGCTTCAAGGTTTGGATTGAAGAGTGATACTAATTATTCAATAATTTTAATGTACAAACTCAACACACTGATATTTCTGAATCAATAAGAATTGTAGTCCCAAGCAACCTTATCAATCTCGTCTGAGATATACCTTCCATTTTTCTTTTTTTTCTTTTTTTCGAAATACAAATTGCAATAGTTTGAGTAATGTTGTACCCTTTTTTAAAATATAAATTGCAATAGTTCAAGTATCGCTTAAGTTTTCAGGCTGCTCCAGAAATATTCAAAAAAATTTGCACTTCTTTGCTCACACCCTTGGGAGTAAACTCAGAAATTTTACTCATAATTTTATCTAGATTTATCAATATGTGTGACTATTTAGCATTAACTTGTTCTCGATTTATGACGTGTCTTTTCGTAATAAAGTCGTCATAACATAGGCCTAAAACAAAACAGTAATGATTCAAACCCCCACAAAATATTACTTCTACAACCCCTACTCACTTGTGATAGGTCCAAGTAAGAAAGAGAAAGAAAAAAAAAATACAAATACATCATTGGTCCATATCACTGTGAGGGTGGTTGAGGTCTCCCCAAAAGGCGGTCCCAAACATTTTCCAAAACAAAATTTGATATAAAGAAGTTACTTGATGATTTTGGAGTACTTGTCATATTGTCTTTTATATATATATATAAAAGTAATGAATCTCATCATTTGAATCAATAAAAATAAAATTAAATCCCCCGTATACTTGTCTAAGAAGTACTAAATAACTTTGGAAAATGTTATGGCATCATATTTCACTTTGTTATATATATATATATATATTTTTTGGTTGCGTAATAATATTATATATTTTATGATTAAAAAATGTTTTGATAAAAACAAAATATAAAACATTTTTTATAAATATACATAATATATATCACAAAATGTATAACGTTATGCATACTGTACTACAAAATCCCGAAAGGGATTATAATACGGAAAATGTTTGGTAGCTCAAAATTTTGTGGCTCAAATGGCTCAAATCTGTCAAAATGACGTCGTTTTATACTCATTTACACTCAAAACGACGTCGTTTTGAGTGATTTGAGTCACAAAATTTTGAGTTACCTAGCATTGTTGTTATAATACCAACTCCCTTCGATTATTTAAATGTGCATCCTTTCTTGAACCAACTAGATATTGCACATTGACCAACAAACCATAAACTTCTTGATGAACCCTCAAAATTTTTAAAATAAATTCCTTGATTCATCAAAAACAACATTTAATTTGAATGTCATGACTTAAACATGGATACTTTTGTTCTCCGGATTAATGTATAGACATTAAAGATGTGTTTGGATTAAGAATTTGTAAGAAGATTTGTGAAGGGAAAATAAAAAGATTTTTTTTTTTTTGGTTCTTTTTTCTTTCCTTTTTCTTCTACAAATTCCTACTCAAATTGTTAATCCAAACACAACTTAAATACGAACAAAGTTTTCTTTTCATCATTCTTAAATTTTTAATGCAGCAAAAAATGTTCACTATGGGTAAGCAATCTAGTTAGGATGGTGAGTTCAATTTGGTTCATGGAAAAAACACCAAATTTTGCAGCTCGTGACTTTTTAGTGGGTTCACTATGGGTGAATTTTTCTCGATGATAGCTATATATTATTTGTTTTAATTTTTTAATAATTATCTTTAAATAAAAAAAAAGTAATTATAAATATTCATGTAAGAAGGGATATAAAACAATAAAATAGCATTTTTATTTTTCCATCCTAGCTCATGCAATGTAATCCTCATTTCAATAAAAATATTAGTTTATTTAATCTAGTTAGGGTTCAATTTGGCTTATAAAATTGAGGGTTCCGTGTGTTGCTTAAACATTAAAAAATTAGTAATAATATTTTCATTTTTTTTCTTTTTTTAGTGGAAGTAAATCTTCTCTGACACGATAATTTTCCTATAACAGTTTATTATAATAACAAAATGAGGCTTTTTTTTTTCTTTAAAAAACTCGGAATCGTGTGAAATTTGGTGGGTAAGTAAAAAACATAATTTCAAGAAGGATCTATGATGGTGCAGCATGCATAACTATACAATTCTTGGATCAGTAGAAAACGTGATTTTAGGAAGGATCTATGATGATGTAACATGTATGGCCATACGATTTGGATCAAATAGGTAGGCAATACGAAAGCCAAAATGGTCTCGTTTGGCAATCTTCAATTTTAGTTAAAAAATTAAAAATAAATTATCACATCACTTTCTCTATTTTTCTGTATATCTTTTTATAAAAAGCAAAAAAAAGTACTTAAATAGTCTCTTCCCAAACAAGGCTTAAGAAATGGGTAAACACTTGGATCAATTCCAAAATAATTATTGCAAAAATGACAAATACCAAAGTTATTTTTGTGTGGGTCCCACATTATATTCTTCTCGCTTAAAAAAAATCATTTTTTAAATAACTTCAACATTAAAATTTGATTTTTTTTATTACATTGCTCCGTTGGTATTATCAACCGCTTTATCATGAAAAATGTTATGAACACCAAATAATTTACTAAATTTTTATTAAAGAATAATGCTTGGGACCCCCTTTTGGGGGTCACCCCTTCACCCCCTTTGCCACGTGGTGGGGGGTGATTGGAGGAGCAGGAAAAAAAAGAAAAAGAAAAAGAAAAAGTAACCAATGAGAGAGAGAGGGGGTCAAAGGGGGTGGGGGGAAAAGGAGGGATGAATCATTGTTGTTTATTAAAACTCTTACATAAGTGTGATCTACACACACATATGTATAAGTCTCACATCATAGAAGAGATTTGATATAAAATTTAATAAATTATTTAAGTCCCTAACATAGCTTTCATGATTCATGTAAGTCCGTGTGCCCTTAAAAAAACTCATTGAATCCTCAATTTTGGTTCTCCTTTTTGAGATCAAGTAATGCTTATTTGAGTGGAAAAGTTATATAAAAATAAAATAAAAAAAGAAAAAATTTTGAGACCTTAAAAAATTTTCCACAATTTAATCAACAATAATATATTCTAACAAGTGTCAGTTTTTGATTGGCCATACACTTAATTATATAGAACCCATCATCTTTATCACATCATTATGAATTATTTACAAATGTAAAATGTGAATCTCTAATCAGTTCTGTTGGGTAACTTGAAATGTGCTACTCCGAATGACCTGAATTGTTTGGCATTCTATGCGTGAAACCTCCGCGCTTGTTAAAACAAAAACAAAAACTTAAATAGCATAAATGCCCTCAACCCTGCTTTTTTTTTTTCACCAGATTAAGATGGATCATCAGTCACAAGGCGAAATTCTTCCCTAACTCCTTATCATCAAAACAAATGCTATCAATATACACATATATATACACACATCATTGAAAATCTAATCAATTGTAATGATTTTTATTGACAAAATTGTATCAGTTCTCATATACCTCTCTAAGTTTTGGTACTGAATTTTGTTTCTGATCGGTCTTAGAATCAATGTTTTTTAAATTATCAGTGTTCCAAAGCTGCAAAGAGCTCATCCAATTCATCTTTTCTCTTCCACTGTCCTTCTCTTTCTTGGCCTTACTTTTTTCATTTTCATCACAACTTTTCTTTAATGGTATGAGTTCTTCTAGTATTGGTTCAACATTTCTTAGCCTACACTGTTTTGATTCCTCTTTCAAAGTTGCAATAGCTGCAACAAACAACAAAAACAAAAACAAGTTAACCTTAAAACACACTATATAAAAAAAAAAACAAAACAAAACAAAACAAACGCATCAATTAAACTCATTAAAAAACAAAACCCATCTCTAGACTAATTTGTCTTTCAATTTTTTATTTTTATTTTAACAAATGAGAGGAGCCGAATGAGAGGAGTTTCGGATGAGAGGAGTTTTCGGCATATGAGAAGTTTCCGGTATCGTTTGCATCATAGAGGAGTCGGATGTTCGCATTGTTTGTTGCATCGGAGAGGTAGTCAGAGAAGAGAGAATGAGAGTGGGATGGGTTTCCCAGGAAAGAGAGAAAACCATTTCACACTTTGAGAGACAGAGATATAGAGAGGAGATATATATGGGCGCGTGAGTCCCAAACATTCGAGCCATTCGAACTACAAATTTCAAGTTACAAAATATTATTCAATCTCTAATATTGTTCAGAGTGTGGGATGGGTTTCCCAGTAAAGAGAGAAAACCATTTCACACTTTAAGAGGCAAAAATATAGAGAGGAGATATATATGGGCGCATGAATCCCAAACATTCGGTCCATTCGAACTACAAATTTCAAGTTACAATATATTATTCAATCTCTAATATTGTTGAACAAATAGTACAAAATTATATGTTTGAAAAGGGTCCAATCATTTTAAAATCAAACATCTATTATGTTGGTTTTTAATATTTAAAATATCATTGTCACAATATTTTGCAAGCATATTTTATACCACTTTTCAAGTAAGAACAAACTTTACTTTGCTGCTTTATTTTATATATATGAGGGAGGCTTCTCTTCAGAGTTACACCGGGGACTGAAGCGTGTTATTGGGTCTGTATGGCCCATCATGGGTTATGTTTCGATAATCCGAACCGTTTAATGTGTAGAGCTCATAGAGTATTTCATGCCTTCAAAAAATCACATCGAGTACTTCATGTTAACAAAAATGTGTTCCAATCAAGGGACTACTGATATCCGATCAACGTAATTTTTTACAGGCATGAAATACTCGACAAGCTCTACATATAAATGGTTTGAATTATTGGAACGGGACCTATGATAGATCTCATAGACCCAACAACATGCTCCAGTCCACTATATGGACCGGAGAGAAACCTCTCTCTGTGTGTATATATATATTTACAGACATTTTAGTTGCCCCATGCTAATGGTGAAAACTATGCTACCAACGAATTCTTTAAGATTGGATCATGGTTATCAAAAATGATCCACTCATACAAGTAAACTCTACATACTATTAGTCATGTAAATTAAAACCTGATGCAGTACCAAATTGAAAATTGTTTAAGGCCCACAAAATATTCCTATAAATTAGGGGTGTTCAGTAGATATTTTGATTCGTCCAAACTGATTGAGTCGAATCGATCCGCCACATTTTGGACGAATGGGTGGCGACGAGCAGACGGTTGCAGATTGATTTTTTCCAATCCGCTTAATTTTAGATGGATGATAAATTTGAGATTCTTTTTGACCGCAACCAAATTGCCAAATTACGAGCACCCCTAGTAATTTTAAGACTTTGTGTTTTTAATTTGTTTAGATATGCTATTTGTGTTTTTAATTGAAAAAGAGTTTAGATATTTTATTGTGTTTTCAATTTGGAAATCGTTTTGTCCAATGGCAATTTTTTAATATTTAATATTTTTGTATGGAAAATATAAGGCTTTAATTTTGTCATTTAAAAAAAAAATCAATTTAAATAGTTTTTGAATGAAAAAAATAGTAATGAAATATGATAATGCATGATTTTCTTATATGCATTTATTATTGATATTTGACAATTTACTTAATAATATTTTGATTATATTGAGTTGGATTATTATCTATAAAAAAAATGTCGACAAGTTGCTATATTATGTTCAAAATTTGTAAAATTTTAAACTGCAAAACCGATTCGTATCCATCCGTCAATCCGCATCCATCAATCCGGCAAATGGATGACGGATTGAAAGTTCTTCGGCCGCAACCGAACCACGAACACTCCTACTATAAATGTATCCATAATGATATTATATCATATGTGTCGATGGTGGTTTTTGTTGTTCCCACGAAATAGAGATCATTTGCTTGGCAAATGAAGTGGGTCAACCTCTTTTTGACTTCGACCAAACACTTTTTCTCGCTGGTCAAGCTTTTTACCAAAAAAACAATGTGGGAATGTATTCTCTTATCTAAGTTTTTTTCTTGTGCATTAACTCCCCCATCATAGAAATTTTTGATTTGTTACGCATTTATTGATATAAAGTCACACTCCCTTATTACATCATTGTGAGTTTAAAAATATGGATATCTAACATTATTCCAATTTTATTTTATTTTTAATTACACAAGGTTAATACAATTAAATTATTATAGCATGACAACTCTATTCTACTAACTCAAATATAAAATCTCACCTCAATAACACTAAAATACTTTTTTCATGACCACGTCGGCTAACTCAGTAGCTAAATCTCAAATATAAAAGAGACGTAACATCTTAACATTACAAATCTTGATGTCAGCAGGGACTATAACCTTTTATTTTAGAATTTTTATTAGTGCTTTTTCAATATATGACCACCAAAAATTTGTGTTATATATTCAATGGAATTTGGTTGAGTATTTTCAATTCATAGCCCAATTGTTTGTAGGGGTTTTTGGGACCTTGATCATAAAATTTTAATGGAAATAAGAGATTCGCAAAGGGTGTCCATAATTTTACTCCTAATTCAATCTTTATCAAGAAATAAAGAAGACAAAAAATCTCAGTGATTGCCTCGTGTCCTAGATTTCGCGTACACAAATGCATTTTCAATCATACTATGCACATAAAATACAAACCTATCATGTTACCTGTGATGTAATTTGGCGTTGTTTGCCACTCACAAAAGTAATAAGAAAATGGCTCCGTTGAATTATAAGAACACATCTGTGTATTAAGTTATGATATTTATGAGATTAATTATCATAAATGTCATTAAAAAAAATTAATGTCATTACTAAAGAGATGAATCATAACTAAATACTATACTTAAAAACACATTAGTCATAATCAAATACCGAAAATGTTTTGAATCATAACTAATATGAGTCAGTATATGGAAATTATTCAATAATTCTGGAACATCACGTGGTCATATTCCAAACTAATCATCAATTACTTAGTCTCATGTTGTTCCCTATCCTCAACATAAATCATAGGCCTCTACCTTTTTCTACCAATCAAAACCTTATGGAACACTACATGTCCATATTCTGAGAATACTGAATAATCACCCGTTATTACAAACACCAAGGCATTATCATAAAAGGATATTTATTCATAAATCTCTCTTTACCTATTTATATTTCACTTAGCCCAAATTATTATGGGTGATATAATTACCAAAATACTCTTAATAATAATATAATAATTTTCATATTGATAGTATAAATGTTCCGTGATATAAATATTCACATTGTTAATGTAAATGTTCACACAGTAAATTTGAATGTTTACATCACCAAATTGTTAAGCGTTTAAAAAATATTTATAAGAGTAAAATTATTTATAAAATATCTTAAATATGAGAATTAAGATTTAATTAATCAAATATCTAAATAATAGCACTTATCAAAATATAAAAATATAGGGTAAATTACTTAAATTATAAATTATCTCTGTGATTCTAGAAATTACATTATGCCCCTTAAGGTTTCTAGTTTCATAACAAATAGGTCATTTTATTAATAAATCATCAAGTTAATTAACATTTTTTATTAATATTAAAATTTTATTTCAATTAATAATTCAAATAATTTTTTTATTGTATAGGTGAACAGTTAAAAATTTCATTTTTTCAATTAATTTTATAAAATGAAAAATTCTGACAGGGAAGTATTTGTAATTTTTCAAACCATATAGGACAATTCATATTTTAAGCAAATCTCAAGAGATGTATTTATAATTTACCCAAAATATTATGAACTAATTAAATACAAGCAATTAAAAAAGAATAATGCTATATGTATTAATTAGTATAACTAGTGTACCAATTGATAATATGACATAATTTAAGAAGATTTTGAGATTTGTAATGTAATTAATGAGTGGGGTCAATAATAATACCATAACTGGTACACTAGTTATTATACTTGTGCATGTAGCATCACCGATTAAAAAATAATTTCCTGATAAATCTTCTTATCATAAACACCATTCAATTTCCCTTATAAATAAGGCCTTATTGCCTGTAAATTTCGTTCGTATCCTATTCGGATCTCATGACTCACCACCTTCTTCACACACTATCTAAAGCTCTACATAAATGAGTACGTTTTGCAATCAGGTAAGCCGGTTACAAAGTCGACATTACAAGCCTTGATTCTCGTGATTCCTGGATTCAATCGCTCGTGAGCTTTTTTGTCAGCGATAAGCATATCTACGGTCAGTGTTTTTTTTCCTTTTAATTTCAGTTTCTGTTTCATATATATAGATCACAAGAACTTTCTCGTTGCCAATATTATTGGTTAAGATTCACATTCTGAAAACTTAATTGATTAATTAATAGCACAGTTTTTGTGAATACGTAGCAGATCTTGAATATCGTCCAATCATCATTGTTTTTGTACAGAGACTTCGAATCACATGCTGCGCAGAACATCAAGAGAGAGAGTCATATATATATACATGTTCATCGTTGAGAGAAGGATTTAGATTTGAGTGATTGTTGAAGATTTGTAGTTATTGTGATGGTGGTGAAGATGCCTGGAGGAAGTGGAAGAAGAGGAGAGGAAAGAAACGGAAAAGGAGCAGAGGAGGAGGAGGAGGAGGTGGAGTATGAGGTGCATGATCTGAAAGATCGAATCGAATCGTCGCGAGGAAGCCGTATAAATCTGCTGAAGAAAGAGTTTGGATTGGAGCATGAGGGTCGGAGGATATTCAGCAGAGAAAGTGTTGTCAATGGCATCAAAGACCTCTCCAAAGGCATCCTCATCCATCCTGATAACAGGTCCAACTTCTTTATCTCTTTCTCGTCTCTCTCGTTAAAAACTTATCCACTCCTCGTTTGGGGAGGCTTTTTTAAGTGACTTTTTCACTTTTTAGCTAAAATATGATGTGAAAAAAATTAGAAAAATGATTTGTTCCCCTAAAAAAGTCCCCCTAATCTCCTTAATGTTTAAAACGACGTCGTTTTGGACAAATTTTTTTTTTTTTTTTTGCCTTGGTCTGAATTTTAGGGGGGATTAGGGGGCCAAAAATTAGGGCTCCCTAGCATGGTCCAAAAAATTAATATGTTTGAGATGATTTTTTGATTTTTTATGAAAATATGTGCAAAAAATACAGAGAAAATAGATTTTTTGACTTTTTGATATGGGTTGTTAGTTTTTTAGTTTTGTTAGTGACTTTTTGGCTAAAAAAATCACTTGCCAAACGAGGCCCTTCATTTGGGAATAGGTTATTTTAGTAACTTTTTGACTTTTTAACTAAAATATGAGGTAAAAAAAATAATATGTTTTGGGTGACTTTTTGACTTTTTACGAAAAGATATACAAAAAGTAAAGAGAAAAGGAAATCTTTGACTTTTTAATATAGGTTAGAGGTTTTTTGATTTTTTTAGTAACTTTTTGACTAAAACAACTACTTGACAAACGAAGCCAGCATCATGTGATCATATTTAAAATAAAAAAAAATGTTAGAGGTCCCAAATTTTTTATTAAATAAATGACCAAATGTGTTATATGGATGTGGAACCTCACAGTCATGTGAGACATTTGGTCATTTATTTAGTAGAAAATTTGGTGTCCCTAGCATTAGCCTATTAAAAACTAAGGTGGTTATTCAATAATTTCAGAGTATAGACATGTGGTATTTCATAAAATTTTGATTAATAAAAATGAATAGGGATACACGATTTATGTTGGAAATGAGAAATAATATGGGATTAAGTAATTAGTGATTGACTTGAAATGTGATCACGTATTTTGAAATTATTAAATAATTTTCAAAAAAGTAATTATCAAGTGTCAGGCTACTTTTGAGAAGGAAACAAAATATATATATATTTATTTATTTATTTATTTATTTATTTATTGACATTAGATCATTTTTTTACATTTTTTTATAATAATAAGTTAATAAATTAAAAAAAAAAAAAAAAAAAAAAAAGGTCACAGCCCAACATAGGACTTCAATTACCAAATATGAACTAATAATAGGTTCTATTTTTTTTTTTTTGACTAATCATATTATATTTGAGGCATTATGTAATCATGCATTTGGAGCCAATAATCCAAATTTTGTAGATTGATTTTTTGTATGGTTGAATTTTTTTTGTAAAATAATTATAATATTATTGTATTCCCAACTTAATATTATTGTACTTCAATTTTTATAAAACTAAATTTTAATTATTCAAAAAATCACTTTAGAAAAATCAGTAAATATCCGGATTGGCAAATAGCTACTCCACTCAAAAAAATCATTTTTTGTTACAAGACCGACATGTCATGTAGGCACTGGTAAGAGCATCTCCCTCCACCAGCTCTCTTAAACGTCCTCCGTACTTATTTTAAGGAATAAATAACTCGCTATACATCTGCATCAGTTCTCTTATATAATTTTTTAAATTAATTTTTATTACAATGACTCTTTATTTGTATGGAATTATTGTAGCTCCCTTATATATATACATGTATATATATATTGCTTTTCTTTATTTAGGAATTGCAGTACACATTTATGATTTTTATTATTTTTAAATTTATAATTAGAAATTATATTTTAATAAAATAAAAAAAAAATAAAGAATTTGTCAATAGAATAGAAAAAAAATATGGAGCGTTAATGGAAGTAAATGAAAAAGTAATTTTTAAAATAAGAAATAAATTTTTTAATAATATTTTAAGATAAAATTTAAGTAAACAGGGGATGCTCTAAGAGCATCTCCAACGGTGAACCAAAATTTTCACTAAATTTGAGTAAAAAAAAATTAATTTTCTCAATCTGATATGACTTGCTCTAACCGTGCATCAAAAGAGAAGGGTCAATCGGTAAGGGCAATTTTTTTTTTTTTTTTTTTTTTTCCTGTTTGAACATTTTTTGACCGGTTTGAACTTACTTATTTAAAAGGGAACCGGTCGACTGGTGGGTCAACCGGTAGGACAACCGGTTGGTTGACCGGTTGGCCCACCCCAACGGTAACGCACAGTGAAATAGTAAAATCTGAAGCCTCTTTTCAATTTGATGAATTTTTTGTTCCGTTCTCATTTTAATACTAATTTAGTAAAACTATTGGAGTTTCAAAAAGTAACTTTTTTATCAAATTTTAAATCTAATGCCAAATTTGATAAACCGCTGGAGATGCCATGTCCTTTCTTTGGTTGGGTGATTGGGACGTAGGGCATAGAACGGGTGAGGATGCACCACTTGCCTGTTTTTGTTTTGTTGAACAAATTTTCAAAAACTCGTAATTGTCCCTAGCGGCTGATTGTATCGGACTAGATTCGAATATGAAAGGAAGCAAGCTGTTAGTGGGACCTACATGATACATGACCTCCTGCTGCGGCTGAGTAAAGCTGTGATGAGGTCGGTACGATATTATTCCAGGAAAATTATTCTTTGCTCCGGGCCAAGATGATGGGGTAATTCTTTATTTTAAGACCATCTCCAACGGAGAACCAAACCCAGCATCAAATTTAAAATTTGATGAAAAACTCACTTTTTGGAGCTCCAACCGTTACATCAAATCGATATCAAATCGAGAATTCAGCAAATCTTTCACAAAACTGAGTACAGTCGAAGCATTTCACCAAAATACTATTACTGACCGTTGGGATGAGAGAACCGGGCGACCATCCGGGTGACCAACCGGTTGACCAACCGGTCGCCCCGGAAAAAAGTTCAGACAGTTCACTAAACGGTTCAAACCAGTCAAAAAAAAAAAAAAAAAAAAATTTTTTGCCTAGGTGGTCGACCACACCGGTCGACCGGCCGGTTGACCACCCGGTCGACCGCCCAGAAGTTCAAAAAGTTCAGAAACAAAGGTTCAAACCGGTTAAAAAAAATATATATTTTTTGGCCTTTACCGGTTGACCGGCCGGTCGACCGGCCGGTCAACCAACCGGTTGCCCGGCGCTAATTTGGTGAAACGAATTTGATGCGAACCATTGGATCGCGAAATATCAAATCAAGGAAATCGCCCATTTTTTACTCAAATCTGATGAAACATTTGCTGAACCGTTGGAGATGCTCTAAGAAGATATATTTATAATTTGGATTTGAGATACCCAGCATTGTGTTATCTTACGGGCTCATTTCACTATCTGTTTTGATAATTTAAATATTTATATTTTAAAAGATATTGAGTAAAATATATCTGAAAAAAGATCAAATTAATTAAGATTTTCATCTACTTACATTTGTATTTATAAAAATAAATGATGTTGTGATTTGAAATATTAAAATAAATACAAATGTGAGTAGATGAAAGGATTAATAATATCCGATTAACGTAATTTTTTACAAGTATGTTCTACTCAATGTACTTTAAAATGTGAACGGTTCGGATTATTAAAATAGACCCTGAAATGAGCCCATAGAGCAGTGCTATTATTTACCCTATTATTTATGTAAAAAAATTAAATTAATCACATATCATAATTTTATGATAGTGTTCTAATTGTTTTTAAAAATATTAAAATCATGTAGGTGTTTATTTTTTTTACAAGAAATATGATATGGTTATGAGGTTATAAATGCATAATTAATTCGATTTTTTTCTTATGAATAATTTATTTAACAAATCTTACTGTTCGAATTATCAAAATGAATTCCGAATAATGTACCTCAAAGCAGTTACACAGCCATAACCCCATGTCCTCGACACCATAACCGTCGAGTTCCAACACTTTGGGGTGCAAAAATTATCGCCGTATTCGTCTTATCAAGTTTTTTGTGTTATTTATTTATTTTAACTTCTATTTTTTTAAGAGGTAAATACATCCATTATATTTAGGGTAAACTACCAATAGGTCCTATTTTGGAGACTTATTACCCAATAGGTCCTACTTTGGAGACTTAATACCCATTAAGTCCTATTTGATAAATTTATTAAGTGATAAAGATAAATTTATCAGTCTTTTTTTTTATGAATAAATTTATAGTGATAAATTTATCAGTCTCTTTGTTTTTATGAATAAATTTTTAGTGATAAATTTATCACTCTCTTATTTTTATAGTGTTAAATTTATTAGTTAGGACCTGTAGGTAAATAAGTCTAGTGAATAGGACTAATTGGTAAGTATCCCTTATATTTATTTAGATGAACTGAATTAGATGAGATTAAGAATAGATAAATATTAGATCAGATATAAGTTAGGCTTACGCTGTATTATTTTTATAGTGTTAAATTTATTAGTTAGGACCTGTAGGTAAATAAGTCTAGTGAATAGGACTAATTGGTAAGTACCCCTTATATTTATTTAGATGAACTGAATTAGATGAGATTAAGAATAGATAAATATTAGATCAGATATAAGTTAGGCTTACGCTGTATAGGAAAGGCATGTATCATTTCAAGCAATCCGACCACTTACGAGTTTTTTTTCTTTTCTTGAAGGACTATTAAATTATTTGGACCCTTTTAATAATTATTTGAATTTGAAATATTAACAAAATTCAATTGTATAATTAATATAATCGTTTAACAAATATTTTAATTTAAGCTCTAGAAATAATTATACATATATATATTTTTTATTATTTTTATAGTTTATTTTTTTGAACTAAACAACATAAAAGTAAAATTAATATTCTATAAATATACAAGCTAAGCCAAATTGGGCTAAAACTCCTTATTCACAAATTTAACTTGAAAATTGAACAAATTCAAAATTTTAATTCAGTCTAACTATGGGTTATTTAAGCCTCATAAATGTCACGCTGGGCTGCGTGAGCTGGACAGACCATCAGGCCCATGGTCACCCCACTCTTAGATGAGATTGTATTTATAGGACTGCTAGATGAGATTTGTATTTATAGGACTTTATTTTTAGATTATTATTTGAATTGATCTAGGATTATGAGTTTGTTTAATCAATTAGTCTAATCTTTCCTTAGGACGTCTCCAATTTTTTTAATTTTATTTTCAATAGGAAAATATTTATAGATATGAGAAATATTGGATCAAACAAACCACTAGCCCGACAACAATTAGAGAATAAATAATCACCGAGTGCAAATCGAACAATGACGACTAATTACATATAACCACTCAGATATCTCCAATTATTACTTGAATATTCAACCTTAAATTTGAATAAAAGAATATCCCAAAACTTTCTCCACAGTTTCACTTAAAGCCTTGTTTGGGATGGAGAGAAAATAATCAAAAAGCCATTAAGTTTCAGTCATCAAATAGGATTTTTATCCAAACAATGGGAGACAAAAATGTCCAAAGGTTTTTATTTCCTTCGTCTGAAACTTCATTTCTTTACAAAATTGCTATTCTTGAGATATGATGGGAATTTTTAAAAATAATTTGAGTAAAAATTTAGTGTTTATCATTAGAGTGTTTTATATCAAATAATTTTTTTCTTAAATTTTTACCTGGATTTGAGTAAAAATTTGATT
This sequence comes from Camellia granthamiana, assembly GCA_036172215.1. Lineage (NCBI taxonomy): Eukaryota > Viridiplantae > Streptophyta > Magnoliopsida > Ericales > Theaceae > Camellia > Camellia granthamiana. Next base: position 79,155,290 of record CM069903.1, read on the forward strand.
CATGATTAGAGATGGTCTTTATTCTTCATTTTGAATCATTCCTGTTGAAGTTTGATAGTCTCTGTTATGGAGGATATCACAAGTAGATGAATTATTAGTTAAGATATCAATTTTCTTATCCGAATATAGGATTATGTAATTTATTAATTAGGGTTAAATTTATTATTATTTTTTTTTAGAAAGGCAATTTGGGTTAAATTAATTTTACTCCATTGTAGTTTAGAGCTGGAGTACTCTAATATTGTGGTTCAAATATACTCAGAAAGGTCTCCTTAGGTTTTGGACTAAAATGTTAATAGAAGGTGTATCACATACACTAATTTTTAGAGTTTGTTTGGTTTTATGAAAAAATAAATATAAATTAATACAACAAAAAGATAATTTTGCTCCCATTTTCTCCAAACCTAAATTTAGACTAATATGTTAATTAAAATAAATAAATTATGATCTAAAATATAAAATATAATTAAGAATTTATTTAAAATATAATTAAATAGAAATACAAAATAAATAGTTATTAAGAATTGATTTAAAATATAATTAAATTAAAATTAGATTAAAAAGGGACGCTTACCCCATAAATTCAAATTTGGATTTCTTCTGCCCAAAAGCCCACATACTAAACTATTAAGCCCATAAGGACATACTTATGTGAAATAACCAAAATACCCATTCCGAATTTACTAAAAACCCTCATATATAAACAACTTATAAACAAATTCTCTCTCTCTCTCTCTCTCTCTCTCTCAATCTCTCTCTCTCTCTCTCTCTAATTTTCAACTCCGGATGCATGAACTAGGGTTTCTACTTCCATTTACGAAAAATAAACACATTTCAATCAAAACACATCTAAAACATCAAAGAGGTATGAAATCTTACTATTTGCTTATTACACATTCAAACAAAAAAATGTGAGGAAAAAAAACTTATATATCAAAAGTGTCATCGGCACTCTCTCTCTCTAATTTTCAACTCCGGATGCATGAACTAGGGTTTCTACTTCCATTTACGAAAAATAAACACATTTCAATCAAAACACATCTAAAACATCAAAGAGGTATGAAATCTTACTATTTGCTTATTACACATTCAAACAAAAAAATGTGAGGAAAAAAAACTTATATATCAAAAGTGTCATCGGCACTGTCTTCGGAAGAGTAATCGTTTCTCTCACCACTTGAATCCGCTAATTTCTCATCAGTAAGCTAGTCAATATTGTTCTTTAGAAAATTGACTTGGCTTTCCAAACTCGATAAACATCTTTCCAATTCATTCAGCCTTTCAAAAATAACATCTAACTTCTGCAGCACAAGAGCCATATGACTTTCAATAATAAAATCAATCTTCTGCGAATCGGACATTATGAAACTATTGTGCCTATTTGTTTAATTTTCTTCTTCTTTTTTGTGGAATTCTACTTGTATAATTTTGAATTCCAACAAATACCGCTATTTATAATAATAGATAGACATTGAAATTGAATATGACTTTCAATAATAAAATCAATCTTTTGCGAATCGGACAGTATGAAACTATTGTACTTGTTTGTTTAATTTTCTTCTTCTTTTTTATGTGTAATTCTACTAATATACTTTCTAATTTGAACAAATACCGCTATTTATAATAACAGATAGACATTGAATTTGAAAAGTTGCCATTAATAAAACACTTTGACTACCTCATGCATTGTAACTAACAATAGACACGCCTATCTGTCTAAAAACATTGTTCCATTCATTCAATAAGTTTTTGTATCTGTGCAATATAAATGAACCATTATTTAACAGATTCAATAATGAAAAATGGAACAACATTTTCAATAGATAGCTTAAGGGATTATCACAGACAACAAATTCAACAGATAAGTATCATATATATCAAAGAAGTAACAAACCTCATTTGCACAGATTATTTCTTTGTCTATCTGTGCAATATAAATGTACCATTATTCAACAAGAAACATATTGAATCAAATGAACAAATGTCATCCACAACTACAAAACGTACTTCTCACCACAACATTTCACAAAATGTGTATTTCTTACCCAAAAAAAATTAGGGCCTAATGCCTCACGCTACCCTCAAATTGGATTTTTCGTCAATTTTCTCTAAAAAGTTAATAATTACAATAAATAATTAAATATTTACAATTAAAGAGAAAATTTATACAAAACATACTTCTCACCACAATATTTCACAAAATGTGTATTTCTCACCAAAATAAAATTACCCATTGGGCCTAACACCTCACGCAACCCTCAAATTGGATTTATCGTCCATTTTCTCTAAAAAGTTAAAAATTACAATAAATAATTAACTATTTAAAAATAAAGAGAAAATTAATGCAAAACATACTTCTCACCACAATATTTCACAAAATGTGTATTTCTCACCAAAAACAATTACCCATCGAGCCTAACGCTTCACGCAACCCTCAAATTGGATTTGTCTTCTATGTTCTCTAAAAAGTTAAGAATTATAATACATAATTAACTATTTAAGATTAAAGACAAAATTGACGATAAATTCAATATGTTTCTTTATCTGTTAATAATGGTACATTTATATTGCATAGATAGAAATTGTCTGTGCAAATGAGGTTTGTTACTTATTTGATATATATATATAGATGATACTTATCTGTTGAAATTTTTTGTCTGTGATAATTTCTTAAGCTATCTGTTGAAAATGTTGTTCCATTTTTTATTATTGAATATGTTCAATAATGATTCATTTATATTGCAGAGATACAAAAACTTATTGAATGAATGGAACAATGTTTTTAGACTGATAGGCGCGTCTATTCTTAGTTACAATGCATGAGGTCATCAAAACATTTTATTAATGACAACTTTTCAAATTCAATGTCTATCTGTAGTGGTATTTGTTTGAATTCGAAAGTATACAAGTAGAATTTCACAGAAAAGAAGAAGAAAAATTAACAAACAAGTATAATAGTTTCAAAATGTCCGATTCATAGAAGATTGATTTTATTGTTGAAAGTCATGTGTGGCTCCTATATTGCAAAAATTAGATGTTATTTTTGAAAGGTTGAATGAATTGGTGAGACGTTTATCGAGTTTGAAGACCAAGTCAATGTTCTGAAAAACAATGTTAACTGGCTTACTGATGAGAAATTGATGGAGGAGGCAAACAAATTTGATAGGCTAATGGATAAAGATAGTTAATCGTCTTCAAGTGGTGAGAGGAACGATTAATCGTTTGAAGATGGTACCGATGATGCTTCTAATATGTGATTTTTTTTTCCTCACATTTTTTTGTTTGAATGTTAATAAGCAAATAGTAAGAGATTTCTAGTAAGATTTCATTTTGATTGAAATGTGTTGATTCTTCGCAGATGGAAGTAGAAATCCTAGTTTGTGCACCCAAAGTTGAAAATTACACACACACACACACATACACACACAGATGGACAGTTAGAGAGAGAAAAAAATTTGTGCGTACGTATAAGTTGTTTATATACGAGGGTTTTTAATAAATTCAAAATGGGCATTTTGGTATTTTCACATAAGCATGTCCTTATGGACTTAATAGTTTAGCATATGGGTAAGAAATCCAAATTTGGATTTATAGGCCGAGCGTCCTAAGATTAATTACCATCATTGAATTAAAATTAGAATAAAAAGTTAAGAATTACAATTAATAATTTATAATTTATAATTAATTGTGATTTAATTGAATTAATGTTAAGACATTATAAATTATGTGTATGATAGAAAGAGAGGATGAAAATAACAAAAAATATATATATAGGATTAGGGTATTATAGTCATTTCACATCTATAGTTAACTTAACGGTGTTAACAGATGCACTTTGATAAAAAAAAAATTTCAAATGGGAGCTTTCTGACTATATTTAAACCATAGGAGGTATAGTGCTTTGGTCTCAAATCACAAAGGGGTAAAATAAATTTTACCTTATTAATTATTAAGTTGATGCTAAAGCAATGTCCTCAAACAAATAAATTAAAATTAAAACTAAAATTAATAAAATGAATATTATAACACAACAATTTAAGTCTTAGAATATATAATTATGAATGTGAATTATAGAATATATATTTTATAAATTTTAGGGTGAAACACCAATAAATCCTAAAGTGTAATCTTGTGAACTGTTTAGTCCTTCCTTTTTTTTTATGAATCCAAAGGTCCTATTAAAGTTGAAATTACACAAAAGGTAGTCACTTACATATTTGGGTTTAATTTTTGAAGAATAAAAGTGAATTTCTTCAAATGTGAAATTACACATTTGGGTAATCCGTATTCTAAAGGTTTTGGATTTTTCCTCATTTTTGAACAAATCTTACATTACGAATAACGATGTAACATTCCAATGTAGCATTCTAATAACGTAACATTCTAATGTAACGCTTTAAAAAACTCATTAGTATACTTTTCACAAATGTAACAATGTAACACTCAAAAAAAAAAAAAATTCTTAGCTACTTTTGCCAAATGTAACACTCAAAAAAACTCTGTAGTGTATTTTTTCCAAACATAACACTTCAATTAATGTAATCACAAACATAACACTCCAATCAATGTAATCCCAAACGTAATACTCTAATATAACACACACAAAAACACTAAAAAATTCTTTAGTGTACTTTTTCCAAACGTAACACTCACAATTTGAAATTATACATTTGTCCAAAACTTACTAAGGAATTTTTGTACTCCCACATCCTTTTTTTTTTTTTTTTGGAATGTTACATTAGTGTTACGTTTAAAAAAAGTACACTAAGGAGTTTTTTTGTATATTACATTGGAGAGTTACACTAAGGAGTTTTTTTTGGAATGTTATATTGTGTTGCGTTTGGTAAAAGTATACTAAGAAATTTTTTTGGAGTGTTATATTAGAGTAATATGTTTGAGTGTTATATTGGAGTGTTACAATTTGAAATTATACATTTACCCAAAACTTACTAAGAAGTTTTTATACTCCTTTTGAAATGTTTGAAGAATCTCACATCTTTTTAGAATGTTTGAAGAATTTCATATTTTAAGTCATTCTTGTACTCCTTTTGAAATATTTGAAAGATCTCACATTTTAAGTCATTTCAAATAAAAAAGATTCCCATATAAAAATTCATTCAAAATTTGATTTCCATAGGTTGTGTATCTTGCTTTTCTAACACAAAGAAAGAAGAATGAAACATAATAGAAATAAGGGTATAATCATAAATTCAATTTCCAAATAACATATTAAATCTATCTTTTTAAAATCAATCGGACTAATTTGTCTGTAAAAAAATCTTGAGATTAAACCGATTATCATTTCTTAAGATGAGATTTATAGGTAAATTTTCTTAAATTTTATATAAAAACAAGTGTTATATATTTTGAATAACATATTAAGATCCGAATCAGGGAGATGGAGCTAATACCCACCCTTAAACCTTCAATCAGGTATACAGAAACCCCTTGTATTTTGAGACAACTATGGATGAGGTTAGGCCCAATTAATCAAAACAAGCTTTAAAAATTAAAAAAAAAAATTAAAAAAAAGCAAGCCAATTGAACTCTTTTGGGATGCAATTTATTGGTTAAAATAGTTAATAAAGACAAAAAATATACTAAAATAGTTAATAAGATAAAATATCACATTCAAATCATAATCATTTTAATTTTTTTTTATAACCATCAAATCAACTACAAAAAAAATTAAAAATCATCCTAAATACAATTTTTTTAATCAGGATAAGATAGTCAAATAGTCAAAAAAACTAGACTAAAAAAGTTTATTCCAAACTAGGGCTGAGTCATTTTGTGTTCCAAAATTTGATAGACAGTGGTGCAAAGAGAAGGTATCTAGAGAAGGGGAGATAAGGAGAAAATGAAGGACAATGAAGGTTTAGGTATTGTAATGTAATATCACATTTTAATAGATGATGCAGTGATTTGGGATTGATGGAATACATTTTTTGATTTTTTTTTGGGGGGGTGTCTTTTGTATCTCATCTTTCCATACTCTTTCTATGAGTTTTAATTCGAACTCGCATTGATAATTTGAACCATCTATCTCGTAGGCCCACAATGAAGGTCATCCATGCAAAAAATTAGTTTCATTGAACAATTATAAATATAGGAACAAATCGCATTTTGTTTTATAAAATAGATGGTTTAAATTTAATTATATTTATCATTCATTTTATAAAACAAAATATAATTTATTTTAGTATTTATAATTTTCTGATAAAATTGATTTTTTGCATAGATAACCTTTATTGTAGAGCTTACGAGATAGACAGTTCGGATCATACGGATTCGGATTGAAACCTACAAGAAGATTATAAAGAGAAATGGTGAAATGAGATATGGAAGTTAGTTTATTTTGTGAGTAGGGGTGTTACGAACCAAATTAGGCAGGAAAAAAAAAAAAAAATCTTTTGAGGGTTAAAAGTGGAAAAAATTCATATTTTAGGAGGTAAAATATAATTTATTCTATTTCATAAATTGTCAAGTCTAGGTCAACCTAAGCCTGTGCCATTTTACATAATAAAACGATCTTTAGAACTTGTATCAAATGCGTATCAAAGTGGAAAAAATCTTATAGTTTGATTGACCCTTTTTGAAATATGATTAGCTATTGTTTGGTAGCATTTACATATACTATATTTTTTTACTAATAAGGCCAAGTTTGGAAAGTCTCAAAAAAGTCAAAAAGTTACTCAAAAAGTTAAAAGTTATCACTATTCACCAAAAGTCAACAATTACGGCTGCACAACTCCCAATACTAATTTTCCCCTACACATTAATTTATATAATTTTTTAATACACATTTTTTCATAAAAAGTCAAAAAGTTAACCTAAATATTCATATTTTCAACCTCAACTTTTTAGTCTAAAAAGACAAAAAGTACACTTATTTAGGACACTCCACACAACCCCTAAATATGTTTAGGTTTAGTTTTATAAAATAAAATAAAAAATGTTTGATACACCTGTGTTTTAAAAACAAGAGCAAATTACACCCACAATTTTGAGCTTTGGCTTTAATACAAATAACTTTTCGATATTTTGAAAATTACATTTCCTTCTCCAAAATCTATAATCTCATTAATATTTGTCCCCTCCGTAAACTGATCATTAGGTTAGCTAACACCATTTGCTAACATCATCAATTAATTTGTTTGATGAATTGCAACCTACACCAAGAACCTAAGTTTCTTTTCAAAATCAACAATCTTTACATTATATCTTTCTCTCTATTTAATTCGTTTGTCATGCACCGCTTGCATTTTTTACTTTATTTTGTTCGATTTTTTACTAGTAGGGGTGAGGTTGGCATTTTTTGTCCCCATCACATTTGATGAAATGCTTTAGAGTGTCCAACAAAATTGTTGGTGATGAAAGAAGACAGATGTACTATGAAAGGAGGGCATAATAGAGAAGAAGCTCCATGCCTAGTCTATCTCAAGGAGACGATAGACAAGGGCATTAAAGTCATTTTATTTTTTTCTATTAAGGGGGTTAGCTGACAAACTCTAATACAACACTGCTGCATACCCCCAGTGGGGGTCGCACCCCCAGTGAGGTGTCGCGCGCCCCACTGGCTGAAACCTAAAAAAAAAAAAAAAAAAAAAAAAACAGTTTTTTTTTTTGTCCAATTGTTGAGTGCCACCTCATTGGGGGTCGACCCCCAGTGGGTATATGAGGCATTTTTCACTCTAATAGGGGTCATTATAATTTCCAAAACGTTAGAAAGGTAAGTATTAAAGCAAAACCTTAGATGATATAGGTGTAGTTTACCTTAGAACCAAATAAGAAGGATAGCTGATGGATGGAGATAATGACCAAAAGTGGTTATCGGCTGCTGAAAATAGTTTATGGTCATGCAAAGGCAATTGCTATAGGTTAGAGGTGGCAATCGGTGATCGAAAGTGATTTTTCTTGCACAAGGTAGCAGTCGAAGGTAGTTGTTATCAATGGGAGGTGCTTGATGGTGACATGGCTAGAGGTGCGAGTGGTCGAATGTGGTGGGTAGTGGTAGTGATAAGTAGTAGATGGTAGCAGAAGAGACTGGAAAAAGAGGAAGGATTGGAAATTTTGTTTGCTTAAAAATGTGAAATAAACATTTTTTGATTTACAAGAATTTTTGAAAATAAATTGTTTACAAATTTTTTAAAATAAAAATAAATACCATAAAAAATATTAATAAACATAACCTAAACATTCGAGCATCTCTAATTCTTTACTAAATTTTTTATTAAATTTAAATTTGATGAAAAATTTAGTGAAAATGACCTTCAATCATTTCATTAAATTTCTATCAAATCAAGTTTTCATCAAAATTTTCATTAAATCAAAGATATAAACAAGTTTTTTCACCAAATTTGATGAAAGAAGTTTCTAGAGAAGAGCTTGGAATTTTTTTTAAAAAAAATTAATGAAATATTTAACTGAGGATCGTAGCATTCAATTTTTTGACCATAGTTTTTAATTAAATTTATATCAATCAAGCTTTTAATCAAATTTTGTACTCAAATTTAATGAAAAAAAAAAGATGGAGGATTGAATTGGAATCCATTTCTATGGTTATTTTTGAAAAGGAAATTTCTATGTGCACCTTTAGTTATCACCTTTGTATTTTTGATTGTTACATATTATAATATTAATTATGATATTATTTTAATTATAATTTAACAGTTATTTAGTTATATCTAATGTTATAACTCAATTATTTTATTTTATTTTATTTATTTTTTTTACGTTATTACTCAGTTATGTCATTTATAATGATCATATTTCACGTTTGAGAAAAAAAAAGTGAGAATAACAAGAGGAAATACACGCAGGTGGTATCGGGCATGGACGAAGTTCATATTGGTATGGGCAGTGTACTCAACATTCTTCACACCCATGGAGTTTGGGTTCTTCAGGGGATTGCAGAGGAGACTTTTCTTATTGGACATAGCAGGTCAAGTAGTTTTCCTTGTCGACATTGTCCTCCAATTCTTTGTCGCCTACAGAGATAGTCAGACCTACAACATGATCTATAAGCGCACCCCAATCGCTCTTCGGTCAGTTTTCTCTTTTCTTCCTTTAACAATCACAGTAGAAGAAGTTAATGTCCTCTATTTTAGTAAAAAAAAACTAATGGGTTTTCTCTTTTTCTATATTTACAGGTACCTGAAATCTACTTTTGTCTTTGACCTTCTGGCTTGCATGCCTTGGGACCTTATCTACAAGGTTACTCTCTTTGTTCCTGTAATAGTAGTTGTTTTGAGGTTCCCAAATATTTGTCATTTTTTGTGTGCGCGTTATTCCCTAATAAGCACCAACACTTTTATGAGGAAACATGTTGTGTTGGTCACAACAACACTTTGTGGACACACTTATTCATCGTGTCTCAATTAAAATTTTAAATTTATAATATCTCGGACACTAATTTGTAATATGTTGGAGACTTTGGCGACTCTTCTTGAACTCCCCAAGTATGACCTATGTGATGAATCTCATGAATCTCTCTATAGTAACTATGTTATCATGTTCTGCTTCTTTTTTTTTTTTTAAATCGTCGTGTCGTAGTGTCTGTGTGGTGTGTCATTCATGTATTTAACAAATATAAATTTTAAAATTTTATCATGTCCCAAGCATATCATGTTCTGCTTTTTTTTAAAAATTGTTGTGTCATAGTGTCTGTGTGGTGTGTTCGTGCTACTTAGATTATTCCTTTTGGAGCTCTCTTTGGTGCTTTAGTTATGGTTGTCATTTGTGTCTAATGAACATTGTTTATTCCTCATGTAATGTAACAGGTACTTCTTTGATTGCCATCATTCTCTTTGAGACTTTGACTATATTCATATGTGAGGGGGTGTATGTGTTGGGATCCGGGATCCCGCCCAAGACCTTATAGAAATTATACCAAGTAGAAAAACACACCCACACTCAAGGAGACACAATATTTAACGTGGTTCGGCCTCAATGCCTACGTCCACGGGAGAGTAAGCGGTTTGCACTATACCAATGGGGAGATTACAGAAAGATTACAATAGAGGAGGAGCTCACACTCTCCTCACTCAGTCACTCTCCCGTCTCCCTCGCTCACACCGAGGGAGACGGTCTCTCCGCCTCACATCTCGCACACCCTCTTTGGCTTGCTCACTTCTTTGGTTCTCACTCACTCTTGCTCACCTCTCACCCTCTCCATTTATACACTTAACAGAGAGGTGAGATGGAGAGGTGCTGGCTTCACATGGCCAGCTTGTGCCACCATTTGCAGCACATGACATTCCCTTTTGTGGTTGGCAACCTACCCTACCATGTGGGTTGGTTGGTGCCATGCTTCCCATGAGGCTTCCAACCTTGGTGCCATGCTTCCCATGAGGCTTCCAACCTTACTATGGTTGCCAACCATGGGTTGATATCCTACAAATCACCCCCTCAACCCATGTAAGGTGATCCACAGCACACATTGCTGCTAATCTTGTCACACCCAAATTTCAGCATAGTTAGCTTCTCCTCACTGAGACGCTGCATCCCTTGAAAGCTAGAGATAATACACCAGAGATACAAGAGGAGAAGGGAATCCTACATCCTCAACTCAACTCACACCACTCTCTGATTTGGAGAGAGCCTCTGCTCCTATCTCTCACAGATCTCTTCCACGCTTCCTGTCTCGGATGTCTTTAGCATAGTCTGCATCTCCTCACTGAGATACTTGCACCCCCTGAAGCTAGAGATAATACACCAGAGATACAAGAGGAGGAGGGAATCCTACATCCTCAACTCAACTCACACCACTATCTGATTTGGAGAGAGCCTCTGCTCCTATCTCCCACAGATCTCTTCCATGCTTCTGTCTCGGATGTCTATACCTGCTATGCTTGAACTTGCGCAACCAAGATATCCGACACCCCCTGATTGGATGTCCTGCACCCCCTGCTGGAATGCCCTTGACTGTCATGCAATACCTCGCAGGACCAGTCATTGGAGCAATAGAAAACTCATCGTTTATCCCATCAACGTCTTCTGTCTTCTTTGCTTGGAGCTTTTTCTCTGAACTTTCAGCCTTTGCCTTCTGCATTTCTGAACAACCTCTTGGCGTTTCCACATACGCTTGTTGTCTGTGCCTTTGCAATCCCTGATTTGCTGTCCAATAGCTCGATGGTTGACAGTAGCTCCATCTGTCAAAGCATCGACAGCTATGCAATTCCTTGCATAGGCCCGTACCCATGGCTTCTGGTCTCCCTGCGTCGAGCTCGCCTGAGAGATCCGCATCAACTCTATCCTCCGCTGCCATGGAAGAAACCACCATAGAAGAAAAAAGACTTGCCACTCGTTGGCGCGCACTCTTGCGTTTGTCTCAATTTCTCTGTCTGGAAGTTCCTGTGAACTTTCAACAACCCGCTGCTGCACACTCCTCTTGCGCCTCTGTACGACACTGTACCCTTGCACTACTGCACGTCTACATTTGTGCTCCTGCGCTTAGTATGCTCCTCTGCAGCTATTGTTCTACACGCCCACATATCACCAGTACTTACTCGTATACAGTAGCTCCAACAGCCACAGCATTTCCCTGAGCCTGAACTGGTTGCCAAATCATCTATCCGTCGATGAATGGTCTTTTTGATTGATTGAACCAGATCTTCTGACGAACTCCGGAGATAATCATTTCTGCAATCCTCTGATTACCCCTGACCAATCCTGATCTCCCTCGATCTGCCATTTAATCAAGCCTGATCTCCTCTGGTCTTCAATGATCTATCTCGAGTTGTACCTGGTTGTCCAATCTGGTTAGAATCTACCCATTCTAACCTCTTCAGTGAATCCGCAGCGTTCCACAATATCCGGCAACCTCCCTTCGAGTATTAAAGATGACAAACTCCCATGTTTTGACAATCTTTAAAAAACCGTTCAGAATTTCAACATTCTGACCTCGCGATTGCGTCCGGAACGGTCCGATTAGCTAGGACCAACCTTCGCTGCATTTCCGGGGACCTCACTGACAAAATATCCCCGAAAGTTGGGCCACACCACAATTTTCTGAAAATTTTGGGCCAAATTACAATTTTTAGAAGTTCAGGGAATATTCCGTGTACCAACAGAATATTTCGTCCACTGCACCTGATGCCGTCCGTCCCTTTAATCTGCCTTCTTTTTACAGAAACTCCGTCTCCAAAATCTGACCGTACGGATGTGTCCGGAATACTCCAAATAGTCGGAAAACACTATTGGATCACCAAAAACGGACTCCAAATGGCTTAGATCTAGCCAAAACATTTTGTACGCCTCAGATCTGCGGCTGCACCATAGCCGCAAAGCACCAGATCCTTCCTCCTGCGGCTCACCATTGCCGCGCAACACAGGATCCCTCCCTGCCTCTGGTTGACCGGCCAACAGCCTTGCTGACGTGGCAGATGACGTGGCAACCACGTGGCAGTCCCTGACTGACCCACGGTGCCACGTGTCGATGACGTGTCCGCCACGTGTCGATGACGTGGCCTGCGCGTGTGCCAGGCGCGTGTGGTGCACGCGTTGTCTCCCCACTCGTCTTCTTCCTCTGCGCGCGCGTGTGGCGCGTGTGCGCGCGTGAGATGACGCGCCGGATCCTCCAACGGCGCGTGGAGCGCGTGCCTGAGAGTGGGCCTCACGCGCCACCTTCTGGGGGCGCGTGAGGGCGCGTCCGGCCTCCGTTTGGGGTGTTCTTTGCATTTCTGGACTCCTCTCGTCGAGCCCTTGCTCCTGGTATGCTCAAAACCTGATTTCGAGCAATACGATTTCTGGGCAGTTTCGAGGAACACACTGTTTTTGTTCCGAAACGCCACCGACGAGGCTCTGATACCAATTGTTGGGATCCGGGATCCCGCCCAAGACCTTATAGAAATTATACCAAGCAGAAAAACACTCCCACACTCAAGGAGACACAATATTTAACGTGGTTCGGCCTCAATGCCTACGTCCACAGGAGAGTAACCGGTTTGCACTATACCAATGGGGAGATTACAGAAAGATTACAATAGAGGAGGAGCTCACACTCTCCTCACTCAGTCACTCTCCGGTCTCCCTCGCTCACACTGAGGGAGACGGTCTCTCCGCCTCACATCTCGCACACCCTCTTTGGCTTGCTCACTTCTTTGGTTCTCACTCACTCTTGCTCACCTCTCACCCTCTCCATTTATACACTTAACAGAGAGGTGAGATGGAGAGGTGCTGGCTTCACATGGCCAACTTGTGCCACCATTTGCAGCACATGACATTCCCTTTTGTGGTTGGCAACCTACCCTACCATGTGGGTTGGTTGGTGCCATGCTTCCCATGAGGCTTCCAACCTTGGTGCCATGCTTCCCATGAGGCTTCCAACCTTACTATGGTTGCCAACCATGGGTTGATATCCTACAGTATGTACATGATTTATTTTTGTAAAAATAAAAATATTTACTCTAGAAGACAAATTCATGTAGCGGACTCCAATTAGTAACTAAGGCTTTTTGAGTTGAGTTGGATAAATTCTTATTTTGGATAATATGTAGTGTATCACATAGTTCAGATTGGGAACATGATGGTAAAATCAACTTGTTATGATAGCTGTGGTTTTCATGTAACATTTCCCATCTTGGGGCTAGAATTTGGAAGAATAATCGAAACCTTAAAACATTGTGAGCAAGTTTTGACGATTTATTCATGGAAGTTTTTAATGTACTTTAAATTGAGTTACCATCAATTTAAATCAAATTTTATAACAATGTGAAATTTTGTATTTCACAAGATTACGCACCTTGTTACTTGACAAAACTCCTGATCTGATCAAATGAGTCAGTAATGTTGTTCCAATGTGGCATTTTTTAAACTACTCTCTCTGTGCATATGCTTCATTTTCTTTTTTTTTTCTTTTATTTATATTTATTATCTTGGGTTGTGGAGGGGCAGAGGGGATGTGGGAAAGTGGGTGAGAGCGGTGGTAATGGGCTAAGTTTGTTTATGTTTGTTTTTCTGACTGCCCTATTAAAAATCTAGATATAATCCAGAAGTCCCATACCAGTGGATAACAGAATCTGATATGTAAAATTTCCCTGTGTCATAGACTCGTAATCCTTATTAGTTAACATGTCCGTAGTAATAATCCCATCAAGCACCTCTTCGATAATTACCATGTTGCAATCTGTGTTAATCAGGCTAGTGGACGTAAAGAAGAGGTAAGGTACCTTCTGTGGCTCAGGTTGAGTCGGGTTCGCAAAGTCACTGAATTTTTTCAAAAGATGGAGAAGGATATACGGATCAATTATCTGTTTACCAGGATTATAAAGCTTATTGCCGTTGAGCTCTATTGTACACATACTGCAGCCTGCATCTTTTATTATTTGGCTACCACTCTGCCTGCAGAGCAAGAAGGGTACACATGGATTGGAAGTTTAAAATTGGGTGACTGCAGTTATTCGCACTTCAGACAGATTGATTTGTGGAAGCGGTACACAACATCCCTGTATTTTGCCATCGTCACTATGTCAACTGTCGGTGAGTTCATTTCGCTATGTGACTGGAAGCATAATGGTTTCTGGTTTTTATTATATACTTTCATTTATGGGTTACAAAATCCAACTCTAAAAACAGTAATAAAGGTAATGATGTATGCATTAAATGTCATCCAACCATGTTAGAAAATCAACAGAAGCTAACCACTTCAATATGATGAGCACTGTGTGGTGCTCGGATCGTGGATCTGATGAGAGAATTGTGTAGGAAATGGGAAAAGGAAAAAAGAGATGAAAAAAATTAGCTTATATTTTATTCACTTTTCCATCTCTTTCCCTTTCCCCCAACAAATCCCTTCAAAAATCCAAGATCCAAACACAATTTTTAGGTTAAGCCAGGGCCAATTTTGACTTAAGTTCTTTGATTGTTCGATGAAGATTGGAGCTAGATTTAAGTTTCTTTGTGGTTGGGGTCTTCCTTAGTTGTAGCCTAGTTTTTTGCAGTTTATTGGGGAAGTATTCTATTCCTTTCTAATTTCTTCTCTTTATGTATGACAATTATATACACTTGCACATATAATATCACAAGTGAATCCATGTTAACGATATTTTTTGGGTTGTTGGTTCATGTTGTTGGATTTGGCCTCTGGATTTGCAATTCAAAGAACTACATTTCTCACTCTGAATGTGTCAAGTTAAAATTCTGTTAATGAATTTCATTTAGATTCTAGATCAAGGGAATCATATTGATTTGATAGCTAAAAATTCAACTTCTTTCTTTTAGATTAGATATAACTTGAATAATTTCCAACAAGAAGCAGAT
Source organism: Camellia granthamiana (assembly GCA_036172215.1). Taxonomy (NCBI): domain Eukaryota; kingdom Viridiplantae; phylum Streptophyta; class Magnoliopsida; order Ericales; family Theaceae; genus Camellia; species Camellia granthamiana. Next base: position 79,170,551 of record CM069903.1, read on the forward strand.
CGTTGTGGTGGTGATGGTACTTTGAAAATTCTTACAGTGTTGAGGTTCTAGAGGCCATACAGTAGTGAGAAGATGATCAGATGCTTGGTGGTATTGGTGAGGTGGTTGGTTCATTGACCATAGAACGGTGGTGGGAACATTAACGTTTGATTCAGAGCTATTGATAGTGATATTTGCAGGGCAATTTATGTTGAATTGGAGCAGTTTTGAGTTGGTTGCAATGGTAGATGTGGTTTAACTGGGTTATTAGATGTGGTAGTTCTGTTACTGACATGTTAAAGACACAATATTATGGTTAAAGTGGTGACACAGGTATAGGAGGGTTTTGGTGGCTGCTTGTTGAAGTGGCAATGCTAGGAGTGCCTTTGAGCTGCTAGGAATAGCTTAATGTTGAAGGTGATATAGTTGGGAACAGTTTGTGATCAAGATGAATTATTGGTTGTTTAGCAATACTGTGATAGAGTATCAAAGGTGGTGACACCAGGTTGCATGTCACTAAGGCATTGATCTTGGCCTTAATACTTGTGTGTACTGTGTAATCTTTCATATATAGCAATGACAAAGATTTAAAAAATTATGGTAACATGAAAATCATGAATAAGTTGTTTGCACTTGTATCTTTTGTATTGTTATTACAAGGTTCGGTAAACAACAGACTGATTCGTTAGAAGTTCTTCAAAAAGATAGAATAAGAATGTTATCAGTTGATTAAAATGATGGAAAGAGCAAGTTGCCATGTTTGAGAGCTCTGAATGTAGATAGAAAGGCTCAGAAGGAGTGTAAACCAAACCAAACCATGCCTTTAGTCCCATCAAATGAAGTCAGCTCCATGAATCCTTTTTTTCCACTCGACTCTATCTAAGGCTTTTTTGTTAGTCAAATTAAGGAGATTCATATCTCTGTTTACTACACTAGTCCACGTTAATCTAAGGCTACCCCTTTCCCCAACACTACTATCTGTCATTACTGTATCACATCTCTTCACTACTGCCTCTGTTGGTCTTTGTTGTATATGACCAAACCATTTCAATCTATTCTCTCTCTCAACTTATCTTCTATCGGTACTACTTCTACCCATTCTCAAATATACTTTTTCCTATCTTTTCTAGTCTTGCCACACATCCACCTTAGCATCCTCATCTTAGCAACACTCATCTTATATGCATGTTTCTTAGTTGCCCAACATTCCACCCTATACAACATCGCTGGTCTAATAGCCATTCTATAGAACTTCTTTTTAGTCTAATGGGTACTCGTTTATCGCACAGTACTCGGACTTCTCCACTTAAGCCACCCTACCTTAATTCTATAGATTACATCCGCTCTAATCTCCCTAGTCGTTGTGATAATCAATCCTAAATAACGAAAATATTCACTCTTAGGTAGTTCTTGGCTCCCAATCTTCACTTCTCCTCTGCTTCCATTGTAACAGTTACTAAAATTACACTCTATAAACTCTGTCTTAGTTCTGTTTTTCCTAAATCCTTTAGATTCAAATGCTTTTTTCCAAATCTCCATCTTAGTGTTAACTCCTTCTCTAGTCTCATCCACTAACACGATATCATGTACAAAGAGTATGCACCATGGCACATCATCCTAAATATTGCGCGTCAACTCATCCATAACTAAAGCGAAAAGATAAGGACTTAAGGTTGATCCTTGGTGTAACCCTACAGAAATTAAAAATTCACTCGTCTCTCCACCAAGCGATCTAATAGTAGTCACCATACCTTCATACATATCCTTAATCACATCAATGTAACCTTTTGTCATCCCTTTCTTCTCTAACACCCACCAGATTATATCCCAAGGCATTCTATCATATGCTTTCTCAAGATCGATAAAAACCATATGAATATTTCTTTTCTTTTCTCTATATTTTTCTATTACTCTCCTCAAAAGATAGATCGCTTCCAAGTTCCATTGTTAACCTACCAGGCATAAACCCAAATTGATTTTCTGACACTTCTGTTATAACTCGCAATCGACGTTCCATCACTCTCTCCACGCTTTCATTATGTGACACATTAACTTGATTCCTCTATAATTGTTACAATTCTGGACATCTCCTTTATTCTTATATATTGGCACTAAAATGCTCTTCCTCAACTCCTCTGGCATTTTCGTAGTCAACAAAATCTTGCTAAATAACCTAGTCAACCAAACAAACCCCTTCTTACCCAAACATTTCTACTTTTCAATAGGTATATTATCGGATTCTAAAGCCTTATTCAATTTCATCTTCTTAAATACAAACTCCACTTCAAAGTCCCTAATCCTACAATGGAACCTATAGTCCTGGTTTTCCTTATTACCGCCTAGTTCCTCCCCTTTTGGCCTACCTCCATGTTCCTCGTTTAACAATTTCTCAAAATAGTTATTTCATTTCTTCTTAATCTCTTCATCCTTCACCAACACCTTAGAGTCCTCACCCTTGATGCACTTAACCTGATTAAAATCTGTTGTTTTCCTCTCTCTTATCTTAGCAAGTTTGTATATCTTCTTCTCTCCCCTCCTTACTATCTAGTCTAGTGTATAGGCCATCATAGGCTTTCAACATAGTCTCCTTCGCTACTTTTTTCACCTCCTTATTGGCCATTCTGTAACACTTAAGGTTTTCTTCAATTCTATAATTCTGCCACTTTTTAAAACTCTCTTTTTTCGTCTTTATTACCTCTTGGACTTCCTCCCTCCACCACCAAGTTTTCCTAAAGTTGGGTCCCTTTCCTTTCGACTCTCCAAGAACTTCTCTTGAGATTCTCCTTATACAATTGGCCATCGAGTTTCACATAGTATTAGCATCATCTTTTAAGTCCTAAGTACCTTCTTTATCCATTCTATTCTTAAATGTGTCTAGTTTATCCCCTTTTAGGTCCCACCATTTAGTCCTACGCCGCCCACTATCTTTCCGAGTTTGGTATTGCCCTTTAAAGCATAAATCTAGTACCAAAATCTTATGTTGAGACGTCAAGCTCTCTACAGGAATCACCTTACAGTCGCTGCATTTTAGACTATCCCCCTTTCTCACTAGAAAGTAATCTATTTGGCTCCTAATTGATCCACTCTTGAAGATTATCAAATACTCCTCTCTCTTTTTATACATAGTATTGGCCACCACTAGGTCAAAAGCCAACGCAAAATCTAAAATACTCTCTTCAGCCTCATTTCTATCATCAAAACCATACCCACCATGTACCCTCTCATACCCTAGTTTATCTACTCCTACATGGCCATTGAAATCACCACCTATAGCTAGGTTTTCTCCTACGAGTATCTCCTGTAATACCTCATCCATTTGGTCCCAAAAAACTCTCTTAGACTTATCATATAATCCTACTTGGAGGGTGTATGCACTAATAACGTTCACTATATTCTCTTCAATATCTAGTTTAACTAATATAATTCTATCACCTTTCCTAATGATCGCGACTACATTTTCTACAAGACTCTTGGCAACTATTATTACTACCAAATTCTTGTGTCTATCATTGCCACTATAATATAGCTTAAAACTAGTATCCTCTATTTCCCGAGCTTTCTCACCCATTCATTTAGTTTCTTGTATGCAAACTATACTAACTCTCTTCCTAATCATGACATCTACCAATTCCATAGTCTTGCCAATTAAAATTCCTATATTTCAAGTGGCTACCCTAAACCTATAATCTTGGACTAGCTTCTTTATCCACACTCGTTCAGAAAAATGTGGAAACCTTTGCCCATTTTTCACTGCACTCAGGCGTCGATGCAGTGCCCCTTGTTCACTTTTCGAAATACCTGGAGGCAGGCGCAGCGCGTCACTTTAGGTGAATGACCTAGTATTTAATCAATTCAGAAGGAGTGTGAACCTTAGTGAGAAATAATTGGTTAGCCTTTATGACTTTGGGACAGATTCTTTGATTGAAAAAATAATGGAAATTGGAAAATAATTGTGCTGTCTCTCCCAAATTGTCTGAACATGTTGTAATACTTTCCATCATAAAATAGTTATTGATGGGGTTCTTTGGTTATGCTAAATTAGTATCCTCTTTCTGCTGCAGGTTATGGAGATATACATGCAGTCAATCTGAGGGAAATGATATTTGTAATGATTTATGTCTCTTTTGACATGATTCTTGGTGCTTATTTGATTGGTAACATGACTGCATTAATTGTGAAAGGATCGAAGACAGAAAGGTTTAGGGATAAAATGACAGATCTCCTGAAATATATGAATAGAAATAGACTTGGGAGGGACATCCGTAATCAGATCAAAGGTCACTTGCGGTTACAGTATGAAAGCAGCTATTGTCAAGCTTCTGCTCTTCAGGATCTTCCCATCTCTATTCGTGCTAAGGTAAAAGAGATGAAACTCTGTGTATAACTTCTTCATAGTTGTTAACTGGAAAATAGAACTCAAGCCTTTTATTTTACAACAAGTTGTCTTTAGTTTTTACTTTCTTTGGGGAATCTTTCTTAGGTTTGAGTAAGTATCCATGTTTGCGGATTGTTGAATGTATATGAATGACAGACCTGTTCTGTTCTGCATACTGTATTAACAATTTTTGTTGTGTTTTAATTTGATTCCTGTCTTGTATTTCATTGATGAGCTTCTTTTGCAGATTTCCCAAACTTTATATAAGTCATACATTGAAAATGTCCCTCTATTCAAAGGATGCTCTTCAGAATTCATTAATCAGATTGTAAGTCATTTTGCCTAGCAAGACAATTTTAGATTCATAATAACGAAAGCCACCAGTACTTTCATTTTGTTTCTGATAAAAAAGTTTATGTAGTGTTTATAGTCTTTATCCATTAATCATGAAAATTAGGTTTAGAACTGTTGATATGATCGAAAGTGAATGCCATATAGAAAATGGGTCTGTTCTATTTCTTCTGGAGACATCCATTATGTTTTATTGACTACTTTAGGCATGACTTATTTTTTTTCTTCCATGAATCTTCTTCCTCTTTATATTTATACTGAAGTAAATTGCTATAGGATTGAGTTAATTATATTTGCTCTCTGTTTTCGTGCATAACACTCTCCCAAGTGGGTTGGCATGTTAGATTGCAAAGGTTCATTGATTTTATTTGTCATTTTCGTACATTTGACATAATTTTTATGGTGGCATCTAAATAAAGAGCTGTGTTTGAAATGATGTGGGCCTGATATAACTAGTGATTTATGCCTTCCTTTGATTTGCTTTGAAAAGAATTTGTGATATCTAAGTGTCCATATAAACTGCCAGTGTACTACATTTAATAAGGAAGTAAGTTTGTTGAGGTTGATTGTTATTTTGTTATGGATATGGTGATTGGTAATAATTCCACGTTCAAATTAACTAAGAAACTAAAAAAAGAAACAAAGAAAAAAATTAGGTTCCATAGTTCCATTTGTTTGATAGATGTTAAAATGTCTTTTTGTGGCATCTGTATCAAGTTGTTCAACACTAATATTGATGGATAAGGATATATTGGTTGATGGATATATCAGTTCTTTCAGTAGTAAATAATGTAAGCAGAAGTGGTTTATAAGAAAGCATAACGTCTAAATCGAGTCGTCTTTCTTTTCTTCTTGACATGTTCTAAGTAACTGTTGTGTAGAATAATGGTGGTTTGTGCAGAAATTAAACATACCACCCTCCTAAAGCCCGACATTGTAATGATCATGAGTCCCACATCACTTAAGTATAGGCTTGGCCGCCTCCCCTTGTAAGTCGGGTTTCTAGGGTGAGTTCCACTTGGGTTTGTATCAGACACCCATATTTCGCACTTCACAAAATTTCATATGGGTCATCTTCTTTTTTGCTTTAGCTAAAACCATAACCATCATCTTTAATGTCCTCAATATATCTTCAATAGCTTTTGTTGGTTTTGGCATGTTTGTACTTTGTACCAAGCAACCTTCAGAAAATTGTAAATGGTTAGATATTGACACAGAAAGTTACAAAGCATTTCAAGCTTGGTAGAAGTATATTGTTTAGGGTGTGAATAGTTTTTAATCGTAAGTGAACAGAGCCTTGATCAAGTTCTTTTTCCTGTGCTCTATCAATGTTTATAATACTGCAGTCAACTTGATGCTGTATCCCTTTGGCCTCAAATGCAGAAGTGCATGTAAGTACATGTTTGCATTATGCAATGATGTTTGCCTCAAATGCAGAAGTGCATGTAAGTACATGTTTGCATTATCCGATGATGTTTGCTAGACTATATCTCCACTTGAAGTCCCTGGACTTAGTTTTACATCATTTGGTCTTATGTAAGCACTCTGTATGTGTGCATTCGCGTGCTTGCATGGTATTTTATACACATTGGTGTACAACTGCGATAATAAGATGGCCCTTGTTAAATAAGCAAAAGGAGATTTTCATTAGCTGACGTTTTTAGCAATCATTATTTTTTTCTTGCAGGTAATCAGAGTCCATGAGGAGTTTTTTCTCCCAGGAGAAGTGATAATGGAACAGGGAAATGTGGTAGATCAACTTTATTTTGTATGTCATGGTATGCTGGTATGATACTATCTTGATTGACTGTTGTTTATTTGATTTCGATGATTTAGGTCCTTTTCTTTCTTTCTTCATCTCCTTGTTTTGTTTCCTTTATTGGAGGAGATCAATATTATTGCCCATCATCCTTTGGTTTGGAGTATTTTCTAAGTCATAAAAATCTGAAGATGGAGCCATTAATAAATATTCTTCACCTGTTGGGTCTCTACCCACGTTGCTCTTGTTTCTTGTTCTTCGCCGTTAAGAAATAATAAAAAAAAATGGTTTCGCGATGGTTGAAGAGTTTTGCTTTTTGTAGATAGGGTTCGGGAAGAAATGTCCATCCTAAACCCACTTGCTTGCCCTTGCTACTAACATTTTTAGAAATGTCACCATTATGTTGAATTACCATATTTGTATGTGGTTCCCTGGGTAGTTATTGTTATTTTCTTGAGATTGATGAAAGTTATTTATGTGAAGGAGGAGGTTGGTATAGGGGCAGATGGATCAGAAGAGACCGTTTCAAATTTGGAACCCAACAGTTTATTTGGTGAAATTTCAATACTTTGCAACATACCCCAGCCTTATACTGTTCGAGTTTGCGAGCTATGTAGGCTTCTGCGCCTTGATAAACAATCTTTCTCAAATATTCTTGACATATTTTTTCATGATGGGCGAAGAGTACTGAACAACCTTCTGGAGGTGATTGAAACTTGCTCATATCTATTGCCTCTGCTTATGTTGTTTCTTGCACTCTTTTTTCTCCCATGCAAGCAACAGATAGAATTGCATATGTTTTGCATATGAACTTCAGTGAATTTAATTAACTTATATGCATCAGATACCTAAAAATTATAATCTGACAGGAAAAAGAATCAAATGTTCGTGTAAAGCAACTGGAATCTGATATCACATTTCATATTGCAAAACAAGAAGCAGGACTTGCTTTGAGAGTTAATAGTGCAGCTTATCATGGAGATTTGCATAAACTCAAAGATTTGATCCGAGCTGGAGCTGATCCCAACAAGACAGATTATGACGGAAGATCAGCATTGGTATGGTTTTAGCATTTTAATATGTTAAATGGGTAGTTTCAATTGTTTTACTTTTTTTAATCCCTGCTTGCTCAATGGGATGCTTAATGAGAAGGGGGCACAATCTTGTTGGCAATACAACTTAGATTCACTTTGATTTCTTGTCTTTTTCCATGTAAGTAATTCATTTTAACATATATCGCCTTGTAATGTAAGCTAACTGTATCATTTGAAATTGTTATTGCTGAACTGTAAGAACTCTATAGTTATTTTGTAGTGGTACAACTAGTGTCTGCAGATCCATCTGATTCTGCATCCACTACACATGCTACATTTGATTCAGAATCAAGAAGAATGACAAGTCGTATATTAAAATCTGAGTCCATGTTCTCATGTTTTGTTAGCATAATTTTTCATCTGTCTAATATCTTTATTGTTCTGATATATTTGGTTGGTACAACCTTATTATTGTTTTCCCCTTACAGTTCTGAATTGAACATTTGTGTCAAATGGACTTTGGTTTAGTGCAAAATCAGAAATTACAGGAAAAGGAGAATACATATTTGTTGGTCTTGGCATCATTGTGAAAACTAGTACAAATCAGTAGAATCCCTCCTTCAGTGTCGAGTAATTAGTAATATTCCCATGTTTTTCCTGCTTTAACCACATATACAATAGAAACATTGCAGTAGCTTCTAGAATGTTTTACGTTACACTTGACCAAATGTCCAATGCTTTAGGTATGTTATGAGACACTAGAACAAAGATCTGTTGTTTTTAATAGGAGAATCTACAAATGTATATTATACCATTAAAGTGATTGCTTTCTATATTTGTCCAGGCCACCAGCATGTGCACTGGGAAAGTTGTGTACTTGCAAAACTGGCAAATTTCTTATTGCCTTCCTAGTGAATTTGCCATTTTTTGGCCATTTTTTGTTTTTTCTTGGACAATTATAAATTACGAATACTGAAGAAATGGCGAGGAGGCACTTCATACACTCTGTTATACATGGTCATGGTGTGAAAGTTGTTTTAAGGCGTTAACATCTATAGTTTTTATAAGAAAATATATACTCTTTGTCAAAGGCTAAGGATTTAAAACTTGTATATACCACAATTTTACAAATGGATATGGTACTCTCATAAAACTGGTTCAGAATCATGTCATGGCAATAGAAAGTAAATATGTCTATTTTTGTTGTGTTGAATTAATGGAATTTGCTGGATAGTGTAGACAACTGCTTCTTGTTTTCCCTTTGTCATTTTGTGACATTCTATATATAAAACTCAAACTGCTGCTTGTGAGAGCAAACTATCAAATTGTTTATTTTTTCCCAAAAATGAAAATAAATATATCCACAAAGAAGTATTTCTTGTTAGTATATTAGTATATTATATGTAATGTATTGTTAGTGATCTAGATAGTGGATGTAGTTAGTGATCTAGATAGTGGATGTAGTGGATGTATATAATATGTAAGGATATAGATAGTGGCTCTTAGTGGTGATAGTGGCTCTTAGTGGTAATAGTGGCTCTTAGTGGCACAAATAGTAGCTCTTGTTCTCTCCTATATAAGGAGTGTAATATGGTCTTCATAAATGTGTATATTGATATAAATCAATCAATAATATCAATACATTAATTTCCTACATGGTATCAGAGCCATAAGATTTAGGCTTGTATTTCTTTCTCACCGGCGGGCAGCCGGCCGGTAACTTTGCCTTCGCTGCCCGCTGGAATTTTTCTACACATATAGTAGCTGTATTTATCATACATGAAGTGTGATTGATGTAGATCTTGCAATGGCATTGGATGCCTATAAATCCCATTTTTTGTTTTCCTGCACTGTATGAGAAACCCAAAAACTGATCCTGCTATGAGTTTTCTTGCAACTCATTTTTTTTCAGTGAAGGGAATACTTTTTCTTGGTGCTTTTCCGCGAACTTAAATAATTGTCTACCCAAGTACTCAGCGTTGTTGCTTGGGAGAGTGCTGTTGAATTTGAAGCTTTATCATGGAAAGCAGCGAACATTTGGATTTGTCAAAGAAGGATTCTTCTGAAGTACTGGTTACTGACATTTCTGATCCAATTAGTCAGGTTACTGACATTTCTGATCCAGTCAGTCAGCAGGAGGGTGATGCCTTAGATAATGCTTTCTTCGCAACAGCAGATTTTGTTAACTCCTTGGGATTGGCAGATTGAGTTAAACTCTTACGTGATTTTTGGGGCTTAGCCAAAGAACTTTTTGAGGCCATTTCAGTTTTTCTTTTATCAAGAATTTGCTGCCTTGCTCTAAATTGTGCTTCTTTCTCTGCTCGCTTTCCTGCTGTTTCTCCCCTAAGTTTTTCATCCCTCTTTCCTTTGTAGTGATCATAAAACCCCCCTCTCTGTTCATGTGGACCATCTTGGCTTCTGTTATTTTCAGCCATAACTTGGAGAAGCTCCTCTTTTCTCTGAATCTCCCTTGTATCAACACACAATTGAACTCTAGCCAGAAGTTTTGGTGGGCAGGTTATTCTTCCATTGGCTCACACTATTGAGCATGAAGAGTTCATGGAGGTCATTAAACTTGAGAATTTTTGGCCACTATCGAGATGACATGATTATGCCTGGAGACATCTTTCTTTTGCAACTTTGCTTCTCTCCAATCTTGAAGATGAAGATGTTGTACCATCAAATACAGGGATATTGTTCTCCTGACACCATTGATGGACCAAACACTTGAGTGCATAATTGGGTATGAGGACCATATGAATTAGCCTCTGCCCGTTTTTTGGGCATGTGTGGTGCCCTGAATTTATCCACTGGGCGATAGAATTTCGATCATAAGTTTGCCCTGATGCTACTATCACAGGGTCCCTCATCAAGTCAAGTGAAATGGGGCAGCGAAATTCATCGGGTATGTTAAATAACATTGATTGTGAAGATGAAGAATGATGATCTTGATGCCTAAATGATGTTGTCCGCTGCCTCAAGTCTTCATTGTTTTTCTCTTTTTGATGGAAGTCCGGCACACCTTTTGATAAGATTGGGCACGCCTTGTGATGGCACGCCTTTTGAGGGTGCGACTTTTGTGGGTCCGACAAGACTCTGTAAACTGTCCCGACTTTGATTCCGGTTAGCTTCTATATGGGTCCGACAAGACTCTGTAAACTGTCCCGACATTGATTCCGGTTAGCTCCTATATGGGTCCGACAAGACTCTGTAAACTGTCCCGACATTGATTCCGGTTAGCTCTTATATGGGTCCGACAAGACTCGGTAAACTGTCCCGACATTGATTCCGGTTAGCTCCTATATGGGTTCGACAAGACTCTGTAAACTGTCCCGACATTGATTCCGGTTAGCTCTTATATGGGTCCGACAAGACTCGGTAAACTGTCCCGACATTGATTCTGGTTAGCTCCTATATGGGTCCGACAAGACTCGGTAAACTGTTCCGACATTGATTTCGGTTCTCTGCTACAACGGTTCGACACAGCCATATAGTGTCTTCTACAACGGTCCGACATGACCCCGTAAACTGTTTTTTACAACGGTCCGACATGACCCCGTAAACTGTTTTCTACATCGGTCCGATATGACCCCATAAACTATCTTCTACAACAGTCCGACATGACCCCATAAACTGTCTTCTACCTTGGTCTGCCATAACCATACGGTCTTCTACAACGGTCTGACACGACCATACAGTGTCTCCTATCCACTTTTATTTTATTTTCAGTTTATTTTCCTGTTTTGTTACTCTCTCCAAACTCAAGTTGGCTAGTCTCTATCCTCCTTGAGTTTGAGGGGGGCTGTTAGTATATTAGTATATTATATGTAATGTATTGTTAGTGATCTAGATAGTGGATGTAGTTAGTGATCTAGATAGTGGATGTAGTGGATGTATATAATATGTAAGGATATAGATAGTGGCTCTTAGTGGTGATAGTGGCTCTTAGTGGTAATAGTGGCTCTTAGTGGCACAAATAGTAGCTCTTGTTCTCTCCTATATAAGGAGTGTAATATGGTCTTCATAAATGTGTATATTGATATAAATTAATCAATAATATCAATACATTAATTTCCTACATTTCTCCTTGAAAAGATCCTTGTTATTTATTTATTTATGAATTCATTGTTTCCTACAGCATCTTGCGGTATCAAGAGGATATGAAGATATAACACTTTTTCTTATTCAATGTCACGTAGACATCAACATCTCAGGTAACCTTCTAATGTGTTAAGTCATTTTCCTTGTGGCTTTTTAAGCTTTATTTTGTTTCAGCAATATCAGAGTAATTGGTTCTTTTAAACTTTGTAGATAAGTTTGGAAACACACCATTACTAGAAGCCCTCAAGAATGGACATGATAGAGTTGCTTCAATACTTGTTAAAGAAGGGGCTGCATTAAAGATTGAGGATGCTGGTAGTTTCTTATGTATGGCAGTTGTAAGGGGGGATTCAGATTTTCTCAAAAGGATATTGTCCAATGGCGTTGATCCAAACTCCAAAGACTATGATCACCGAACCCCACTTCATGTGGCTGCCTCTGAAGGATTATATTTGATGGCAAAGTTGCTTTTGGGAGCTGGGGCTAGTGTCCTTTTAAAGGACAGGTATTTATATGCCAACATATTGAGCTGTGTAACATTTTGAAGTCTAATATTACAGTGCATCTGATTTTGAGTAACATTTAGATGCGATCAATTCCATGACATTTTTTGGAGACAAATTTCCCTGATCTATTTCTGGGGAATCTGGATCCTCTGGAATGGTTTTTCCTATAGTGAACTTTTGTATGGTTGGACTCGAATTTTATTATGCTGTATATTTTGTATTTCTGAACTTCTTCGCATATTGTAGTCTTGTGTAATTGTCTCATTTCACCTAAACATGCATACATTTTAGAATACATTTCCTTTCAAGCCGACTTCTTTTTGTAAGTTACAGTTGTGCCATATAACTTTCAACAATCAGTGCAGGAAATGATTTACCCTCTTCATTGAAACCAATTATAAGACTAATAAGATTGCATTGATTCATGCATGTTCATGTGATATAGATTATATATTCTTGCTGCTAGTACTTCTTTGATTGTTTATGCAACTTTTTTTTTTCCCGTGTACTTATCTGATTAGCATCCTTTATATGCATTGCAATATTTCTATCTTGAGAACCGGATGCATAACTATTTATTCCAATGCATGATTAGGCTAACATTCACATGGCTGCAAACTTTGTGCTGTTTGCAGCTTGGGATTCACAACCATTGATTCTCAACAAGAGCCTTTATTTTTTGTGTGAAAATTTGGAGATAGACCTAAGTGATGCACATACATATCAGAAGGGCAGAGCTGATCACTTATTGTAAATGTAATTAATTAGAGAATTATTCTTACAACTAAACTATTATTTGATCATTTGTAATTTGCAGATGGGGAAATACTCCACTTGATGATGCACAAATGTGTGGAAACAAGAATTTGATCAAGCTACTGGAAGATGCAAAATCCACTCAACTGTCTCAGTTCCCTAGCTGCTCTCAAGAAATAACAGGTACTGCGAAACCCTTTTTTTCTACTTCCGTTATGCTAACTGGACTTGAACTTGATGTTACATGAAATATCCATGTTTAACAAGACTACAAACTGCCAAGGCTGGTTGTTTAAACTTCGTATTAAAGCAAAATTTATATATATATATATATAAGAAAAAAAGGCAACAGAAATTAACAATTTGTGAGTATTGAATATTTTAATTCTTAAAAAAGAAAGGGGAAAGAAAAAAAGAAGAGAGAGAGAGAGAGAGAGAGAGAGAGAGAGAGGGAGGGAGTCTATTCTCATCTCAGTTTTCGCAACTTGCTATTAGCACCTTGATAGGTTGGGCTTGAGTCACTGAATTAGCCTCTTTGAAAATGGGAGTAGGGTTGTGTATATCTTGCTCTCCTTAGACCTCACTTTAGTGTGAGCCCCATGCACTGGATCATCCGTTTTTATCACAGGTTGCCACAATTGGGAGAAAAGGACCATTTTAGCCCCAAGGGTACTGGTTGGGCTGGAAAAAATGTGGGTATCATGCCACAATACATTATCTGAGTGTAAGCTATACTTCAATTTGTGAATGATTATTCTCTTCCTAACCTGGTTTTAGCGGGTCAGGCAAAACAGACAAAGAGTGCTTTATGAGGGGGATGAGTCTAAGAAAATAGAAATCTGAGTAATTCATCATTCTATGTAAAGCAGGGGTTACAACTTGAAAGGTCATAAAAAGTAATAGTGAATAAAGTTTTGAAGCCTGATCTCATTCTCTCATTTGGTTAAACACAAAAATGCGTCTCACAATCATGGTTTTCTTATTTTTGCTTGTTTACAATTATCAGCCAATTCTGAAGGTGATTGGCTATGTGCTAGTGATACACTACTGCTAATTTTATTTTCCTGCTTAATCCACTATTTGTCAAAAATTAACAATAGAGTTTGTATGGGTGATAATAGATAAAGTGCACAAGAGGAAATGCACGGTGTTCCCTTTCCATCCATGGGATCCCAAGGAGAAAGGGAAACATGGAATTGTGCTATGGGTTCCACAAAAGATCGAGGAGCTCATCAAAACAGCAGCAGAGCAGCTAGACTTTGCATGCAGTTTTTGTATATTATTATCGGAAGATGCAGGTAAAATTGTTGATGTGGATATGATTAATGATGGTCAGAAGCTGTACTTAATCAGTCAAACACAATAGATATGTTATTGCCTTAGTTGCTTGGTTTTTCCTTTGTATCATATTTGTACTTACTTTAAGCTATGAAAAGTTCACCAAGCTAGCTCATTTAGCTATTGTGTCCGTTAGAAATTCCTGAATAATGCTGTGGTCATAGTAGAAAATGTGAAAAAAAGATTGAAGGAAAAAAAAAAATCAGGTAGTTTTAAGTTATGTAGGGTGATACTTCACTGTTGATTGGATGATGTTGGCCAAACAAGAACACATAATGCGTTCTTAAAAAATTTTAATGGTGCAAAAGCTGAGCCTGTGTTTATTAAAGGCCCTCTGTTTTTATGAATGACCCTTTTAATGCTGTGAGATCTTAAAAATGAAATGATTTAACAATATTATTGGCAAAAGTGTCTGAGTGGCCCAAACCAGGCTCTACTAAAACATGACAGTGAAGGGTTATTCATGAGAATTTGTAATTCACAAAGGCGGGAAGTCTTAGCCCAGTCTGGTGTTATAGGTAAAATAATTTTTTCAAATATTAAAAATATTGAGTTGGATTGGGCGGTCAATGGGGCCATGGTGTCACCTTATGTTTTATATTATTTGCTTGAAATTTTTTGACACAACTCAAATCTTATACAAAATTAATAAAGGGTGAAGCATTAAGAAATTCCAAAATATAATATTGTGAACTGTTTAGTCCTCATTTTTTCTTTATAAACTCAAAAGTCTCATTAAAGTAGAAATTACACAAAAAGGTTTGGGTTTAATTTTTTAGGGATAAAGTGGGTTTTTCCAAATGTAAAATTATACATTTGGACAATTCGCACTATAAAAGTTTTGGATTTTCCTTCGAAAACAAATCTCACATTACGAATAAAAACATAATATTCTAATGTAACACTCCAATAATGTCACACTTTCATGTAATACACTAAAAAATTCTTTGGTGTATTTTTTCCAAACGTAACAATATAACACTAAAAAAAACTCCTTAGTATACTTTTTCCAAACGTAATACTCCAATGAACAAAAAAAATAAATAAATCTCACTAGTGTATTTTTTCCAAACATGACATTCCAATCAATGTAATCCCAAACGTAAAACACACACACACAAAAATTTCATTACCGTACTTTTCCTAAACGTAACACTTCAATCAATGTAATCCCAAATGTAACACTCCAATGTAACACACACAAAAACATTAAAAAATTCCTAAGTGTACTTTTTCCAAACATAGCATTTACAGTTTGAAATTATACATTTATCCAAAACTTACTGAGGAATTTTTGTACTTCTTTTTTGGAATGGTTTGAAGAATCTCACGTCTTTTTTTTGGAGTATTACATTGATTGTTATGCTTGGGAAAAGTACACTAAGATTTTTTTATGTGTTACATTAGAGTGTTACACTAAAGAATTTTTTTGAAATGTTATATTGGAGTGTTACGTTTGGAAACAGTACACTAAGGATTTTTTCTAGACTGGTACGTTTGAGTGTTACATTAGAGTGTTACAGTTTGAAATTGTATATTTGCCCAAAGCTTACTAAAGAGTTTTTGTACTTCTTTTGAAATGTTTGAAGAATCCCACATCCTTTTGGAATATTTGAAGAATCTTATATTTCAAGTCATTTTTGTATTACTTTTGAAATATTTTCCAAATAAAAACGATTCTCATATAAAAATTCATCCCAAATTTGATTTTCATAAATTGTAGCATAAAAGAGAAAAACAAAAGGAAACATAATATAAATAAGGGTATAATGGTAAATCTAATTTTCAAATAATATATTAAATCTATCTTTCCAAAATCAATGGGAATATTTGGTCTATAAGAAAATCTTTGAGACTAAATTGATCACTATTTCTCAAGATGGAATTTATAGGTAAATTTTCCATTAAGGAATGGGTTTAGGCTAATATGTTTTCTTTTTTTCTTTTTTTCTTACCAATTTTAGATTTACTTAATTAAAAAAAATATAATAATAGGCTATAATTTTTTTAAAATAATAAAATATAATTGAACTAAAATCAAATATTTTATAAATAATTTTATTTAATAGAAATTAATTTCATAAAATTTAATTTGTACTTTTTTTTTTGTGTGGTCATAATGAAAGTTTTGACATGAAACATAAATGGGATACAAATAAAAAAGAAAAGGAAAACTCTACGGTACACACTCTACACTTGTTATGTATTTTTGTAGGGTATGTTACGTATTTTTGTAATAAATGTTATTAATTTTTTAGTAAAGTTATGATAATATGTGATTCAATCAAAAATAAAATTACGCATTTTTATGATAATGTTAACATTTTTTTTATCCAAACATTTTTAATAAAAAAATGTGTAAGTTTATTACAAAATACATAATTTCATTTATGGACCATATATTATTACAGCTCACCATAAATTAGTATAACTAATAAAAATATTTAACACTTATGATAAAAATATGTAACATATATAACAAAAATACATAACAAGGGTATATATGGCACACTTTTTGAGGGTGTGTACCCAAGGATTAGGGGTGTAAAATCGGTCCGCCTTGTGTGAACTCCTACCAAAAATTGAGCTAGGCCGAACGGGGCCAATTCCCAAAAATCTAGACCTAGGCCCAAACCCAGGCACATGGGGTATATTGGCCTAGGCCTGAACTTGGGGGCAAGCCTAGGCATAGCTTGATATTTTTTACATTTTTTTTTATTTTATTTTATTTTATGTTTCATCAAAACAGTTTGAAAGTGACGTTAGGCAGATCAGGCTTTAGGCCATATCAGGAAAAGCATGACCCAAGCCCTAGCCCAAGGGGTCAGGTTGGGCTAGGCTTTGGGCCTGGTCAAGCCTCGCATCAACCAAGCATTTTTATGCCCTTACAAAGGATGGATCTAGGGACGGGGGTGGTTGCACCAACAAAAATGATAAAGTTATGTATATTACACCAGTAATCATATCATATATATATATATTATGTTTCTTCATTTCTTAATGGCACACTCTAAGGGCTTACTTTTTTTTTCTTCTAAAAAAGCCACATTAGCATACATTTTTCATTTAGATATAAAGTTCTACACAAATTCAAACTCAATTTAAATTATACTAACTTTACATATTGAAAAATTTACATGTAGAGTTATACACAAACCCAAACCCAAAACCATTTTAAAATATACTAATTTTACCTATTTTATATGGATTCTGTTTGACAAATACTTATTTTTCATATATTTTCCATCATAAATTCAGATAATCCACAAACGCAATACCAATTTTATCACAAATCCAATTCGAGTTTTAGCTGAAATCTAACTAAAAATTCTATATGCATTATACTTTGATTGCACAAAATCTTTCTACGTTATTTTATAGGGAAATTTGGTCATAAACCCCCCTTAGCTTCATTTTCTTGTTAAAAGGACCAAAAAATTTTTTTAATACTTTCAAAACCCCCTCATAATTATAATGTCTTATATGAAGGACAACATTTGTTATTTGAATATTTTATCTGACCATTATACCCTCACTTTCTATCTCTTTCTATTACAATGCGCGTGCGCGTGCGCGTGCACACACACACACACACACACACACACACACACACACACACACTCTCTCTCTCTCTCTCTCTCTCTCTCTCTCTCTCTCTCTCTCTTCACTAACTTTATCGCCGATGGTTGTTCATCGCCTCCACCATCTTTATCGTCGATCAACGTCGCTCATCCTCACCATCGGCCGACGAGCACCATTTTTACTGTCAAACCACCACTATCTTAGATTTGATACCTACGAACTCAAATTTAAGATCAATAACTTCAGATGTGAGATAAATGAACTCAAATTTGATAGAAAGCGAGAGATTACAATGAAAAATCAAGAGTTTTTTTGTTTGTTTGTTCATAGATCTAAAAGTAAAATTTGACTCTTGTTCGTTCATTTAATATGCACTTTGTTTTTTGCAATAGTCAAATTTTACT
Source organism: Camellia granthamiana (assembly GCA_036172215.1). Classification (NCBI taxonomy): domain Eukaryota; kingdom Viridiplantae; phylum Streptophyta; class Magnoliopsida; order Ericales; family Theaceae; genus Camellia; species Camellia granthamiana. Next base: position 79,188,736 of record CM069903.1, read on the forward strand.
CTAGTTAAGGACATGCTCTTCTACTTAATGACAATAAAATTTCACTTTGAATCATAATAAATTTTACTCTGATTTAGAGTAAAATTTTACTCTGAATTAGAGTGAAGTTTATTATAATTCAAAGTACAATTTTACTCTGAAACAAAATGCGAGAATGGCTTTAGAGAAGAAGATTGTATCATAAACCAGAGTAAAATTTTACTATTTGAAGAACAGAGCATTATGAGTGTATGTGTGTGTGTGTGTGTGTGTGTGTGTATGTGTGTGAGAGTGAGAGAGAGAGAGAGAGAGTGAGAGAGATATGGGGAGACAGAGTTCAAAAACAAAGCATCATGATAAGAACAAGAAGAAGAACAAGAGAGAGAATGAGAGATAAAGAAAGAGAAGGAACATAAATGGTGAGTGATACACACACACAGAACATGAACTATTAGAACCAGAGAGAAAGAGAGTAAAGGATCTTAGATTTGAGTTTCGTGAATCGTAAATCGTCATTTTCCGGCGATGACGACAATGAATGATCTGAGATCTAAGGTCGTGGATGCAACAAGCAACACTCGCGATAAAGATAGTGGAGAAAGTGTTCCATAAAGAGCAACAACGGCTCTGGTGGTGTCGATAAAGAGCAATGATGGTAAAGAGAGCGAGGCAAAGAGAAAATAGATTGAAATGAGAGAGTTTGCGGATCTAATATATATATATATATAGTATGGTAAAAGAAACAAATTTTAAAATATTAGGGGATTTTGAAATGATTTATATAATTCTTATCTTTTTAAATGACAAATTAGACAGTGAGGGATCTATCACCAAATTTTCCTATTTTATATAACCATAACTCAGAGGAGGAAAAATCTGCACAACAATGATACTCTTGAAAAACCTCTGAAGTTTGGATTTATTGCTTGAGTTACTTTTTCAATTGTTTGTTTTGTTTAATTTTAGAATAATGATTTGAGTGTAGAGTTGTTTTTTGAGTTTTGAGTTTTTGAATTATGATATGAAAAGATAAAATTTATTTTTTTATGAGTTTTGAAAATAGTTTTGGAATGATTTATAATTTTTTTAATTTTTTTGATTGATTGATGTATAAAATGTGAGAGAATGTGAGAGAAGAGAGAAAAAGTAATTGATTGATTGATTAATAATAATAGAAAAAAGAGAAGAGGGGAGTTTTGAAAGCAACTTTGAGTTGTATTTTAAAAATATGTTTGATTAACATGTTTCACCCAAATCATGATTTGAAAGGTAAATCAAATGCTACCAAAGTTTTTCTATGTTTTAAGATCATATTACAGATGATTAATCACTTCACACACTGATTTATATCTATCGTTTGGATGTTTCTATTTATTTTTTCTTTTTGGGTTTAAATGTTGTTATGAAATTCTTTATTGATTAGTCATTGTTGAATTTATTTTATATAGTTGATATTTTAATTTAATTAAGAGTGTTTATTTTACAATTTTATACTTTAATATACATATATATATATATATCATATAAAATCATTATATGATAATCCAATCACAACATATTTATATTTAGTTTTTTCAATAAATTTTATATAGTTTCTATTTCTACATATTTTTATTTTCCAAATGAATATAAAAGAAAATTAAATAGTTAGAATTAATTTTAATTTTATGTTACTAATTATTCTTCTAATTTACCCATTATTTTTAATATTAAAATGAGTATTTATTTTACTATCTTATAATTTAATATATATCATATAAAATTATTATATGATAATTATACTTTTATAATACAATAGAACCAAAATTATCAAAATAAACAAATAATTTAACTAAAATTAATATATATAAGTATTCAAGTAACACTTTTATAGAACAATAACGCTAATATTATCAAAATAAATGATTAAAATTATACTTTAATTTTAATTTAAAATTAAAATTATTCTTTTATAACACACATTGTATCATCAAATATTTAAAAATAAAAAAAAGTACGTGCATTGTACCGATCAACTGCTAGCAGTAAAATAATGTTTAAAATTAAGAAGTTACATGTATATTTGTCTTCAAAGTTCAAATCTCGATCCATCATTGTGTGTACTATAACATTATCTTAAAAATTAAGATAATTCTATCATACACATTTCTTATCATATACACTCTTAATTATGTCATTTTTTAGGATAAATTACAGTTACACCCCTAAAGTTTGGGTTTAATACATGTCACCCGCTGACATTTGGGAAATTACATTGACCCCCTATCATTATAATTATTTAGACGGAATTAATGTTGGTATCAAAAAGACATTGAATTCATACATTCTCTCTTTTTTTGTTTTGTTTTGTTTTGTTTTACTCTTTTTTTTTTCCTGTCCTTTGCTTTACTTTTTTTTTTCAATGCAATTTCCTCTATTTTCTACCAGGAATTGTTGCCTTTAAGCAGGGAAGTTTGTGAAATAAAACTATTAACTACATCGGTGAGAATGTAATTTCCATAATGTTAAGGGGTAGAATGTAATCGGACCAAACCTCAGAACGTGTCAGTATAATTTACCTTTTTTTTTTAAAATTTCTAATTATGACTATTTTTTTTAAAAAAAAATTATGATATTATTCTAAAATTTTAATGGGCACTTGGTCCATAAATCCAAATCTGAATTTTTGTTGCCTAACAATCCAAGAGTTGGATTCGGGGCTGTTCCCATATTAAGCCTCTTTTGCATCTTATTTCCCAAACTAGGCCTAGTTTGGACAGATTTCTCAAACTAGGCTAAAGCGCTATTACAAATCGTGCTTTCACTGTTTGGAGCCCAAAATTTGATGAATAGTGAAAGCGCTATTGCAAAACGCGCTTTTAATTTAGAAATTGCTGTTTCAAATCGCGCTTTTAACATAAAAAATTTTTTCTAAATAAAACGCTATTTGAAATCGCGTTTTCACTGTGCATATAATTTTTTTTTTTTTTTTTAGAAAACGTTATTTCAAATAGCATTTCTACTGTTGAAACACAAACCAAAACCAACCCACACTCTGACATACACACACACCCACAACACTGAAGCATTGAAATAATATAATTTTTATATATAATAATTTATAATAATCAATTATATAATTTTTATAATTTTCGTAAATATAAATCATTTTTAGGTTATGGATGGTTTGATTTATAATACGTATATAAGGGTAAAAATTTTTATAATCAAAAATAATTTTTGCAATTTTTATAATCAAAAATAATTTATAATACGTATGTATTTACTTTAAATAAATTATATATAATACGTATGTATTATATATATAATTTTTATATATTTACTTTAAATAAAATTTTTTTGATACATATGTATTATATATATAATACGTATGTATTATATATAATTTTTATATATTTATATATTTACTTTAAATAAATTATTAATAAAATTTTAATAATTATTTTATAAAATAAATTATTAATAAAAATTATTGATTGTAAAATAAATTGATTACTTTATAAAATAAATTGATTATAATTTTTATTAATAATTATTTATTATATATTTTAAAATAATTTATAAAGATTATAATCAATTTATAAATATTTTTTGCAATTTTTATAATCAATTTTTGCATACGTATGGCAATAATTTTTATAAATTATTTAAACCATACGTATGTAAGGGTAAAAATTTTAGGTTATGGATGGTTTGATTTATCATTTATCAAAATTTTTACCCTTAAACCATACGTATGTAAATGTGAAGATGGGTTTACTGTAAATGTAAATGTAAATGTGAAGATACGTATTAAATTATTTACATACGTATTAATTATAAATTTTTATAAATTATTTTTGAATAATACATATGTATTATAAAATGTGAAGATGGATTTACTGTAAAAAATTTTAAATTAAAAATGTAAAGATTTAAATAATACATACGTATTATAAATTATTATAAAAAAATTTATAATACATACGTATTATAAAATTTTATTAATAATTTATTTAAAGTAAATATATAAAAATATAAAAATTATATATATAATACATACGTATCAAAAATAATTTATTTAAAGTAAATATATAAAAATTATATATATAATACATACGTATTATATATAATTTATTTAATGTAAATACATACGTATTATAAATTATTTTTGATAATTTATAAATTATTTTTGATTATAAAAATTGCAAAAATTATTTTTGATTATAAAAATTTTTACCCTTACATACGTATTATAAATCAAACCATCTCTAACCTAAAAATGATTTATATTTACGAAAATTATAAAAATTATATAATTGATTATTATAAATTATTATATATATAAATTATATTATTTCAATGCTTCAGTGTTGTGGGTGTGTGTGTGTGTCAGAGTGTGGGTTGGTTTTGGTTTGTGTTTCAACAGTAGAAACGCTATTTGCAATAACGTTTTCTAAAAAAAAAAATAAAAAATTATATGCACAGTGAAAGCGCGATTTCAAATAGCGTTTTCTTCACAAAAAAATTTTATGTTAAAAAGGCGATTTGAAACAACGATTTCTTAATTAAAAGCGCGTTTTACAATAGCGCTTTCACTATTCATCAAATTTTGGGCTTCAAACAGTGAAAGCGTGATTTGTAATAGCGCTTTAGCCTAGTTTGGGAAATCCGTCCAAACTAGGCCTAGTTTGGGAAATAAGATGCAAAAGAGGCTTAATATGGGAAAAGCCCCGTTGGAGGGAGGCTCTAATTACATACCACTTTCTCTCTCAAGGCAAACCACTTCTAAAGACACACCAAAAATAATTTGCAAAAATAAATATTTTTCTCATCACATACCACAAATTTATATATTTACCCTTACTTACACACCCACCCACAACAATATACACACAAAGTTCCATCTTTGCCCCCACACAGCCACACACCCCACACCCACGATATTCATCTCCCCCTCCATTCTCTATTCACACCGGTGAACACCATTGTTGAAAACACTCATCAAGACGTCGTCGGTGGTGTTGCTCAACACAGTTCTGAAAAAAAATATATATATATATAACTTTTCAGCAGTACAGAGTTGAATTAAATGAAAAAGTTCGACCGTAGTAATCTGAACAAATTGCACTTGTTCGATTGTAGTCTGTTGGACATATGTAAGTTGTTCGATTGTAGTCTGTTGAACAGATGTAATTTGTTCGATTATAGTCTGTTGAACAGATACAAGTTGTTCGATTGTAGTCTGTGGAACAGATGTAATTTGTTCAATTGTAGTTTGTCGAACAATGATATATCATTCACCTCTGGTTAACCGAACAACGATTTACCACTCATAAACGAAAACGAAAATGAAAACAAAAAAAAAAAAAAAAAACCTTTTCATTGCTCCATTGTTCTGAATGAGAATTGTCAGATGCATCCTTCATTGAATCCAATCAAAATCTTCAATAATACTATATTTTTGATTATTTGTTGAAGGGTTTTTGATTTTGGTTTTAGGGTTTTTGGATTCTTGACAGAAAAGATATGTAAGGAACAAGTTTGAAATTGATGATTTATATTATATTGATTCTTGTCCTTTATGGTAAATACACAAATGGGGTGTATCATAACTTGTCCTTTATAGTCATTTCACTTAAGGTTAAAATTGTAATAAAAAATAAATTAATTAATGGTTTGCCTTGAGAGGGAAAGTGATGTGTAAATAGAATGACCTATCGTTGGATCCATAGGGACAAGTTCTCGCAAAATGACCAAACTACCCTTATATATATATATGATTAATGCGTTCCCTCGTATAATAAAATCCTTCTCTCTCCTCCATCTTCTTATCTATTGGTGGGCATTTCTACCTCACTGTTTCTTTATCTCTACCTTACCTTCTCTCTCTAGACATTTCGGCGGGTCACCGTTCGGAATGCTTGCTAAACTAGAGTTCCAGCGAGTCTATTAACTATAGCGTCCACATAGCTCCCAAATTTGGCGACGAAGATCGTGATTCCAGTGTGCACAGTGGTCAGAATCCACAAATCCATCAATATTGCTTCTCTCTCTCTCTCTCTTTCTCTCTACTTTTGTCCTCTACTGATTCGAGATTTGAGTCAAATTCTAAAGATCCATTACCCGTGGCGAATGCGGAGAGACCATTTGTAGCCATCGCCATTGCCATTGTCGAAGGTAGAGAGACCAGATTTGCTCGATGGTAGATTCGCCGCCACCTGACATCGCTCATCTTTCTTTCTCAATCCTTACTCGAACCCTGATTCTTCCTCTCTCCTCTCGTCCTCTCCTTACGTTGTTAGTCTAGGTGCTAGAATATCATGTCCATAGGGACAAGTTCTCGCAAAATGACCAAACTACCCTTAGATATATATGACTTATGCGTTTCCTTATATAATAAAACCCCTCTCTCTTCTCCATCTTTTTATCTCTTGATGGACATTTCTGAGGCTTTTCCCCAACTAAGCCCTTTTTGCATGGTATTTCCCAAACTAGGCCATCTTTTGACGGATTTCCCAAACTAAGCTAAAGCGCTATTACAAATCGCGCTTTTACTGTTAGGAGGCCAAAATTTGATGAATAGTGAAATCACTATTCAAAATCGCGATTTTAATTAAGAAAGCGCTGTTTCAAATCGCGCTTTTAACATAAAAAAATTTTGTGAAAAAAACGCTATTTAGAATCGCGCTTTCACTGTATATATATATTTTTTTTTAGAAAACGCGATTTCAAATCGCATTTCTACTGTTGAGCCACAAACCAAAGCCAACCCACACTCTGACACATACACATCAATGGGGGCACCCACAACACTCAAGCATCATTGAAATAATATAATTTTTATATATAATAATAATTTATAATAATCAAAAATAATTTTTACAATTTTTATAATCAAAAATAATTTATAATACGTATGTATTATAAATTTTTTTATAATAATTTATAATACGTATGTATTATTTAAATCTTTACATTTTTTATTTAAAATTTTTTACAATAAACCCATCTTCACATTTTATAATACGTATGTATTATTCAAAAATAATTTATAAAAATTTATAATTAATACGTATGTAAATAATTTAATACGTATCTTCACATTTACATTTACAGTAAACCCATCTTCACATTTACATACGTATGGTTTAAGGGTAAATTTTTTGATAAATGACTTAAATGATAAATCAAACCATCCATAACCTAAATTTTTTTACCCTTACATACGTATGGTTTAAATAATTTATAAAAATTATTGCCATACGTATGTAAAAATCGATTATAAAAATTACAAAAATTATTTATAAATTGATTATAAATTATTTAAAAATTATTATCAAAAATTATTTATCAGTACTAAAATTTTTTACTTTTTAGATAGAAATAACTAAGGTGCATCTAAAAAAGTAAAAAAAAAAAAGTTTAAAATAAAAACAAAAAAAAAAAACGAAAATCAAAAAACTCAGTTTTCAAATAACTAAATCCAAAAAACTCAAACCAAATATACTGAATACTTTTTAAACAATTATGTTGACATTTTGAAAAAAATTGTATTTTATAGAAAAAAATTTTAGTTAACCAAACAATTGTTTTACTTTTTTTTGATAAAAAAATTATATAATAAATATATAAAGTATAGAGTGAGTGAAAAAAAAAAAAAAATAGGAGTTGGCGTGGATTGAACCCGCGCCTATACCAAGCCATACGTATGGTTTAAAAATTGCAATTTATAAATAATTTTTGATAATAATTTTTAAATAATTTATAATCAATTTATAAATAATTTTTGCAATTTTTATAATCGATTTTTACATACGTATGACAATAATTTTTATAAATTATTTAAACCATACGTATGTAAGGGTAAAAAAATTTAGGTTATGGATGGTTTGATTTATTATTTAAGTCATTTATCAAAAAATTTACCCTTCAACCATACGTATGTAAATGTGAAGATGGGTTTACTGTAAATGTAAATGTGAAGATACGTATTAAATTATTTACATACGTATTAATTATAAATTTTTATAAATTATTTTTGAATAATACATACGTATTATAAAATGTGAAGATGGGTTTACTGTAAAAAATTTTAAATAAAAAATGTAAAGATTTAAATACATACGTATTATAAATTATTATAAAAAATTTTATAATACATACGTATTATAAATTATTTTTGATTATAAAAATTGTAAAAATTATTTTTGATTATAAAATTTTTTATCTTTACATACGTATTATAAATCAAACCATTCATAATCTAAAAATGATTTATATTTACGAAAATTATAAAAATTATATAATTGATTATTATAAATTATTATTATATATAAAAATTATATTATTTCAATGATGCTTGAGTGTTGTGGGTGCCCCCATTGGTGTGTGTGTGTGTCAGAGTGTGGGTTGGCTCAACAGTAGAAACGCGATTTCAAATCGCGTTTTCTAAAAAAAAAAAAAAAAAAATTATATGCACAGTGAAAGTGCGATTCTAAATAGCGTTTTTTTCACAAATTTTTTTTATGTTAAAAGCGCGATTTGAAACAATGCTTTTTTAATTAAAATCGCGATTTTGAATAGCGATTTCACTATTCATTTAATTTTGGCCTCCTAACAGTAAAAGCACGATTTCTAATAGCGCTTTAGCTTAATTTGAGAAATCCGTCAAAAGGTGACCTAATTTGGGAAATACCATGCAAAAGGGCCTTAGTTTGGGAAAAGCCTCGACATTTCTACCTCACTATTTTTCTCTCTTTACCTTACTTTCTCTTTGTAGACATTTTGGTGGGTTACCATTTGAAATGCTTGCTAAATTAGGGTTCTAACAAGTCTATCAACCATGGCGTCCACATAGCTCCCAGGTCTGGCGACGGAGATCATGATTTTGGTGTGTGCGGTGGTTAGAGTCCACAGATCCGTCAACATTGCTCCACTCTCTCTACTTTCCTCCTCTACTAGTTCGAGATCTGAGTTAGATTCCACAAATCTGTCGCCAGTGACGAACGCTGAGAGACTATCCGTAGCTATCGCCATCACCATCGTTGAAGACATATAGACCATATCTGGGCGATGGTAGATTCGTCGTCGTCTGACACCGCTCGTTTCTCTCTCTCAACCCTTGCTCAAACCCTAACTCTTCCTCTCCCCTCTTGCCCCCTTCTTATGTCGTCAACCACAAACACCGTGGCAGAGACGCCGTTGCTTGTCGTGTCAATAGATTTGATAAGACTCTTTAGCTCAATTGTCTGAACAGAGTCTAATCTTCCTCTTCTCTCTTTTCTATACCTAGATCTCTCTCCACTTTTTTTTTCTAGTGTCTGAACAGCAGTGGTTTTTGCCTTTTCCATCATAACACCACCTTCGTCCGCCGTTGGAAACCACTGATTTTATTCTTTGTTGTTCGGTTGTGTTGTTGTTGATGAAGAAAAAGATTTGATCAATTGAACAAATCTTTACTTTTTATTTTTTTAGTTTTGGTTATTATTTTTTTAGTTGCTATTGAAGATGATGTTTATGTTGATGATGATGAAACAGATATAGGACAAATTTGGAACAGATAAGTGAAATCTAGTTTAAATTTTGAATAAATATACGACAAAGCTGTTCAAAATTTGAACAAATAATAATAATTTGTAAATTTTTGTGTAATATTTGAATTTTGTTGGCGAATAGTTCTAACAGAGAAAATTAATTTGTGAATTTCAAACAGATAGGAAAAATGGGCTTCCAAATTTGAGTAACAAATAAGAAAAATTGAACAATAGATAGAATTTATGAAAAAAATTAAATAGATAGATAGAATTTAGGGGAAAAAATTGAACAAAGAGTTAAAAAATTTGAACAGATAGATATAAATTTAAACAAATAGACAAAATATTTTAATATATAGATAAAAAATTTGAACAAATAAAAAAATTAAACAGATAGATATAAATTTAAACATATAGTCAACGAAAATTTAAACGGATAAAAACAAGTTAAGGGGTAAAATGGGAAACAAAATGTTCTTCAGAATTTCTCACCGGGAGCTTCTATTTACACACACCCATTCCCCTTTTTACACATCTTTTTCAATAAATAATTGGTTCGGAAGTAGATTTCCGAAAATAAGTAATTGGTTCAGAAGTAGATTTCCGAAAATAAACAATTCGTTCGGAAGTAGACTTCCGAAAATAAGCAATTGGTTCGGAAGTAGACTTCCGAATGTGTTTATTTGATGTCTATAATGGTAATTTCACTTGAAAAAAAATTTATAATAAAAATAATTTTTATAAGGTGTGTGCAAAGAGGAAAAGTTGGATGTGTAAATAGAAGCTCCCTTTCTCACCAAATTATTTCACAAAGTGCACCAATAAAAAATATCTACTAAAACTAATTCTTATACCCTTCTTATATTAGATTTATCACAAATTTTTTCAATTTTAATTTGGTTATAAATTTTTTTTTTTAATAATAATTATCAAAAAATATATATATGAACTCACCTTCCTCCCGGTGAATCAAATAGCGTCGGAGACCTTGTATCAGGTGAGATACAATAATAAAGTAAACAATAAATAGATTGAATTAATACTGAGATAGTTCATTCAAGCCCAAGTTGAGCGCTGATTCGAAGTCTCAACAAGAAGTTGTATTGCTTGACGATCGTCGTCTCCTCCCAGGTCTCCCTGCTCTCTCTGTCTACATGTATTATATTGATAATATATGTATATATATATTATAGGTTGCCTTTAATTCTTTGATTCATAGTTCTGTTAACTATTTAGCGTTGAGTTCTTCGAATGTATGTAATATGTTTTGTGAATTGGTATAAGTTTTCTCGATTATGTAGATTACTATTAAATCTTTTCATTGATGTGTTCTGTTCTCTGTGGTGACTTTTTGATTTTTTTTGGTTTGTTCCCAAACCACCCCTAAGTTTTAGAGAAGACAAGAAAAACCCCATTTTAGTTTATTCCCATTTTATTGTTTGCTCTTAATTTAAGGAAAATTTTCAGATCAGTGTAAAACTTGAAAAATATTTACAAATTAGTGAGAAATTTTATCAATATTAATAATTTAAATTATTATTTTTTTCATGTATATGTAATAATTTTAGAAAAATTACCATTGAGGGGTAATTTCGCCTTAGTTTAATGCAATGAAGATAATGGCATGATAATAATGCGAATTGACTATTTATCTTATCCTTTTTCAGTTTGTCCAGTGGTCCACATTATCAAACATCAGATGAAATAAATTATAGATATTGAGAAAGTAACACCAAATTTTTTATGAAGCACTCTGACATGAAATTGTTTTTATCTAAAGTAGGAATAAGCATTTTTAACCAAATTAAGAGACTTTTGTGAGTAATGCAATAAGATGGGATGTAACTACAGCTGTTATGATAGTATGGTACCACATTTTTTTAATATTACAATTAATACTTTGTAATTAGGTACATTAATCTTCATTTTTGGTAATTTGTTGGAGCTATTAAGGAGTCTAAAGCCATTATTGACTTTAGTAGGGATAATTTTATTGTATAAATGATTTATGCCATTGGAGACATTTTAAACTAGTAGCGTATGATTCTAATTCATCCAGATGACAAAATTTTTCTGTGATGGGGATCATGTGAGACATGCCTTTCGTCGTACCTATGTTGGTTAGACGAGGCCGGAAGATTCAACCTTGATTTATCTTTAATTTATTTTATTTAGGTTTGGATTTAGGAACTAATTATGTAATGTCGATTATTTTGTGAATTATTATCATATTTGGGACCTTGTTGGTTGGCCTTTAAATTCCAAGCTTATTGATATTGTGATTAATATTGAGACTAGAGAAATTGATATTGTTTATTTTCCTTTATTTTATCTTTTCCATTTGCTTGTTCCAATCTTGCCTACGATTCAACATCATTATGTTTTCTGGATTTCCTACTACTTTTTCCCCATATGAACCATGGAAGTGTGCCAAATTCCACTGATGTCTTGTAAGTCTTTGAGTGTTAGTGATTTCTTGGAAGCAACTCTCAATTTGGATTTGCAAATTCTTAAAGAAACCAAATTCTGAATTTTTCTAATTTATGGATTTTTTTCCCCCTCAAAATATTTGAATGAATTATACAAAAATTCAAATAATATTCACGAAGGTACAACAATTGAAATGCTAATAAATTGCATGCAAAGCCTTTTGTTTTCCAACTTTTTGTGGAACTTTTTTTAGTTTAATTGCACTGTATGTGTATTTTTGGCTTATTCCGTGTGTTTTGTTGTTCAAATATCATGAACTATTGAAGTAGATAGTGGCACCCTCTGTTGATCTTTTATGCTATGCCATATGTACGCAATGATTTGTTTACTTTATGTGCACATAGCTTTGTTAATTTGTTTTGTTCAATACCCAATGGACTACATGACTTATGGTGGTATTTCCTCAACGTGTAAGCCACCTAACTGCAAACAATGTAGACTCCCTTGAAATGTTTGTTATTGTCTTCCATTCATTCATATGAAGTAATGATGGGGTCAATAATTCTAGACTTTTTTCTTAAGTTGGCAAATGGTAAGTGGAGAAAGAAGTGCATTAAGAGATTGAAGGTTGATCAAGGTCGGTTTGTGATTAACGAGGATCAAATAGTTATTGAAATTCTCTTATTTTACTCGAGATTATTTTCTATGAAAGGGAGTCTTAGACCGGGGATTTAGGGTCTTGATTGGTGTCCAATTAGTTTGGACCAATCTAACTGGTTAGAAAGACCTTTTGAAGAGAAGAAAAAATTAAAGAGGCAGTCTTTGATCATGAGAGGGACAAGTCAGCAGGCCTGGATGGTTTCACTATGGCTCTTTTTCTAGATTTATGGGAGATTATCAAAGGGGATTTGTTGGAAGTATTTGAGGAATTTTTCAAAAGTGGGATTGTCAATGCATGTACAAATGCTTCTTTTATTTGTTTAATCCTGAAGAAAGTTAATCTTTGAAAATTGGGGATTTTAGACCCATTAGTTTGGTCAATTCATTGTGTAAGGTTTTGGCTAAAGTTTTATCTAAAAGATTGAATGTGGTTTTGAGTCACACTATTTTCAAGAATTAGGGCACCTTTACTGAGGGACACAGCCTTTTGGATGTAGCTTAGATTGCAAATGAGGTAGTCGAGGAGTATAAAGCTCGGGATAAGGTAGGGGTGATGCTTACGGCTGATTTTGAGAAGGTATATGATCATGTTGGGTGGGAATTTCTAGACTTTGTTTTGGAAAATAATGGTTTTCGTGAGAAATGGAGAAAGTGGATTTGTGGCTATCTTGCTTCATCCAATCTCTCGGTTGTTGTGAATGGGAAACTGGAGGGTTCTTTTCAAGCTTCCAAGGGTTTAAGGCAAGGGGATCCTCTATCCCCAATTTTGTTTACCGTTGTTGTAGACACAATGGTTGATAGGGTGCTTGAGAGGGGTTCAGTGAGTGGTTTTGTGGTAGGAAGAGATTGTGTGCCAATTTTACATTTCATTTTGCCGATGATACTATATTTTTTTTTCTCGGGTGATGAGGATAGAATGTTTAATGTGCACTTTAGTCTTGGAGCATTTGAAATGGTTTCGGGGCTCAAAGCTAACTTGAAGAAAAGCTCATTTGTGGGGATCAATTTTTTGCATGATCAGTTGAGTAGAGTGGTGGGGATTATGGGGTGTTCAGTTGAGTCTTTACCTATGAAGTATTTAGGGTTTGCCCTTGGGTGGGGATCCTAGGAGGGAAGTTTAATCAGTGTTGTCAAACATTTCCATTTACTATTATTCATTGTTTAGGAAATAGGGTATATCCTTAGTAAGGACAACTTATCCAAGGGAGGGGTAATCAGATAGTTTTGAGGAACAAATTTTATGCTAAACAATAATGTCCTATCGTTTGAGTAAACCTCAAATGGCTCCTCCAGGATTTATCCAACAAGATCAAATTAGTCATTTAATTTGTGAAAAATGATCATTCCGGTTTTTAGAAAAGGTACATGTTTTAAGAAAAAGAAAGGGTCCTAATTTAATGAAAATAAATTGGCCTTGGAACCCCCTTTCAAACAATCCATTCAGCTACATTGCATCCATAATAACAATATAAAGAATAAAAAACACATCAATAATAAAAGATACAAAGTTAAAGATAAGGGAGAAGAAAGAAGCAAAGGGAATTGGGGCAATAAGATAACTGTCGGATTCACCAACAGTAATATGACAATCACCACTCCTCAATGATTGACAAATTACAAAAGAGGGATTTCAAATGGTTACTTGTGGTACTAAGCCAGTCACCACTCTAAAAAATTAAGTGGAGCCCAAAAGATTGGTTTACTATCACTTACATGACAATTGAAATATAAATATGAAGAAACCAAATCAATACATCCATACTAAGAATATAGAGAAAGAAACAGGCAATTCAGATATCCAATCACAGAAAATTAAGAGCAATTACCTAACAATCCGATTACATCAAGAATAATGCACTTGAACTGTTAGGGAAAGATCCGAATAGCAATATAACCATATCAACAATGATATGATCATATTGCAGGTGTTTTTGCAGAATGATATATGTTACCAAATCAAGGATGGTTTGACCCTATATATCTAGAGAGAGAGATGACAGTGATAATGCCTAATTGGTGGGCTCTCTATACAACCAACCAACAACGACTTAATCACATATAGATCATATGTCCATAGTAAATAAACAATAGAACTAAGAACTAAAGACTAAATTAAAAAACAAAAAACAAAAACACCATGATATTAAACCAAAGAACTTGAATAAAGTAAGTAAATTAACTAATAAAGAAAAAGACAGACCAACCTTTCACGAAGAATCACTTTGGGAGTGCTGCTCACACTTCTCCTCACCTTCATAGAAGAACTCCGAGTGCCTTCTTAAAAATGCACCAAGCTGGTTGAAGGACTATGAAAAGCTTTTGAACTAAAATGACCAAGTCTTGCAATAAGTGCAAAATAGTCTTTTGGCTGCTCTTTCTCAGGAGAGTTCTCAAGTGTCTGGGATGAGTAGAGGTCTTAGGTATTTGGAAGAGACTTATTTTTCGATATGGGATAGGTTCAAACCTTCTTAGGTTTCGCACTCAGCATGAAAATAATAGAAAAATCGGAAATTTGCAGCCCAAAATGCCGAGTTGGGCCCATAGCAAGACCAGCTATAAAAAATGGCTTGATTGGCCATTGAAGCAGCCTTCTGGAGGCTCAATAGCCAGACTGGCTGTTCCTACCTAGTACTCTGTCGCTTCTTGTGTCAAGGCCCAACGTTGCAGAGCCGCTCTAGTCTACTACTGAATCTGTTTTTTATGATCCACTGGCATATGGTCACGTGAAGAGTGTATTTTCAATCACAACTAGTTTGGAACCAAAAGCTTTTGTAGATTTTAAGTAATGAGCATTTTAACTTTAGTGCGTAAAAAATGCTCTATTTTCGGGAAAAAATTCTCAGTCCAAACTATCTCAAATTTTGATATATTATGATTCATTAATCCATTTAAGAAGTCCATTTTCACTCAAAATTGGATTGACTGAAGTCCAAATTTCACTTGTGTTATAACTGTTTTCCCTTGAATGTCAAAATTTGGTTCACAATTACAAAACCCTCACAACTTCTACATTTTAAATTGAATATCATGTCGATGGAAACTATTTGAATATGCAACGAACTAGCGTGGATCAATTCTGGAAAACCTAAAGGTTTTAAGATAAAATGTTGTGTGGAAGTGAAAAACTCTCTCGTGGGGTCTCGGGTAATTTTGGTCTTCAAAGGGTTTGGGCTATAGGAGCTGACATGGCTTCAAAATGGTACTTAGAAAGAAGGATTTAGGTGTTGGGCTAGGTTAAATAGGCTTCAGTGCATTGAATCCAAGTAAAACTTGTAATTTTGAGAGTTCTGGGTCAATCTCATATTTTTATCATTTGGTGGCATCCCAAAAGTGGGTCCCAAGTATTATAGTAGGTCAAAATGGGGTGCGTACAAATGTAATGTTTGAGGGGTCTGAATCTTGTACTAGTTATTACTTATTCACGTGTACTAGCTGTTTTGTAGCCATGGTAGCTTATGATGGATAGTGGCAAGGCACAGTCACTAGGAGAGTTTAATTACATTTTTAGCATAATTTGAGATTTGTGTATGTTTGTGTGATGTAATTTTCTAATCTCTAAAAATTCGTTTCCAACTTAAATTTACTACTTTTAACACTGAAATTTCAAAAGAAAAAAAAAGGGGAAAAGCTAAAAAGAGAAAAGTATTGTTATAAAATTCATAAACGAATGTTCTAAATGACTAAAATCTAATGGATCCATGGCATTGTAGATAATTCAATACTCTGATATACAGCCTTGATAATCCCTACACTAATATATAGCAAAACTCTAGTGACCAAAAAAGGAAACTACAAAAAGGGAAAACTACAAACAAAGGAAACTAATAAAAAGGCATAACATTTCTTTACATAGTATAAGTTGGAAGTTAAAACATGTTGAAGGAATTTAAATTTGCATTGTTCTCATCATCAATAACAACTTAAAAAGCGAACTTGGTATTATTTGTTGTACTAAATTAGTAAATAGTTTTCGTTAGTTGAGAGATACTCATAAAAAATACTTATATATTTTTGACTTATAGAATTTTAAGGCTTAAATATGCTTATAAGTACTACACAAAGGATTTGTTTGACGAAAAGGTATTCACAATTGTAGTATCTCTATTTATGCTGTTCAGGATCACAATTTGAAATCTTGTATATGATAATCACTTGTAATATGGAGAAAGATGGTATACAAATTTTGTACCATTTTTTAATTGCTAAAAAATGGTATACAAATTTTCTTTTCTCTGTTCTCTTTTTAGTTCACCCCTTAGAAAAACTAGATTGGACAAGATCAAAATTATGCAACATTCTCGTGATCTTTTTTTGTTTTTTTTGAATGTGTTGTAATGTAATGAATTACATAAGATTGATAAACAAAAGAGGGATTTGCAAAGTTTTCAAGAAGTTACTTCTATGAAAATTTATGCACAAAATTTACATACTTGGATTGATCTAGAGGAACTCATTTTCCTTTAGTGAATCTACTCTTTTTTGTGTGGGGAATGTGTGATAGAGGAATGAAATGATGAACGATAAGTTAAAGGGTGTGGTGAGTTTAAGGTTTTTATGGTAAGAGGGAATAATATTATGTGTTGCATTGCTATAGAGTATTTAGAGAACATAGCCATGAATGTTTGCTTGGAAAATGAATTTAATTCTATATTAATTATACCTTACTAGGTGCCCTTATTTTGTTGAAGATAAGATTATATTATATTATGATATCTTCCATATATTCTTATATCTGTAATAATATAATCTTATCTTCAACATATTACACTCCTTAACAACTCAACCTAGCTTGTCTCACATACAAATCTGAGTGAGTAATTATGACATAATGATGCCATTTTGAAATAATGAGATAAACCTTTTTCTTGTCTATTTTGACTTTTCAAAATCTAAGCCCAAAACCAATGAAAACTTTAGTAGAAACTTCAAGGTTGTCTCAAGCCCGTAATTAGTTTGAGCCCAAACTTGGAAACCCTCCGTTTTGCATTTTTCTCTCTTGTTTTTATTAGCATATATAAAGGCTAATCCTCTGTTTTGTACAATCGATGGAAAATAAGAAGGCCTGGAATGTAAGGAAAAATAGAAAAGGTATCACTGAGGAAAGGAAAATATCTTACCTTCCTTTTCTATTTGGTTGAGCAAGAAGGGAGGAAAGGACTATTATCTGATTTTAATATTTTACCCTTACAATTTAACCTAAGGCCATTTATTGGAGGAATAAAGTCAAGGATTGGATAAGAGTTTGAGAGTTTCAATGCAAATGTGGAAATTTGTTTGAAAGTGTTCTTTTTTCTTTTCCTCATTCCAAACGAGTTCCTTTCCTTTCCCCCTCTGTTTGGAACTAAGAATAAAAACTTTCAAAATTTATTCTCTCTTACCTTAAAACACTCAAACTCTCCACACACTCAACTTAGCCTTCCTCCTTTCATTTCTCAACCCATCTCTTACATCAAAAAGAGCAAAAAATTTGTTTCAATTTCACTAAAGGAAAATAAGCTCCTCTAGATCAGTCCTGGTATGTAAATTTTGTGCATAATTTCTATATACATTTTGTTTTAAGTAAATTCTAAAAAACTTTGCAAATCCTTCTTTTATTTGTAAATGTTGTGTGATTTATTACATTGAAACAACTAGATCGAAAAAGATCTAGAGAATGTTGCTTAATTTTGATCTTGTCCAATCTAGTTTTTGTAGGGGGTGAACTACAAAGACGAGATAAAAGAATAATTGTATTCCATTTTTTATCCATTAAAATATGGAACAAAATTGCTTCTATCTCCTCCATATTACAAGTAATTATCATATACAAGATTTTAAATTGTGATCTTGAATAGCATCATGTTGACATAGACACATGTATAGTAGATGTTACACAACTCAGATGAAAACCCACAGTTGTGCAATCTTTATGTCAAACACCTCCCTTGAGTAGTGTGGATAAGCATTATTTATTCCTAAAATTCTAAAAGTCAACAATTTTAGTATTTTTGGTGAACATCTAGCAACTTATTAAAACAATTTTTATAAATAATAAATAAAAACCAATTTTTGTTTTTCAGTTGTTTTGATGAGAGAAATGAACATTTAAATTCCTTTAACAAGATTTATCTTCCAACTTATAGTAAGTAAATCGTACTAGTGAAATGAAAATTTTAAATTGAATCAAATAAATATCGTGAGATGAATTAGTAGAACATAAGTCCCATGCCATAAATCTATTATTAGATTCCATTCCCTTAGAACATTACTTTCAAAATTTTTTCTCAACACTTACCTATTTACTTTTATTTTGAAATTTTGGTGTTAAATCTGATAGGTTTAAGAGATTTATCGTTACATCACCCCAAAGAAAAAAACAAAAGGAGAGAAGATAACTAATAGAATCTAAATAACAAATTGGGCTAAAAATGGAATGAAAATAACTTACTGACTGTGCCCTGCCATTTCTCATTGCAAGCTGCCATGGCCATATAACAACCAGTGCACGTGTGAATCATTAATAGCTCTACGCAGGGTTGGGACCCTAATAACATTATACAACAGAATTACATGAAATTCATAGCCAATTTTAAATATGAGGCTTATAAATTATTTGCCTATCATTTTAGTTTTATGTCTTAAAGCTCACATAATTACTATTGTTTTAATTTTTTTGAGTGTGATGTATATTTCTAGCAATTATAACTCTCTTCAAATTTATGGTCTTTTTTCTCCTAATAGTGAAACTAGACAATATTGTTGGATTCCAAGGATAATTCTGATACAGTAAGGATTTTTTCCTTTTTTTTGAGATAGATTCAAGCATTAAATCCTTCAAAAGTTTTACTAATGCGGGTATAATGTACTTTCAGGATTGGGGTGATAAGGTCCCTTGAGATCAATTCTACAATTCGAGCAATTGAAAAAAAAAAAAGAAGAAAAAAAACCAGAGAGGGATGGTTTGAGATTTACAAAACTGAAATGTACATGTTATAGTGTTCTTGGATCTAGGCTTCTAGTTGATGTTATGAAAAATAAAGATTACTTATCCTAGGAGATATCAAGTAAGCTCAAATCATCTGTGCTGTAGTTTGTTGTATAGTCAATTTCTAATGAAATAGCATGCAAAGTGCTCTGCCTCATGCCTGGTTCATTTTCTTCCTAATATGGAGATCACAAGTCTACTTATGTATACTATTAGGTTAATTATGATACAGACTTTATTTTATTTCTAATAGATTTCGATCATTAGATGGTTACAAATAGAGAATGACTTCTATGACTGACAAGATTAATATTAGTTTGCAGTATTTAAAATTTGAAACTATTTGGCAATGTATAATGATGACAAATACAGATCAGTTTTCATTTTGGACACGAAGGTAGCCATCTGAAACTTAATTTTAGCATTCAGATGTAATACCCTAGGTGTTCCTGTTGTATGACATATGCATATCTTTATTTTATACTTGAATGTTTAGTATTGAATTGTTTTCCCTTGTATGATATGAAAAGCTAGGAGCATGCAATATAAATTGCTTTAAAAGATATGATTTGCAATGTCAAGTTCAGCCTCCCTTCTTTATAGATCAGCCCTTTTTTATACAAAGTCAAGAGGCTTCTTCGAAAAGACAACTCAAAACTTGCACATAAACCCCACAAAAACAAAAAAGGCACTTCAAACTACCAAGGCTATAACTTCAATACAAAAGGACATCAAAACTATAAGACATCCATCTGAGAAAAGAAACACCCTAAAACTCCACTTCAAAACCCCAAGGCTAAAACGTTAATATAAAAGGACATCAAGACTAAAAGACATCCATCCAAGAAAAGAAACACCCAAAAACACCAAATTATTTATGACGCATGCATCTTGCATCAGATTTGAGAATTCACAATTTAGTTGGGCGTGGAGATTTCTGCCCCAATTCCAATAGAGTAGTTGATTTACCAACAATTATCTCATTCATGCAACAAGAAGCACTAACCTCGGTATTCTATAAGGATTAAAAAAAAAGAAAAAAAAAAAGAAAAAAAAGAAAAAAAAAAAACTACATTCTAGGAAAATTATCATTATCAAGCTACTTATCTAAAAGGTACAAATATATATATATATGTATATATGTATATATAAAAGCATGATTACTAGATTGGTTTTGTGATAATTTAAAAGAGAAGATGCAGATGATATCACCAATGATTTGGTAATCAACAACAATTCAGTGGAGGTTAAACAACAATGGATGGTAAACAACAATTCATGTTGTAACAAACTTCATGAAGCTTAATTACCAAGTGTCAGAGACATTGTAGACAACATTTTCTAGGTATTAAAGAAGAGATATGAGATTGGAAATCCTTTTGGGTTTTAATTTGATATAGAACGGATATACACTTTATTACACTATTCTAGAGACTTAGGAACTTAAAGTGGTATCCATGAAATCCTCATTTCATATGTGAAGGGATTAAGGAATGCTAGCCTCCCGCCACCAGTACAGATTAAATTCTTAGGACCAAAACCCTTTCACGGTCCTAATTTCAAGTGAAAACCTCAGCAACATTACAATAAACAATGTTATAAATTTTGATTGTGTAACAAACTCAACATGATGAGCATCAAATAAGCAACATTTGATGACATGCTAAACAAGAACCTACTAAGATTAAACTAATTAACAATGCTATGAGTTCCACTTGAAAATATCCAATTCATGTTTAACCACATCAAAAGGAAACAGGCAGATGAAGAACCCTCAAAGAAATGATTACAAAAGCAAAATTTAAACTTGTTTAACACCAAACTAAATGAAAACTAACACAATAATTACCTCAAACAAGTGAACCGATATACCTCTGAATAGGGTCCAACATTTGTAACAGATCACTGGTGTGCAGGCTGGGAAGCATTCCTCCTAGTTGTGTAATCCATCACTGTTGGAGCAAAAGAAATGATAAATAAACAAAACTATTCCCTGAACAAACAGAACACACCATTAAACACACATGACCCAGAATAAAAAAAAATCAGGACATATTCTCTTTATCCACTAGAATATTACACATGATAGTTGAATGATAATTATTGAATAGAATCCAAAACTACCTATTTGGTGCAAATCAAGATAACAATTATTCTAAAAAAGAGTTGGACACCAAAGAAAGGATTTGGTTGCAATTTATATTAGTGTTTCAATACATTATAACCCAGTGACTATTTTTCTTGCTCTTACAAAATTTGTTCTGCATTTTCAGGGAATAAGAACCATAAATTAGAAGGGGAGAAAAAAAAAAACAAATGTCATTGAAAGACTAGCATATCCAAACATGGAATTTGCTTCTAAATTTTTTGAATTGGTTAGACACATCATAGATCTATAAAGATGCAATGAAATTTGGAACTATATTTGAGAGAAGTATACATGCTTAAACAATAAAAAATTACAGATGTGTCATATCCAAAAATGGACTAGCTTCTAAATGTTTTAAATTGGTTAAACACATCATAGATCTATAAAGAAGCATGAAAATTTGAAACTTTTTATGTTTTTTTTTTTTTGGTTTGTCTGCAGAGAGAGAGAGAGAGAGAGAGAGAGAGATGCATGCTTATACACAGATCTAAAGTGAATGTTTATACACAGATCTAAAGTGATTTAATTTAGATCGCGAGAGAGAGAGATGCATGTTTATACACAAATCTAAGGTAATTTAATCTAGAGAGAGAGAGAGAGAGAGAGATGTTTATACACAGATCCTAGGTGATTTAATCTAGATCTATGAGATGTGCACATGATTCAACAATCTAACATCACAAATGCATGTTTATACATAATAAAACTAAAAGTTGAAAAAATAGAGGGGAAAAGAAAACCTTCTCTTGTCCCCAAAATTTCATGGCCAACTTTGCTCTCAAAACGCAAAAACTCTATGATGAAGTTTGAGAGAAGAAATAAGACGAGAGAACAAGAGATTTGCAGGGAAGGAGGCACAACCCAAAATCAGGGTTTGCCTCTTTAAGCACATGTATTTATATTGATGAAGGAATAAGTACAAGTACAAAATTACCCTTCAACTCATAACTTAACACTCCCCCTCAAGTTAGTGCGTAGATATCTCTCATGTCCAACGTGCAACAATAGGATGAAAAACTTTACTACCTAACCCTAGGGTTGTGCAAAAACCCGAATCACCCTCTTAAATGGATAAATCCAAATTGAAATTTCAAGAATTGGATGGTTTTGATATCATAAACGGTTGGCTACAGTTCATTAGACTAAAGAATTTCAATTTTTTAGACAGATAATGATTCCATACGCACCTCATCCCATGAAACCGAACCGACCGATAATTATTTAAAAGAATTAGCTTTATACGTGGCATTGTTTAATTAGTTCTCTAGATTACCATTATCTCTAAAGATTGTTGAAGATAGAATTAGAGTACATAGAATATTTTTATTTTTAGTATTGTGTATATAATTTGTGAGTGTGTCAATCACTGATTTAGTGCCTTGTTTATATCGTTTCCTAAATTGTATCATGAATCTATTATATATACATGGCCTCCACCTTATTTATTGGTAAGTCAAACTATTCTTTTCATCTTTTTTGGTATCAGAGTCTAAGCTCAGAAACCCTAGCCCCTCTCTTCCTCCTTGCCGCCATTACCTAACCACTGCCCAACCTATTCTGCCCCTCCTTTCTTGTCCCTTAGGTACTGACAGCCCCTCCTAGCCCCTCTACACCACTCGACAGGCCCTTCTACCTACACCACTCGACCACCTCACCCCTCTCTCCTAGACCCCTCGACAGCCCTTACCCATGTCCTAGACCCTCGATAGGTGGTTTCAGCCCTGCTGAGGCCATTGTTTACTGCCGACCTGGCTGGTTACTGGCCTCTGGTGTTTCGGCAGCCTTTTTAGGGTAGTTCAAGCCCTTTTTTTCCTTTCTAGGGGTGTGGTGCTGATGTATTAAGCACTTTTTGGCTCTTTTTCATTCAGTGGGCTACCGTGTTTATTCGGTAGCATTTATCTGGATTAGCTTTTGTGTTTTTCCAGCTTCTTGTATTTTCTTCTGAGCTGTGTTGCTATGTGGTTTTTTAACCCTATTATTTCACCATGACTAAGACACCTTTTGCTATTACTTCTGATATGCCCACCAAGCCTATCCCAATTAGTTTAGATTTTTGTCTTTCCCATCACACTGCTGTTCATCGTATTACGAGTGTAGTGTTGAATGGGAAAAATTTTGACGCTTGGAGCCACTTCCTTAAACTTTATTTAGGGGGGAAAGGGAAAAGCTCATTGGCTCTTATCTTCTAATACCCAGTCGACTGTGACAGACCCTACACGTGCCCAGTGGGATATTGATAATTGTACTATTCTGGGATGGATGTTCAATTCCATGGAGGATCATATTTATCACATGTTTCTCTATTGCAACACAGTTCCTAGTCTATGGCGTCCCTTGTTATAGATGTATGCTCATGCTCATAATGATGCTTTTATCTTTGAGTTCTAGTAGGATATTGCTAGTGCCTCCTAGTCTGCCTTGGGTTTTTCTGTGTCAGAGTTCTTTGGATATCTTCAAGCCTGTTGGGAAGAATTGGCTTAATATGAGCCATTGACTAAGTTACCAACAGATGCTGCCTCTCTTGTACCTGAGCGCCTTGCTCACCAGCACACCTACCAGTTTCTGATGGGTTTAAACTCTGAGTTGAATCTCTTCGAACTCAGATTTTAAATACATCACCCATGCATTCTCTCTATGAGGCCTTTGCCACTATTGATAGTGATGAGCGTCATAGGCGTTTGGTTCAGCCAAGTCCTCCTCTCATGTCTCCGATTTCATCTGATTAGATGGCTCTTGCTGCTAAGTTTCGTTCTCGAGGTTCTACTAGTCCAGTTACTTGTCATCATTGTGGTGCTTTTGGTCATGTTAAGGCTCGTTGCTTCAAACTTCATCTTGAGTTGAGGTCACGTTCTTCTTATCCTTGTGGTATTGGCACCCCTCGCACTGCTGCTTTAGTGGAGGCTACTCCTGCTCTTGGGTCCCCTAATATCCCTAATTTACAGGAGTTACAGACTCAGATTGGTCAGCTTCAGACTCAGCTTGGATCTCTCACTACTAGCTCTCATGGCTTATCGTCTTCCATTGCTGCCACCTTCGCTACAAGTACTTTTACCGCTTTCCATGTTTGGTCTGCTAGTCCCGCATGGGTTCTAGATTCTGATGCTAATGATCATATGATGGGTGAGTTTTCCTTTCTTTTCTCTCTAGTCCCTATTACTATTACCCAGTCTGTGTGTCTTGCTAATGGTTCTTCATCCTCTATTCGTCATAAGGGTGTAGTGTCCTTATCTCCTACCGTTACTTTATCGTTTGTTTTACATGTTCTAAATTTTGCATATAACTCTTATTCGTTAGTTGTCTTGCCAAACTATTTAATTGTGCTGTCATCTTCTTACCCTCTTTTTGCCTTTTACAGGACTTGAGTTCGAAGAGATTTTTGGCAAAGTCTATGAGCGTGATGGGCTTTACTACTTTGAGGATCCACCAGACGTGTCTGCCTTTTCTTCTTTAGCTAGTTTTCAAGCCTCTATTTTGCCTGCTTCCATATCTTGTGTTTTTAATGTTCACACTTTAGAATTATGGCATGCTTGTATGAGTCATGTTAATTTTCAATATTTATGTCAACTTTTTCCTCTATTTCATAATAAAGCTTGCAAAGATTCTAAATTTCATTGTGTGGTTTGTGAGTTGTCTAAGCATACCCGTACTAGCAATATCCCTCATATGATTCGAGCTCCTAGTGCTTTTGATATTATATATTCTGATGTTTGGGGTCCTTCCCTGTTACTGCTTTATCTGGTTATAGATATTATGTGACTTTTGTTGATGATCACACTAAGTGCACTTGGGTTTATCTCCTTCGCTGTAAATTTGATGTGTTTCCCATTTTTGTTCAGTTTTTATAAATGGTTAAAACTCAGTGTCATATAGTTGTTAGGCATATTCGTTCTGATAATGGTGGAGAATATATTTCTAATGAATTTCGTTCCCGTCTTAATCAAACTGGTATTCTTCAACTTGTCCTCGGACCCCTAAACAAAATGGTGTTGCTGAACACAAAAACCGTCATATTATGTCTATTGTCTGGTGTCTTCTTCGGGGTATAGGTGTTCCCAAGTCTTACTGGCATATGGCTATCTGTACTGCTGTTTACCTCATTAATAGGACCCCTAGTCGTGTGTTGCATGGTCTCACTCCGTTTCATATCCTTATGCCCACTATCACTCTGTTTCCTTTCTTACCTCGTGTTTTGGGTGTACCTATTTTGTTCAAAATCGGAGTCCCACTCGCACTAAGTTAGATGACATATATTCGTTGTGTCTTCTTAGGGTACTCTTCCATATCCAAAGGGTATAGGTGTTATGATCCTGTGTCTCGTCACTTTCACCACATTTTGAATGTTACATTTTGTGAGGATCTTCTTTTTTTTGGTACTAACCCTCCTTTGTAGGCATCTACTCTCGTTACTTCCACTATTCGCCTGGTGCCCATTTTGGATGAGGTTGAGGATGACGTTGTTCCCTTCCCTCCTCAACCTCCTTCCCCTCTCCCATTGCAAGTCCACTCTTGTCGCCCACACACTCAGATGCCTCTTGCCACCTCTCCGATCTCTGGGTCAGTTAACTCTTCTCCTTTAGCTCCTTCTTCTCCACCTCCTCGTCGTAACCCACCTCGGGATTGACATCCTCCAAATTGTTGGGGTTATTTGAGTAGTACTAATCATCCCATTTCCTAGTATCTCTCCTATGATAGGGTTTTCTATTCTTATTGTTCATTCCTTGGCAAGCTTGAGTCAGAGTCTATTCCTTGTTCTGTGTCCGAGGCCCTCCAAAATCCCAAATGGGTTGTGGCTATGCAGACTGAGATGACAGCTTTAGAACAAAATCATACTTGGGATGTTGTACCTTTACCTCCTTGGGAAAGCACCGTTGGTTGTAAATGAATGTTTGTTCACTATAAAGTATCTTGTTGATGGCTCAATTGACCGTTACAAAGCCCGCATAGTGGCCAAAGGTTTCACACAGATTCCTGTCAAGGATTTTGGTGCCACTTTTGCCCCTGTCGCTGTTGGCACCATAAATTTGCAATTTTTATTATTATTTATTATTTATATAATTGCAGGACATGTGGCATCTTCCTACTCATTTGGAGGTTATGAGAAGTTATGAAATGTAAAAAGATGATGGAGAATAAAGTGGAGAACATGGAGCATGAATTGGAGGTTAAAGGAAGTTATGAAAAACATAGAGGGATATGTGGCATTGTGGGAATGAAGATGGAAGAGTGGGTAGTTTTAGGTGGTTATTGGATAGTTATTGCTAGAAGTTTTTTCTAACAAATATTTGCCTATAAATAGCCATTCATGGCTACATTGTAAATGATCTAGAATTCATAATCAAAGACAATTGATTTCAATATTTCTTGTCATTTTCCTTATCTTAGGAGTAGTTTAACATAGATTTATATTTCGAAGCATTTATTTTCAGTATTTCCTTCTCAAAGTATTTTATGCACTTCCTTTTCGAAGCATAGGAGTATAGATAAGTAATTATTACTTTGATTGTTCACTCAATCGTCTTTCTTCGTCTCCTTCATTCTTCTTTTAATTTTTTTTTTTTCTACATTTGGCAATTTTGAAGTCCTCTTCATTGAGGCAAAAGAACCGTCAACACAATCGCTTGATAATTGGCTTGAATTTAATCTGTAAGGATTTTTCAATCTTTGCTGGCACGCTCGCATTTATAATATTTTCCTTCGTAGGAAAAATAAGCCAACAGTCGCCAAGTTTACTTTTGGGGAAATTCTATTTCCACACACTTAATTATTTTAGTGCACATATTTTTTCAGTACACATCTTCTTTCAATACACACACTTATTAATTTGATTATTAATTAATTTTCTTAATCCACACATTAAAAGTTACAATTATACCATTTACTCATAATCATTGTACACACACCACTCAACCCTCATTTCCACACACTTGTTCAGTGACCTTTCTTTTAGATTTATAGACTCATTGTAGACTCACGTGAAGACCCTTCAAGACCACAGTGTGAAGTAAAGTGAAGTGAAGAAAAAGTCCTCCATTGAAGACTTTATTGAATCTCCATTAAAAATATTATTGAAAACCCTCCAAAATATTATTGAAGATGAGGCATCTTTCTATTTTGTTATTGCATTTACAATTTCCAGATTTATGTGTACTTCATTGCCGTAAAACCCTCGTTTTTTTAAATTTTAAATTTTTATTTATTTTTATGTTTTTCGGTTTGGGGATTTCGGCATTGATTTTCTGAAATTATACATTTAATTTGAAACTTAACTTTCGAATAAAAGTGATTAGTTCGACAAATTTGTTCTGAAAAAAAAAAAAAAACTTTCGGCAATTGATGTTTGAATGCAATGAAATAATTCGGTAGTTGATGTCCGAATATAATGAAATAATTCGGCATTGGTTGTTTGACTAAAAACTGCAAAAGGAAAATTTTTTTTTTTTTTTGCACAAAAAAACTAACCTTTTCATCACTAATAGAGTGTAAATCTAGAGATTAAAGCAATATGAGAGTTATGAGAGTAAGCAATAGAGGAGTATAGATTGTGTAGCAAGCAAAGTGACAACAATGGAAAAACTAAGGTTTAGCTGTTTTTTGTACAGCTGTTTTTTGTACTCAAAAGGTGTATATTGAGATTTTTATTTTTATTTTTAAAAGATGTGTACAAAGAACATTTTCATATAATATTATGGGTGCTAGTGAATGTCCATTATGGTCATTTTAGTTTATGGTATAATTGCCATTAAAATAATATTTCATTAAGTGTGCACTGAGGTAATTAGGGGTGTGGAAATAGAATTTCCCTTTTGTGCGTCTCTTTCTCTCTGTTGCAGCATCACATTCTTGGCCTCTTCATCAGCTTGATGTCAAGAATGCATTTCTTCATGGAGATCTCCTTGAGACGATTTACATGGCGCCTCCACGTGGTTTTCGTGCTGAGGGGGAATATTCAGGGAAAGTGTGTCAGTTACAAAAATCTTTATATGGTCTAAAACAGTCTCTACGAGTATGATTTGGTTGTTTCAGTTCTATTATCATATCTATAGGCTTTGTTCAATGCCCACTCAAATCACACTTGCTTCATTCGCTGTAATTCTGCGGCTCAGTGTATTGTCTTGTTAGTTATGTGGATGACATTATTCTCACAGGTAATGACTCTGTCGGCATTGGTCAAGTAAAGAAGGACTTGGGTCAAACTTTCGATATTAAGGATCTGGGATGTTTTAAATATTTTTTGGGGATTGAGGTGGCTCACTCAAGATAAGGGATCTCTTTGTGTGTAAGGAAGTACGCTCTTGACTTGCTTAAGGATACGCGCTACGTTACAGACTCGCCAGATTTGGCGAAGTACCCATGTTGACACAACACGACACGGGTAGGGTGCAGATTTTGGCTGGCATACGGCATGGAGAAAGTGGATATGGTGGCATACCTGCGAGGCTGTGATTAGGGCTGAGATCGTCTTCGTCACTTTCTTCTTACTATTGATGTCGATTGTCTTCGTCTCTCAGGGCTTCGATCGTCGTTGTCACTCTCTTCTCTCATCGTCGATCTCGATTATCGTCGTCTCTCTTCTCTCTCTCAATTTCCTCTTCGTCTCTATGCTTCTCTCTCTCTCTCTCTCTCTCTCTGTTTTATTATTATTTGTTTTATATAATGTAATTTATCATAAATAATATAATTTATTTTATGCCTAATATAATTTTCATAATTTTTTTTTGTTATTTATTTTTTTATTTTTTAACAAAATTTATTATTTCTTAACTTTTAACATATAATAAATAAAATAAATCGTCTAATTGTTTAAAAGAAATCTAATTAAATCATATATAATAAAAAAAATCTAAAATAAATTATAAAATAAAATATCTAATTTTTATTTATTATTTATTTTAACATAATTTATTATTCCTTATTTATTATAATTTTTTATTTATAATATATATATGTCAATTAAAAATAAAAAAATTAATTATATAGATAAACTATTAAAAATATTATCAATAAAAATAAAACGTTAGATAAAAAATAATAAATATATTTAAAAAATAACTATTTAACTCATCTTTATATAATAAATATATTTTAAAAATAATTATTTAACGTATCTCTGTATCTGTATCTACATTTGGATCTATATCCATGTATCCTCAATTTTTAGTTTTGAAGTGTTCGACCCTCAGATACACTCTCGCACCCGATACCCACACCCGAGTTCGTGTAACGTGGGATACGGGTATGTTAGGGTGTAAACCTGCTTTTACTCCCATGGATCCTAATGCCAAGCTTACATCAGAGTTCGGTGAGTTGTTGGATGACCCATGCATGTATCAGCGCCTTGTTGGACACCTCATTTATTTGATCAGCACTCGGCTTGACTTGACATTTGCGATTAGTGTTGTGAGTCAATTCATGCACGCACCTTGTACAGAGCACCTTGACACGGTTAATCACATTTTGAGGTATTTGAAGACTTCTCCTGACTTGGGATTGTTCTTGATAGGTCTTTAATCTGGATTCTCCTGTTTCACCGATGCTAACTAGTAGGATCTAGGACTGATCAGCGTTCCACGTCTGGTTTCTGTACTTTCTATGGTGATTATCTTATCTTATGGAAAAGTAAGAAGCAAGCGGTTGTTTCTAGGTCTTCTGCAGAGGCTGAGTATTGGGTTATGGCACATGGGACATGTCAGATTTTTTGGCTTCGTTCTATTCTAGCAGAGTTGGGTTTTGAGGAGACTGTGCCTTCGTCTTTATTTTGTGATAACAAATATGCCATTATGTTATCCTCTGATTCTGTGCTTTATAACCGTACAAAGCATATCGAGGTTGATATTCATTTCATTCGAGAAAAGGTGGACTGGTATTGTGAGTCTATCCTCTGTCTCTTCCTCTAAGCAGTTAGCAGATATGTTCACAAAGCCTGTAGGACCGGCATTGCTCCACTCATCTATTGGTAAGCTGTGTTTATTGAATGTCTTCATGCCAGCTTGAGGGGGAGTGTTGAATATAGAATTAGAGTACATAGAATCTTTTTATTTTTAGTATTATATATATAATATATGATTGTATCAATCACTGATTTAGTGCTTTGTTTATATCGTTTCCTAAATTGTATCATGAATCTATTATATATACATGGCCTCTACCTTATTCATTGGTGAGCCAAACTATTCTTTTCATCCTAGATATCATCACCTGACACAATCTTATCGCTCTCTCTCTCTCTCTCTCTCTTGTGTTGACTTTTCTCTCTATCCTCAATCTCTAACCCACGCTTATCACACTCTCTCTCTCATGTTAGCTTTTTCTCTCTCTATTAGTCCCCAATCTCACTCCCTCCTCTCTGCTCAACTTCTCTCTCTCTAATATGAAATCACTTACAAAACTCCCTCTCTCTCTCTCTCTCATCCCCATTTTTGGAACCATCTGAGTTGATGATGAAAGGAAAAATCCTAGTTTGAATGATTTTTGTATGCTCAAGGTGGATCCTCTCCCTCTTCCGTTAAAGATGATGAAGTGTGGGTTCGATGTTGGGTCCTCAATCTCTAGAGCAATGACATTGACAATAAATCTGTGATGGGTCCAGACTTAAGTGTTCTCTCTCTCTCTCTTCCAATGTAGAGTAACACGGTAGATGAATCTCATTCTCTCTCTTCTTGTCTTCCAATTTTTATTTTTCTTTACACCCTATCTCTTAGATCTATACAAGTATGTGTGCATGTGTGTATATAAATATATAGATGAATGTATGTATATGTATAAATTTGGGTTAAACTTCAAAGAGAAAAGTAAAAGAAATGATATGCTTGGTTTTTCTTCAGTAACCTCATCTGACCGTCAAACCGAATGAAAGTAACGGTCAATTTTGAATTGTAATACGGTCGGTAGTGGGTGATGAAATCTTCAACCTGAGGTAGTCATTCGGGTGATGGGCCAGTGGCAAACCCGACCCGTCCCGTCCCGTGAGCACCCCTACCTAACCCTTTGGTAAAAACATCAACTAACTGATCTTTTGATTTGACTAAAGACATACAAAGCACACCACTATGCACTTTCTTAATAAAATGTGGATCAATCTCGATGTGCTTAGTCCTATCATGTTGAAATGGGTTATGAGCAATGTTAATCGCATCCTTATTATTACAATATAGTTGCATAGGTCCACCACTCAACAATCCCAAGTCAGCCAATAAAACTAGAAGCCACATTAGTTCACAAATGCCATTCGCCTTGGTTCGATAATCTGTTTCTGCACTCGATCTAGCTACAAGTGCTGGCTTCTTATTTCACTGGGTCACCAAATTTCCTCCTACAAATGTTCAATACCCTGAAGTAGACCTCCTGTCATCAATAGCACCAGCCCAATCTGTATCAGTGAAGGCCTCTAGCCTTAAATGACTATGACTAGAGATACCTCAAGATCTGATGAACTGCATTCAAATGTGTTTTTTGAGGATCATGTGTTAGAAGAGGAAAGAATATTTGTTATAGTTTATTCCTTTTTAATTTATTTTTCCCTTTATTGATCTAATGGGCTGGCCCATAATTTATGCCTTATGGCACTCTTGTAATGACTTAGTATTAGCAATATAAAAGAGAATGAGGTCTAACCTATTCCCCATCATTTTCTCTTCTCTAAAATCTTCATCATGCATGAATTGGCTGACAATGTCAGCTGCATATGCAATATTAGGCTTGATATGAGAAAGGTAGATTAATCTTCCCTTAAGCCTTTGATACTTTCCTTTGTCGACATGATCTCCATCACTACTACTAAGTTTGTGATTGGCCTCAATAGGAGAATCTTCTGGTCTACATCCCAACATGCCTACTTACACGAGTATTGTAAAGGATCGATGTCTTTGATTTCAAATTCTCTGGAAGACATTTTCTCTTCATCATTACTAGTCTCCACCATGTCATCCACATAAACAATAAGTACAGTGATTTCATTTCCACACCGTTTGATGAACATAGTATGATCTGCATGACTTTGCTTATATCCAAATCTTAGCATCGCCTTAAGAACCTTTTCAAACCAAGCTCTAGGAGACTATTTTAACCCATACGAAGCTTTCTTTAACAGGCAAACAATCCCATCAGTAGTTGGAGAAAAATCTGGAGGAACATCCATATACACTTCTTCTTCTAGATCACCGGGAAGAAATGCATTTTTCACATGCAGTTGTTATAATAGCCATCCTAGTGTTGCTGTACAGGAAAGGACACAAATAAAATTCATCTTAGCCAGCGGAGCAAAGGTCTCCTAATAGTCAATGTCATAAGTCTGAGTGAACCCTTTAGCAACTAGCCTCACCTTATATTTCTCAATGGTCCCATCAGTTCTTTGCCTAACTGTGAGCGTCCATTTGCGTCCCACAGGCTTTTTCCCAGATGGTAGAGGAACTAACTCCCATGTGCCATTCTCACTCAGTGCTCTCATCGCCTCTACCATTGCTTCTTTGAGTGTTTCCTTCCAACCCTGCGAAATAAATATAGAGGGCAAAGATGAAACAAAGGCATGGTATGATGGGGATAATGAATCATAGGACGCAAAATGAGATATATGATGTTGAGTACAAGTTCTAACCCTTTTCCCAATAGCAATAGGAAGATATGAGTCATCAACTTTATGAAAATCACTAGCAAGGACATGATGAGTGTTAACCAATTACTCATTACCTGAAGTCTTCATATGAGAGTTAGTAACTGGAGCCGGAGATGACGATTGGCATGACGGCACATAGATCTTTGTTATTTCTGTCACCGCAAGTAGGTCTTGAGATTTGATCTATCCAACCGACTATACTCTCCCTGAGCACACTGATTCGTCTCTCCCGTAGCACATGGCTCATCCTTTCCCTCACTACAAATGATAATGACAAATAGAAGATCTGGAGAACATGGAGAACCTATTTCTTCTGGAGTGGAAACGTCCCCCTGAAGAGATGGTCCTCGGAAAAAAGGTTTAGACTCACAAAAAGTAATCCATAGAAACATAAAGAGAGTGAGGGTCATAGCACCTGTAGCATTTTTGAGTAGGGGAATAACCAATAAACATACACCGTAGAGCCTTAGGGTTGAGTTTTCTGCTATTGGGATGAGAAGAATGAACAAATAAAAACACCCAAACACCTTAGGAGAGAGAAACAGGGAGAGCAGAAGTGTGGGGAAGAAGGTCAAGAGGGCGTTGAAATTAGAGAACACTCGAAGGCATGTGGTTAATAAGGCATGCTACATCATCACCGCTGTATGGTTTAGGAACCTGCATCGTGAACAAAAGAGCAACAACAACCTCAAGAAAGTGATGATTCTTGTGTTCGGCAACACAATTTTGTTCAGGGGTACCAACACAATTGGTTGGGTAATGGATACCATGGGCTTCAAGATGTGCCCTAAACTCACTATCAATATATTTAGTGCTGTTGTTAGTTTGGAGGACTTTAATGGGGATGGAAAATTGAGTAAGCACCATCTTATGAAAGGTTTGGAAGCAAGAAAAAAAATTTCAGTTTTGGTTTGGAGCAAGTAAACCCAAGTCACATGAGAATAACAATCAATAAAGGTGGCAAACCAATGATAACTAGATACAAACATAACATGAGAAGGACCCCATACATCACAATGAATAACTATAAAAGGAAACTTACTTCTTTTATTAATGGAAGGATAATAAGAACGTTTATGTTTTGCAAACTCTTAAGTGTCGCAAATGAAAATTATTCCTATAACAATCCTTCACTAAAGTAGGAAAAAGTTTTTGTAAAACAAAAATAGTTGGATATCCTAAATACCTATGCCACTGATGTAAAAGAGTAAGTGCCACTATTGAAGAGCCAGTCGTATGAAGAGTGTAGCTAGAAGACACTGAGGAGGAGGAAAATTAGCATCTACAAAATACCAGCTCCCATGTGCTCTACCATTGCCAATTGTTCGCCCTATACCTAGGTCCTAAAAAACACAATGAGAAGGAGAAAAGGTTATGGAACAGTTTAAGGAATTAGTAAGACGAGTAACATACAGTAAATTAGTAGAGAACTCGGGGACATGCAAAACAGATGAAAGAGAAATAAAGGGAGAGACATAAAGGATACGATCCATCAACAACTCTTACTTTATCCTTGCCTGACTATGGAAAGTAAGAGTGGAAAAGATGGGACAAACCTGTCATGTGATCGGTAGTGCCAGAATCAATCCAAGGAGATGAAGAAACGCTCAAGGCACTTATAGGAATATTTGGGGAAGCAAAGTTGGAAGATGAAGAAGGATCAGAAGCAAGGGCAAAGGATGAATCAAGTTGAGCCTTCAGATGCCGAAGAGTGTGTAACTCATCATGGGAAAGAGTCATAGAATCACCCGGAGTGCTTGAAGAAGACTTAGATTGACATTAGAGCAAACGGGACCACCACGACCACCACCCTGCCCTTGAGTAGGGCGACCATGTAACTTCTAATAATGTTCACTATCATGCCGGTCATTCCCACAGTAATGACAAGTAATCTGACCACGATCACCACTAGGAGCTTTGCCTCCAGACTTGGATGGAGGAAAGTGACCATCCTTATATACTGCTTGCCGAAGGGACAATCCACCGTAATGTAAGCACTGTCACATTGTCATGTGCCACTGCCCTGATGCTTATCATTTCATTCAAATTGATTGGCTATCCTATGTTACTTTGGCTGATCAAGTTGTTTGGTGGGGATCGCCTTCAATGTGTTTCTTTAACCGAGGTATCTAATCGGCTAATATAGCCTTCGCCCCTAAATTATCCCTTTTTTGGGCTTGGTGCTTTTCGACTCTTGCCTTTGGGCCCAATTTGCTTTGGCCCGTTTTTCAAGATTTTTATACCTCCATAGGTGTTATTTCACAAGAACGAGAGGACTTCCAGAGTGTGTATCGTCTATAATAGGGAAATTATACGTATCCATCATAGAGAATAGATGACTTAGTAGATTCATCACAAGGAACACAAAAATCTCCAAAATTGATTTCAAATCATGTTATTAACTGTTGAAAATGAAGGCAAAGGACGTGGAGAAAACTGTTTTCTTGAGTCATGTCTTTTGGAGTTACAAATACACCTATTGCTTTTATGAATTTAATGTATCGCGTATTTAAGCCTTATTTAGAAGACTTTGTTGTGGTATTTGTTGACGATAATCTCATCTACACTACAAGCAGGGAGAACCATGAGGTATGGGAGGATTTGGAAAATATGGGCCAAGTGTATTGATTGGTGGGGTATGGTGTGGGTTCTTCTAGGGTCGATTGTATCTTTATTGGATTGGTGGAGTCAGGAAAAAAGAATGTGTTATTTGGAGGGTGATACCATTTGCCATTTTTTGGTCTATTTGGAAAATTAGAAATGAGCATGTGTTCAATGATGTTCAACCCAAATGGAATCACATTCCTGAGCTTATTAAGCAGAGGGTGGCTTTCTGGGTAAAGACTAATGCAAAGTTTGAACAGTTCTCAGTCTACCACTTTCTCAGTATCAGATTCAATCTTTAATGTATTTTTCTGTTGTGTCTTCTTGTGTCTTTGTCTCCAAGTTTCTTGTTGTCTTTGTTGGTTCTGGTGTGTGCCTTCCTTTTTTTCCTTTTTCTGTGCTGGTCTTTTTGTTTTTCTGGTCTTTTGTTGTCTTTCTTGTTTTCTTGTTCGTCTATTTTTTTTTATTATTATTTATTTTTGCTTTTGTTTGTTTTTGTGTTTTGGGTGTCCTCTGTGCATGGTGCTTGTTGCTGTATTGTGGACTTTGAGTGTTTTCTTGGGTTGTGTCTGCTTTTTGTAGCTTCAATGGTCTTGGATTGTTTTTCTGTTGGTTTTGGATTGGTTGAGTCCTGGGTTCTCTCTGACAATTGTGGTGTTCTTTCTTTCCATCCAGTGCTGCATTTTGCTGGTTTTTGTGGATTACAAGAGTTGGTACGTTGCTCTGCACTTTACATTTGTTGCTGAACAATTTCTTAACTTGGAAGCTGAGGAACTCATGGACTAGCTTGCGACTTTGCTGATGTGTTTTTGCATTTTGGCTTTTTGGGGCTGTTGCGATTTTGTTGGGATGCAAGTGGGTTTTCTTTGGTTTTGTAGGCTTTGTAGGAGCTCTGCTGCAGTTGTTGTTATTGTGTTCGCTTTTTGCTCTGTCTGTCTCTTGTTGGTTGAAAGCTCGTCAACCTGCTTGTCTGTTTGGGTTGTGCTTGCTGATGATTGGATGTCCTTGTGCCAACATAGTTGGGATGAGTTGGTCTTGCTGTGATGCGATGTGCACTCCTTTTTCTTTTATTCATGATTGTATGCATCTTTGTTTGTACGTTCTTCTTATCAATAAAGCTTCCTTTTCTTTTGATGATTACAAAAAAATAAAAATGAATGGTCATGTGCTACTAATCCAAGCTTGTTATTGTTAACCTAAAGGACTTACTGCTCATGAAACTTTCCACTAGGTTGTCAAACTCCTATCTACAGTGGGAAAGAAGGAAAAAAAAATCAAAGAACTCATTCACATGTACTTTCAACTAAACTTAAGCCTCTATATCTAATTTTTTTTTTATAATTCAAATGAAGAGTTTTGGTCCTAGGGTCTGGCTCTTGTAGTAGCAACACCATATTTTGGCACAGCATGTTTTAGAGTTGTCACCATCTCCTTTTACCTATCATTGAAGATTGTGATTGGTGGACCTTGAAATTAGGTTTTTGGCCGTAAAAATCCACATATAAAAATAAGTGTGGTTTGGTGAGAGATTTAGATGTGCTTCTAGATAGCGCAACTTCTTCGCATGCCCGTTGCAGTGAAGTAGTGGAGGGTAGCGTGACTTCTTGCACGGCCATGCATAAACTAAAGTTAAAAGTACTCAATTTTTCTAATCATTCTTGTACTTTGAATTGTCACTCAATTATCCGTCCCCCATCCCACATTTTAATTACGAGCCCTACTTTGATATGAATTGAGAACATAATATGATTTTTGGTGATTTGCCAACTCTCTCTCTCTCTCTCTCATGTCGCTTCAAAGGAAACACAAGTGATTTGCTGCTAGGGGTTAAGCTCTTGCTTGCTTTGTGGTTAGGGATTTGCATCTTATTTTGTGTTTTTGTATATGTGCACCTAGCACTGTTGGTTTGTTTTTATATTATAGTGTTCTCTGTTTCTGGTGATGTCATTCTGTATGTATGTTTTTGAGGCTAGAGTCTTTGTGCAGATGTAAATATGTGGTTGCCTGCTTTTTGTAATCTCATTGTGTAATTGTAGTTTATTGTTGATTAGTGTATCTTTAATTGTATCTTTATTAGAGTTTTCATGTTCTATTTTCAAGATTTTGTTATCAGTTGTATGCAAGTGCACTTTAGACACCCTGCTTTGAACTAAACAGACTAGTATTAGC
Organism: Camellia granthamiana; assembly: GCA_036172215.1. Classification (NCBI taxonomy): domain Eukaryota; kingdom Viridiplantae; phylum Streptophyta; class Magnoliopsida; order Ericales; family Theaceae; genus Camellia; species Camellia granthamiana. The sequence goes on from CM069903.1 coordinate 79,226,814, forward strand.
TAACTGAAAAATAATTGACTTGAAAATTCCTTGATGATTCCTCTAAACATCTCCTTGTTACTATTTTCCAAATCTCATCCAAATGGTTCTTGTGGGACAGCCTGATCCTACCATGCTAATTCTGAATACAAATCCTAAAACTATTAAGCAATTATCATTCAAGAGATTGATGTTAAAAGCTTTTAATGGTGTATGGTATACTGTATTTTATGTCAAATATTTAATTTTATCAAATTTATCAACCTTAGGTATGCTATTTTAGTAAAAAAATTTAAAATTAAATAGTCCTCAGTGTGTAAAGTATCCCCAACGTGTCCCAAGTGTCCTAGCGTGTCTGACACTTGTATTGACCTCCAGAGAGGTGTCCGTGCTTCATAGACTGACTTCAATATCTCTCATCTCTCCAATTCCCCATTAGGGAGTTATAGATTGTCACATCAGATTCATCCCTCCCCCTCTCTCCATGAGCCAATTGTTTTTTACCTCTACTTCTTGGTGTATTTTTGGCATTGTTTGGGAAACCTGATAGTCTTGCCACCAACTACTTCAAAATGATGTTCTAGTTGTTTATACCGGTGATTTCCATCTTGCTAACTTTTTGTGTTGTTGCTGCTGACCCATCTCTCTTCTGTGTATGCTGTATGTGATTTACCTGACTAAACCAATTTTATAATCGCCGGACCACTTTTCTACTTTCAAGAAGATAAATGATCACCAAGCATACACAGACACCCTTGGACCTTAGTCATGCCCAGTTGAAATCCAAGATTAGGATGGCTAAGGTGCTGAGAGAGATCTTTAAAGGCAAATAGTATAGGAACCTTCATTTGTCTACATTAGTATCATAACATTAAAGCTGATTACAAAGTAAATTAAAATGGTGCTGTTTGGCAGTGCATCTTAGAAGAATTTCTGTGACAAACTCAAAAACAAATTTGATTCCAACATAAACTCAGTGTTCCATTTACTATTATGTGAAGCATTAATTTCTTCTTGAACAAATCCAAGGGCCACATATACAGATACAATCTTTACTTTGCATAGCACCCTTCGAACAAATTTGAGAAGAAAATGCATCTTCATGCTTATTGAAAATATACTGTCCTGTTATAGTGCATTAGAGAATAGAGAGACATCTTTGCATTGGGGTGACCATGTTCTTTAAGTCATGAATCTTAGCTCATGTTTGAGACATCTTCTACAATTAAGAGCAAGTAATGCAAAATCCCTGCTTTTAGTATTATTTCGTCCTATTGTCATTTTGTCTTTGTTAACTTATATGTACTGAACCCATGTGCATTTTATGAGGTAACACATTTCGACAAGTGCATCTAACATGCCCCTAGCATAAGAAGCAGGGCCATGGACATGAATGTGCCAGCTAGGTATTTTTAAAAATTGCAGGACATAAGACGTGAGGTACATGCACAAAATATATAATTATGTATGTTTATTATATACCATATATATAAATATAACATTCAAAGATAATAAAAGTTATAATATTATATAAATTCATATGAATTTACGTTAATTTTCTTTTATCATTGTATTCGAATTATTTTGTCTAAATTTATAATTAGTTTCATGTGTCTAAACGATAGACCAGTGTATCCCCTATGTGTCCAAAGTCGTGTTTGGGTTTGAAAAAAATAGGACATGTTTGGATGAGTGCTCGACACATGTTGAGAAGTGTTTGATGAGTGTCAGTGTTCAATACGGACACTCTCTTCTTAAAAGTATTTGTGCTTGTTAACCCTTGGCAATTTTGTTCCCCTAATCTTACTAAAGTCTGGCTTGATTCGATTTGCACCAAATTGTGAATCTATTCACTGTTTGGAGACAGTTTCTGAGATTAGAAAATGAAAATTGAAATATAAAAAACATAAACCTCTCTTTGTTGGAAAAATGAAAGAAATTACAGCTACAGTCACCAAGAATTCTTCAATGGTTTCTCCAACAAAGCTGAAATATACATCTCCTGGAGCTCTGGCCCTCGATCAAGCTTCTGCCCCACTACCCACTTCACCTTCTTGAATCCAATGCTATTAATCAGCGGTGCATACACCTCCTCCAACTGCTCACCCACACAGAAGAAGTGATCGAGCCAAAACAACCCACCAGGCCTAAGCACCCTGTAGATGTCAAAAAACAAGAAGTGTAGCAGCGTTGTTGGTATCCAGTTACTCAATACATGCATAGAGTGCACAATATCTAGCGTGTTGTCGAAGAAGGGAAGTCTCTGAGAAATGCTTATATACAAAGGTATGACTCCTCTAGATGCTATAAAGCTGTTGAAAGGACCGTTTAAGTTCATAGAACTTGTTATAATTGTTATGTTTCTTTCCCTCATTCTTACAGCAAATGTAGCCACACCGCCTCCAATGTCCAGACCTATTCGGATTGTCCCTGGCTTCTTCACTGCAAGTACTTCATCAATGGAAAAGTCGAGTCCGGCACCAATGTTTGATCCGGCCCATCGAGTCTTCTCTGGACCTGTGAGGTCAAAACAGTCTTTGCAGTCATCAAAACCCTTCTGATTACGCTTACGGTTGATGAGACATGTATAGTTCTTGCAAGTGTATGCTGTCCAGACCACTGAAGAATCAGATGGAGTGGACCACAGGCTAACAGGTAGAGGGTAGGGTTCCACGTACTCCGGCGGAGCAACGGGACGGCAACGACGGCGAGGCAGTGGCTCGCAGCCTTTTAGAAGGAGCTTTTGAGCTAGGAGTTCATCATCAGGGCACGAACCGTTGACTTTGTAGGACATGAAGCGCTGCAGTTCATCAGGAAAGAGAGTACACGGCCGGCCAACCGGAGGGAAGAATCTGTCGGAATCGAAATTGGTGTTGAATCCAAATGGGAGTTGTTGTGCAGATGTGAAGGCTATGAATTCAGGTGGCAAGTCTGAGTCTGAAGCAGTTGGAGAGTCATCAAGTATTTTAAAATCATCATCTTTTGGAGCTGAGTCGGTAATGACAGCGGCAGTGTCGGCAGGAATGGGTGGTGGGTTGAGACTCTTAAGAGAGCAAGAAGAATTGAAAGTGGTGGAAATGAACAAGGTGAGAAGATTTGTGGACAAAAGGAGGAAAAGGAAGAAGAGGTTGGTGGAGAGAGACCTGGTAGGCTTATGAGGTGAATCCATGGATTTTGAAGCTGAAAATGGTTGTATCTATCTTTCTCTGTGTCTGTACAAATAAATCAAATGATGTATACATCCTATTTGAATATGATTTAATGTTGTTGTCACTAGTAATCAAGTATTCACTATTGAAGGATAGTCTTTGCACAGGAATATTTTATTCACTATGATTTAATGTTGTTGTCACTAGTAATCAAGTATTCCATATTAATAGTAAACTATTGTAGCAGGTATTGGAATTTGGTGGGAGGTCAACAGTGGGTAGGCTTATTGAAGTTCCAACTCCATAAATTAGTATGCTTCTCAGAAAGCCAAGATCTTGTTTTTCCACAACTATTTGCAAGTAAACAACTGTCTAGTAAATTGATTCTTTTGTTATTTTTAAAAATCTCTCTCTCTCTCTCTCTCTCTCTCTCTCTCATGCCCTTTGCTGACCTAGAGATGAACATTTGACAAATTAGGAGGTGGATCTGAGACAATGGGAAGGGAACACTAACAAATCTATGAAACTCTTAACCCTACCTAATGAAATTTGTTTTGCTCAAATATATTAGTCTTTTATGGGGATGAGTGTCACCAGCACACACATAACATACGTAACAGGGAATGGTCCGCATGCTGCATATCTGAGAATCCGTGGATCTACTATTCATTTTAGCATTGAACAAAGTTCCTTAAATTCACCATGAATATTACTGAAAAGTATATGTTGAAATGCTTTCATTAATTGTGATATAATTACACTTGACTTTCCTTTTAGTAAAGTTAAATTGACTAAAACTAATATAAATGGTGAGTAAATATTAAAATAAACAAAAATAGATATTCCCATCCTATTTTGTCGGTCTATTATTTCATTTTTTGTTACCTCATAATACATGTCTACTTTGAAAAGTTAACACTTTAAATTTAAAAGTTTCAAAAATTATTCCTTGTAAAGTAATTATAAATATTTTAAAATAGGTATTTTTAGAATTAATCTTTTAAAATTTGAATTCAAAGTGTAATAATTATGTTTCTTTAAAAAGTTTGAAATTTTCAAAAGGGACTACCCATATGGGACGGAGGCAGTATATATTTTAAAAGATGACAATCTCATTTTATTTATTAATATGACTAACGACTTATTGATAAAATAGGACTTAACTGTTATATGAATTAAAATCTTAAAAAATGTTAGTATAATTATATTAAAAATGTGAAACTAATATTTTCCTCAAATTTCAAATGAGTGTAATTTACCTTTATTTTTTTTTTTTATTTTGGAACGTAAGATGTGTAGGTGAGACTTTATAGAAACTAAAACTAAAATAAATTAAAAATGAAAAATGAAAACCAATTTCGGTTCCATAAAAGCCCATACAGGCTTAATATATATGTTGCTGTTCTCGGCCCGTTGGAAGCCCATGGGTTCTTTATTATCGGATTGGAGCTACAATTTGTCAAGAGTTCCTTTTGGTTCACAATATACATTTTTTTAATTGATATAAAATAGTCGGGCTTATCATTCTAAATGCGTCAATACACTTTTTAAATATAGAATTCATATTTTTTAGACTAATCATATTTTATGTATTGTTGACACTCATAACCCTTATCCAAGTTCACTCATTAATCTATTCAATTGAAAGTGTTTCTCTATAAATTGATCAAGTCCTTAATGTAGAAGGGTGTAGAAAGAGGGATACCAATTATTTAGGGTTGAGATGAATGGCCAAAACCAAATTCTCTATTTAAAGACTATAAAACAGAATTATGACATAATTGCAATATTAATTTGATAAATGAAAATAATACTTACAAAATTACAACTTAAAATTGATGTGGGTAGCATATTAATTTGAATTTATGTTAAAATTCTTTAATATTTGAAGTTTAAATTATTATTTTGACTTGAACCAGTCCAAGCTAATATCACCCAACTGTTGGCTTTTGTATTCTCTATTCTCTTTTGTATTATTTTTTTTTCTCTAAAAATTTCAATTTGAAAAAATAAATAAAAAATCAATTACCCAAATTTTTTGTATCCTTCAAATTAGTGTAATACCGACATCAATTTCAAGTTGTTATTTGTGTTTATTTTAAAATATTTCATCCAAATAAAAACAAGATGTGCACTATTTAAAAGTGTGAATAACTAGACTAGCAACTTTTAAGATCCCTTATCTTGACGCGTAAGGATCCTCTAGAATGGTTTCCTAAAGTGATCTCCTGAAGTGATGAAAGGATGTGCAACACGTGTCCCACTCAGCCTCCAAGGGCTGAGATTTCAATTCACCAAAACGACGTAGTTTTAGTGAGTAAATTGAAAAAGAAAAAAAGAAAAAAAAAATCCTTGTTCTGGGTTTCTTTTTCAAGTTGTTCCGAGAGAGAGAGAGAGAGAGAGAGAGAGAGAGAGAGGAGGGTGGAGAGAAGAAGAGAAGAGGAGGCTTTTCAAGTTGTTTCTGGGTTTCTTTTTGCCTTCTTTGATTTTGTGTGTCTTTATTATTTACAGTTGAGAAAAGTTAGGGATTATGAAAAAATTTTCATGAAAATAATCATGAAAGAATTATGATCTTTGAATTACTTTGATTAGTGTGTGGTATTTTATTCTAAGTATAATCCAAGGGTCATAAAACTTCCATGATTATTTTCATGAAAAGTTTTTCATGATATCTAGCATTGCTGTTTACGGCTTAAATCTTTTTACCTTCTTTGATTTGGTGACCAATCTCATATTCTCTCAAACCCCTGTTTTTTATTTTATTTTATTTAAATTATCAGGGTAGTTTTTCATTCTGATATCGAGAGGAGATAGTGTTCAAGGGTTTTGTCGGCGGTGAGGAGATAAGGCGGCAAACTCCTTCGTTGGTGGGTTTCTTGCTCAACCCCTCCTCTCTCTCCTTCTCCTTCTCTCTCTCACTTACAGTTACGTTCAAATCAAAGAAGGCAAAAAAGGTTTAAACTGAAATTAGTTGAAAACCCAATTCAAAAAGCAGTAAAAAATGAAAACCCAAATCTTGATTTTGGTCGGAAAATAATAAAAAAACGAATTGATGACCGAATCTAGGTTTGATTTCAAATTTTCAAATCTAGAATAAAAAAAAAAAAAACAAATTAATGACCCAATCTGGGTTTGGTGGACATGGATGAAAAACTTGCAGCGGAAAATGGTGGAGATGGGGCTTTTATTCTTTCCAAATTGATGACCCAATCTGAAAGTTTTATTCTTTCAAAATTATTGAGTGTGTTTTAAGCAAGATGGGGCTTTTTTTAATCAATATATAGATGAAACAAATGGTGGTGATTTACATCAAACTTGCTGAACTAGAAATAAAGAGAGAGGTTTGATGTGAAACAAATTGATGACCCAATTTGTTTTTGTTTGATTTCAAACAAAAACAAAAACAGAACATATGGAAATTTGAATATGTTGGGTCTGTTGAAGTTTTTTTGAATCTGTTGGCTACATATTTTGTAAAAGCCAGTTACAATTCGACACGTGGCAGAATAAGGGTATTATGGAAGAGGATTCATGTCTTCGATCCTGATCGTACACGTGGCGATGAATATTGGTTCTTACGTGATCTGAGTAGCACTAGATCAGTAAAGAGATGCAAGGTGACGTGACTCCAACGGTTACTCATATTCGAATTCAAATACAGGAGGGAAGTTCAACTGCAAGTGATGGCGTAGTGGAACTACTTCTAAGGCAGCATGATCAGCGATCATGGAGGAGCAGTTCGACAGTTTGAAGTGCAGTTTGAAGGTCATCCTTGACGAGTATAAATAGCAGGGAAGCCCCCAGAAAAAAGCCCCAGACTCAGATCATACAAACCAGTCTTTACTTCATATTTTCCTTTCCAGTTTTACATTTTCTGTACTTTAAATTCCTGCACTTTAAATACCTGTTCTTTAAATACCTGCACTTTAAATACCCGCACTGCACTTCGATTCATAGGAGTAGTTTCAAGTAGATTCGAGTAGACTGTTGCTGTAAACCTCTTCGAGGCTGAGTTTGGACTATTGTAACTGTTCATTTTAATGAAATACTTCGATTGTTCTTCATATTAACTGTTATTTCTCTTAATTTCTCCTAAGTCAAGCCACCAGTAAAAGTCCTCTTCATTGAGGCTGAAAGAACTAAAACACAATCGTCTGATAATTGGTTGGCAATTATAATTTCTGTAAGGACTAATTGATCCTTGCTGGCATGCTCGCATTTACAAAAATACCCTTCGAAAAGCCAAAAAGCCAACATATATTTTTGGCACGCCCGGTGGGACTAATTAAAATGGCTAGACGAAGACGACAAGGAGAAAATGAACGTTTGGAAGAAGGCGTAGAAGGAGAGGTAGAAATACCTAATCCAGAGGATAATGTGGTAACACATCCTGTGGAGACTCCCATGTTATCAGAACCTATGGTCGAACAGACCAGCACTTCTGGACAAGAACCATATTGTAGACACCCCATTTTTGACCGCCCTCAAGACTTGGGCATTACTGATGGTTTGCTCGGTGTTGAGAGATGTGCAGGGCACAGGTTCAATTCCTTCGGAAAGAAGAGAGGCAAATCTTCCCAAACACTTTGTTTAAGGGTTTGGAGTTGAAGAAAAGAGGAAAGGAGAGGAGAAAACTGGTCTGGGAGAAGATCGGCAGAGATCCGGGTAGAAGGGAATCGAGCAGCCCTCGCTAAATCGGGCTTATTCAATTGCATATTTGGAGTTAAGCTATGAGGCCACCATCATTGGAAAGAAGACTTCCGGGGCTTCACTTTGCACTCAAGAATCTCCTAGAGCCAAGTCCGGGTGGAGGAGATATGATTGGTTGAAGCTGGGCATCATCCCGGTTGGATCGAGTCTGCGCGACTTCACGAAAAGGGGCATAACTTTTTGCACAGGAGGAATTTTAATGCAAGGTTTGCGCCATTGGAAAGCTAACTTCCGGGGCTTCGATTTGCATACCCACCGGCCATGTTTTGACCAAGGAATCATCTGTCGGCACTCTATTTAGCCGACCGGCACTTTTTAGTGCCGACCGGCACTTTATTTTGGGCAGTGATCGAATTGGCTGGCCGGTTTGCACCCTTTGAACCCCCCAAGCTTGGTGCATGACAGCTGTGCCAGCTGGAGTGCACAGAACTCGACCCACGTGCATGCATGTGCATATTTTACACCCTTTGGTCCCTTATTTTGCACCCTTTGCTCATGGCTTCTTGAGGAAGCCTTGACCCCTTGTCTTGGCTTCCTCAAGAAGCCTTACCAGCTGTCCAAGCTTGTTGAATAAGCCTTGCACCCCCTTGACCCTATTTCTTTAACTTAGCCTCTAAGTTTGGCCCTTACATGGCTTATATAAGCATGCCCCCTCTCCATTGCTCAAAGGTTGGAAAATTCTGAGGAAGAAAACCAGAGAATAGATATATATATCTAACATATATATCTACAATCACATATCTCTCTCATCCAACCTCCAAACACCATTATTCTTGGCCATTCCTTCACCAACCCATAGCACAACACCACCACTTCCATTTCCAACGACTTGGGGCTGTTTTGCAGAGCTTAGGAGCACCTAAACTTGATCCAAGAGGTGCTGGTTTGCTGGTCTTCAAGGGTAAGTCCTCATCTTCCCTTTTCTTGCAATTTCTTGATCCATATCTAAGCCTTGCTTGCAAGCACTTTTGGGCTCCGACCCAAACTTCAAATAGTCTTATTTTGGGGTCCTCTTCATGTTTGATTGAGGACCCCTTGCTGTTTGGTGGCTGCATCTAGCACCTATCTCAATATCCTCTTGTATGCCATGTTTCTTGCATAGAATATTTGGCTTGTGTATGATCTGTTTCAGAGCATGATGTAAGCTAAGAATAGGCTTATTTTGAGCCCTTCTTCAACATTGTTGAAGGGCTCAACATTGTTTGCATACTCCATGTGCTACTTGCTTTGAAATCCATGTGATTTACCGTAATCTTGCATGCTTTCTTAGCCTATCTTGCTTCTGTTTTTGTGGCTGGTCATACACTGAAAATGTGCTTGTTTTTCCATGTATAAGATCTGTTTTTGGTTGTTTAGGCCATCCATGACATGCCTTATGTAGCCACTTTGCATTTTGGCTTGCTAGCCTTAAGTGCATGAGTATATAGCATGTGTTGCTTGCATCATTTTAGTGGTTTGGAACCATCTAGCATGCTATTTCAGTTCCTTTGGTGTGCTTGTATGCTTACCTTAGTTGTCTCTTTAGTGCTTTAAAAGCATGTGTTGTATGCTCCATGTTTTGGCCTTAATGCATACTTTTGAATTTGAACCATCTAGATGCCATCTAGGGGGTCCTTTGGGCTTAGTTTTATGTGTTAAAACTCTGATTTTAATTGTTTAAGTATTGCCATGTGTGGTTGTACTAAGTGTGGTTCAAAGCCTCATTGGCTTGCCTTAATGCTTGGACCATTCGCATGCATGCTTAGCCTACTTTGTTGCTTGATTTGGCATCATTTTGTAGCATGATTTCAGAGCTTTCCATGCATGCTAGTTGTTCATGTTTAGCTTCCTTTAAGTGTGCTTAAAGCTTGCTTCATTATGCCTAAGTGTCAAGCCATAACATGTGCATATGTGTGTGCATTTTGGCCTTCATTTCCATGGTTTTGGCCACTGTTTTGGACCTAACTTAGAGCTGTCCAAATTAGTGTAAGTCCATCCCTTGCATGCCATTCAAATGTTGTTGCATTATCCCATGTTTACATGCTTTGGTTGCATATATTGCATGCTTGGAATCACTTGCATTTGCCTTGCATTCCCTTGGCCAAGTTGCTAGCATGTTGCATGATTAGATTACATCTTGCATGCTCTAATGGGTTGCATAATTGTGGCATGTTTGTTTGCTTTGTTGCTTAGGTTGTGCACTTAATGCGCATTGCATGCTTGTATGCTCCATTTTATGCCATGTTGCATATTAGCTAACATGCCTAGGTTGCATGGCATTGGCATGCATGCCTTGCCTCTTGATCAAGTGATAGAGGTTGGGTTTCACTTGTTTGTTTGATGTGCATTTCATTTGAAATCAAAGTTGCAAACTTGGCCTTTTAGGCCATCATGCACCAAGATGCATCATTGATGGCCCGAGGGTCGAGGGCTATGCTCTCTTGAGTCTAACACATGATAGGGGGCATAGCCGTGCTTACATATGCTCAAAATTCTATGCTATGCACTGCTGTTTGCTGTTTGCTGTCAAAACTGTCTCCTGCAGGAATTTAGTGCCGACCGGCACTCTATAGTGCCGACCGGCAATCTTTTTGTGCCGATAAGTTCCCCAGCAGCCGGTGGCCACCTCAAACAGCCGATGGTTATTTCCTCCAGCCGGTGGTGCAAAGGAGCATGCAAGGAAGGTATTCTGGGATTTTGGGAATTTTTGGAGAGACAGAGCAGTAAAAACAGAGGCAGCAGTGGCACGGTGTAGGCTTTTCTGGGCAAGTCGCAACGAGCATGCATCATTCGCGCATCCCGAGGCAGGGCTGAGGCCCCATTTCATTTATTTACTTGATTTATTTTTAATATTTAGAGTTTTGTAATAATTAATTTTATTCATTATTCGGACTGTATTATTATTTTGGTCCCTCCGTGTGAGGGCATGTTTGTAATAAGTGTGCGTGGGTGTGTGTATGTCTTCCAACCCCCACTTCTTTCTTCCCTTTTATTTACCTGCTTATGATGGTAGATTAGGGCATATTTAAATTAGCATAACAGTATGCAATGCATGTGTGCATCCATGCATTTGTTGACATGCATCGGGCTCGGTACATCATACAAACTGCATCGTACTTTCAATTCCAAATTGAATACGTGTTATTTGTAGCATTTCATATGCCATGTCTAGGATAGCCGAGCCTGCCTAGATTACATCTTTGCATGTGTTGCATTAGACATTTCAGTATGCTTAGGTCCATGCATGGATTTCTAATAAGCTTCTGTTTTGGCTTGGAGTACTAGGTGAGCTTTTATGCTTTAGCATATCGCATGCGTGTGAATGTTGCCATAATAGCATGATTACCATGAGGCTAGCTGCTTATGTGATATAACTGCTTGAATGCCTGTGGATGGAGGTCGAATTGCTTAAATTGGGACAATGCATTAAAAACTGTGAGTTTTAAGCCCACTAGACAGTGGCAAAACCATCTTTTCTAAAGCCCACTTGGAGGTGGCAAAATCTGCATTTTAGCCTACTTGCAAGTAGCAAACCATTTTCAAAATAAACATGCAATGTTTTATTCCAATTTAAGCGATTTGGTCTATACTTGTTTGCTGTGCGCATAACATAGTAATTCTAGGCTAATAACCGGTATAAGAACGCATAACGTTTTCAAAAGAGGATATCATGGTTAGTAGAGGCCGGTCTTCGGACCGGGCGAAAGGGGGTGCTCATAGCTGACCTTCCCCGATCGTACCCAAGCTCCCGAGCCAAGACCACTTTGGTGATGACGGACATGTGGCCTTCGGCACCGAGTCAGGGTTTCCTAAATTTCCCCTTTTAAAATATTTAGGTGGCGACTCTGTAATCTGGCAAAGCAGTCCATGTTTGGCACTACTTTTCAAAAAAATCTGTTTTCTCAAACGATTTGCCGGATTTGGACTCTTTGGTTCAGATTTAGAACCGCGACACAAAAATCGAGTCCGAACTGTAGAGAGAGGCCCCACGGGCGCGTCTACACATATGTTCATAATGTTGGACGAAACCAAGGAATTGGACCATCCACTGTTCCATCTACCCAGCCAACAAATCCATGGGATGGCCTGGTAGAAGCCATGGGACAACAATTAATGAACACAATGGAAAGGTGGGCCACATTCTTTTTGGATTGAATGAATAACCACCAACCAACTAACACAAGACACATAGAGGAAGTTTTAAATGCCTCTCAGCAAAGATTGGCTAGAGATAAACAGCCTATGCAAGCTAATGGGCATTCTAATGGTCAAACTAGTAATCAGAACTATGAAAGAGCATCACCTCAGTCTTGGTATGAACCCATTTCGAGGCCTATAGTAGGCCAAAATGCCTCAGTACTCAACAATGAAGCCACACACGTTGGTGGATCTGGTCAAGTACAAGAAACCGGCGTGAGAATGGTTACAAATCCCATGTTCGAAGCCATACCTGGCACTAGGGGATATAATAATCCTTTGTTCGAATTTATACCTGGGGGGTTGGAGGGTTTTCCTGTAAATGGAAGGGACACAACACCTGTTCCAGCACCTTTCGCAGGTCCCTTCGCAGGACAGGCTCAAAGGGGTTACCCATACCCCCAACAGCAACCTGCACCACAGGGGCAATCAGTCCCAAATGTACCACCTTATAGACCAAGAGGACCACAAGCGCAAGTTTGCCCACCAAACCCTGTGTTTGTTCCTCCAGTAGTGGTTCAGCAGGCACAGAACATGGTCCCTAGGGACCAAATTGTTGATATTGTTAGGGAGATGTGTGGACCGATGGCTCGGGGGGTCCAGACTCCTGTATACAGAAAACCATACCCAGAATGGGTAGATAGGGTACATGAATACCCAAGAGGATTCAGAATACCAGATTTTACCCTATTCTATGGAACTGGAAATCAGTCAACAGTAGAGCATATTGTTAGATTTGCTGCTCAATGCGGTGAATTCACTAATCATGACTATATGAAACTGAGATTATTTCCAAACTCTCTAACTGGGGGAGCATTTGTATGGTACATCAACCTTACACCTGGCTCCATTCAAAATTGGCAACAAATGGAAGAGGCATTTCATGCCCAATTCTTCCAGTCGGAGCCAGAGGTTTCTATGGCAGACTTGGCTAGATTGAGTCAAAGGCCTGAAGAAAAGGCTACTCAGTTTATTGCCAGATTTAAAAGGGCTCGAAATAAATGTAGAGTCATCCTACCAGAGCCAGAATTCGTAAGATTGGCTCAAAACGGTTTAGAGTTTAGGCTTCGAAAGAAGTTTGACTCAACTGAATTCAGAGATTTGGTCGAACTAACCCATAAAGTGTCTTGATATGAAGCATTATTAGAAGAGGAACAAGATCGAAATAATGCCTCGTACAAGACATATTATAGAGATCCAAATTATGAGATCGATGCAGCAGAGATTGTGGGCAAAGAACCTGTAATCTGTGAAGCATTAATTCATAAGGATACAACCATCGACCAGCAGTTTAAAAAGAAAGACTTTCACAGAAAGTACTCTTTCGATTTAACAAAAGCAGATGACATTTTTGATCATTTGCTTGCAGCCAATTTCCTTACGTTACCAAAAGGAGTAAAACTACCATCTCCAGATGAACTTAAAGGAAAAGTATATTGCAAATGGCATAACTCTTGGTCTCACTCGACTAAAAACTGCATTGTTTTTTGAGACAGGATCCAAGAACAAATTCGGAAAGGAAGTTTGAAGTTCCCCACCAAAGCAGAAAAGGTCATGGGGATTGACAGCAACCCATTTCCAGAAGTTGGAGAAAGTGCAGCTAATGTGGTTGTACCAAATTTCCAGAATTTATCTTTGCAGGAATTGGAAGAGGTCAATGTACAGATGCACATTGCCAACTAGACAACTACCAAGAAAGACACCAGAAACCCACCAGTTATTGGACAAGGTTTCTCACACCAGAGGGAACACTCTGATGAGGAAGCACTAGATGATGATTCTTTAGAAGCAGCTGTAATACAGAGGATGTGTCCCAGGTGCAGGCTGAGTTATAAATGGTTGAAAGGCCTTCCAGTTGATGGAAAGCAATACTACAGGGATGTACAGAGACGTCCTAAATCAACCAATGCTTACAACAAAAGGCCGTATCCGGCTGGTGACAGGCAGCGGCCATTAGTGGTTGAACCTGCAGTGGGCAGAATGCATGCTAACGGCAAGAGACCCTTGTATGAGTCCAGGCCACCTAATTACTACAGAATGGAGAGCGGTCACTCTGAAAGAAGACTGGAGAGGGGTTCAGGTTATGGGAGTAAAGCCAGAGATTGGCCCCCTAGACCAACTTCACGCAGGACAGAAAGTGGCTCCTTCCATCGAAGGTCTGAATCAGGCTCGAAACATGAGGTCAGAGCCAAGCACTTACCTTCACAGCCAGTTTCGAAGGTGGCTTCGAAGGTAGAAGGAAACAGTTCGACATCTGGATCAGTAAGCTCGTGGGTACCTGGGGTCCCAGATTGGTTTGTAATGCAGAACAAACCTAGGGAGGCACCTACTCAAAGGGATGTTGGAAACCAAGGCAGGATGGTCAAGCCTTCTTTGGTGGCCCGAACAATTGGGTATTGCTTAAACATCCAAAGACAAAGGAACCAGATATGGTCCCAGTCATTTCCAGATCACAAAGAAGGAAAATTCAGCGCAGGTACACCCAGTACCAGCAAGGTCTGAAGGAAAGTGGAGAGAGTTCTTCACTGGTCAAGACAGAAGGAAAGAAGACTTCGAAGCCAGACCATACTCCAAAACCGACTCTACAAAGCAAAGTGGTTTGTAGCAGAGAACAGTTGGCCCAGGTTCATTCTGAACTAAAGGCCAGAGAGAAGTCTAGTTTGGCAGGGTTGGAGAAGGCCCTGATGGAAAGTGATAGCGAAACGGAAGAAGAGATTGGCATGAGCCAAAAGAAGGAAATGGCAGAAGAAGAAATGTTCGAAGCCTTCATGGCTGAACAAACATTTCTGACTGAAGAGCCAGTTGAGAAAGATCCTTCGAAGGGATTAGTTAGCAACGAAGTGCCAGAGTGCAGCATGGAGGATGCTGTTGAAGTCACTGAGCAAGGTAGCCAAGGGGGGAAGAAAGTACAGCCAGCCATCCAATTTGGCTCATTTCCTCCCGTGTCAGTCAATATGGTACACATACTGCCTCATGAGTTCCAGGCTGGAAATGAGGACCAAGATGACCAAGACATGGATCCTATTCCTGTCTCTAGTGAAGAGTCACAAGTAAGCATGGTACAGGATGATCCTGGAATGGCTACTCCGATGGAAACTGAATGTGAGAGCGAGGAAGAGGTGAGCATCAACCTCTCATATCCTTTTGAATATCCCTCGAATTCTATGACACAACATGTCAAGCCTTTGTACATCAAGGCTTTCTTCGATGGGATACAACTGAATCGGGTCCTAATAGACAATGGGGCAGCAGTAAACTTGTTACCGAAATCTTCTTTGAAGAAACTAGGGAAAAAGAATCCCAGGTTGATCCCAACCAGCACAACCATCGCTGGCTTTCCTGGAGACAAGCAGATGGCTCAGGGGATTCTACCCATTAACTTGAGTGTGAGAACCAGAGACTGCATGACAGCATTCTTCGTAATCGACAGCAATGCTAAATACAATGCTTTACTTGGGAGAGATTGGATCCACACTAACAAATGTGTGCCTTCCTCTTTGCATCAGAAAATCATGATGGCTTTGGGCAATGGAGAGACAGAGGAGATTGATGCAGATCCTCAACCCTTCATAGCCTGTGCAGACTTTGCAGAGGCCAAATTGTATATTGAGGGAGTGATACCACTCAGTATACTTAGGAAAGCTGATGGCTCAGCCGAAGTGACGGCTGATGAGGAAGTGACACACCTGAAGCACTTAGTCCAAGAGAATGCTGATGAAGAGGTTGTCGTGAAAGATGACAATGATGCCTGGTTATAGGCAAAGAGGTGAAGAACTAGAAGCCAAGTCCTTGGCTCTGATTAAATTCTCAACATTGGACGTAAAAGCAATAGTCCAGAAAATACAGGAGCAAGAAAGAGAAGCCATGATAATTGGCTGTAAACAGAAGCAGCCACAGGTCAGAATTTTGACCCTTGGTAAATACTGTGCATTGGACATTGAGACAAAGGTCCAGGAGATACAGGAGGAGGATGCCTTATGGACAGATTTTGTTTATGAGGAGGAGGGTAAAGATGTTGAACTAAAGAACCTAGAAGCAGAACAAGATAAGAAGATTGCTTCGAAGATAGAAGAAACTAAAGAAGAAGCTTCAATAAGTTCTCAGACACAAGACCCCTTAGAAGAAGTAAATTTAGGGGAAGGTTCTATACAACATCCCACTTTTATAAGTGCTTGCTTGAATGTTCTGGACAGAGACCAGTTGTTGGTTGTTCTGAAGAAATACAAAGATTGCTTTGCATGGTCCTACAATGAACTACCAGGATTGGATAGGTCATTAGTGGAACATAGGCTCCCTATGAAGCCTAATTTCAAGCCATACAAGCAGAAACCAAGAAGAATGAGTCCAGAAGTAATTCAGAAGGTCAAAGAAGAGATTCTTAGACTACTCAAGGCAGGCTTTATTAGGACGGCTAGGTATGTTGAATGGCTATCTAATATTGTACCTGTAGTTAAGAAGAATGGTAAAATGAGGGTATGCATCGATTTCAGAAACTTAAATCTAGTAACTTCCAAAGATGAATATCCTATGCCTATAGTGGATCTGCTGGTAAACAGTTCAGCAGGACACCAAGTTTTGTCAATGATGGATGGGCATTCTGGTTATAACCAAATCTGCATTGCAGAGGAGGATATCCACAAGACAGCATTCAGATGTCCTGGAAATATTGGCACCTTCGAATGGGTTAAAATGTCATTTGGCCTGAAGAATGCTGGGGCTACATATCAGAGGGCTATGAACACTATCTTTCATGATCTCATTGGAGGGTATCTAGAGTGTTACATTGATGACATTGTAGTAAAATCCCAGTCCATGGAGGAACATCTGTTTCAGTTAGAAACAGCTTTTGAAAGAATGAGGAAGTTCAAGCTGAAACTCAATCCTCTCAAATGTGCTTTTGGTGTATCATCTGGAAATTTCTTGGGTTATGTAGTGCACAAGAAAGGAATACAGATTGATCAGAATAAAGCCAAAGCCATCATCGAAGCTAGGCCTCCATCAAGTAAGAAAGAATTACAAAGGTTCCTTGGGCAGGTTAACTTTCTTAGAAGGTTTATTTCTAACACTGCAGGGAAAACTAAAGCATTTTCTTCCTTGTTAAGGCTGAAAGATGAAGAGGAATTTGTGTGGACAGCAGAGCATCAAACTACTTTCGAAGGTATCAAAGCCTACTTGGCCAACCCTCCAGTGCTGATGCCACCAAAGGGGAACAAGCCCTTGAAGTTGTACATAGCTGTAGCAGAAGATTCATTGGGAGCTTTCTTGGCCCAAGACAATGAGGAAGGCAAGGAACAAGCTGTTTATTACCTTAGTACGTTTTTAAATTCTTGTGAATGTAAATATTCAGCTGTTGAAAAGCTGTGCCTTGCTTTGTATTTCGCTGCAATGAAATTAAGATATTATCTTTTACCTACAACTGTCTTGGTGATTGCAACCACAGATTTGGTTAAGTACATGTTATCTAGACCTATGTTGAGGGGAAGAATTGGCAAGTGGATACTAGCCCTATCAGAATTTCATTTAGAATATGTCCCTCAAAGGGCAGTAAAAGGGCAAGTCTTAGCCAATTTTCTGGCAGACCATCCATCTCAAACAGAGAGCCAAGAGGTGATGGAACTTGGCATGGCCAGTGTTGAGCCATGGCAGATGTGGTTCGATGGATCGAAAGCCAATGGCTTAATTGGAATTGGTATTGTGATTAAATCTCCACAAGGAGTAGAGACCACGCATGGTTTCAGAGTGGATGAAGCCACCTGTTCCAATAACCAGGCTGAGTACGAAGCCTTAATAGTGGGGCTAAAGATCCTTATTGGATTGCAAGTACATGCAGTTGACATATTTGGGGACTCTCAACTGGTGGTTAACCAAGTGAAAGGGATTTTCAAGTGTCAAAGCATAAGTATTTTGCCGTATTATGTTGTTGCATTACATCTGCTTTCTCAGTTTCAAGTAGCAAATGTAACCCATGTTCCAAGATTCTTGAACAATAGAGCTAATGATGTGGCTCAGAAAGTTTCGAACTTCAAGAGAAGGGATGATACCCAAAGGGACATAAGCCAAACAACATATCAAAGATTAATACAACCTTTGAATAAAAGGAATATAGTTTTGGAAGTCAATCATAATGACTTACAAGAACAGGATTGGAGGCATCCAATAATGTAGTACTTGGCTGGTCCATCTTCGAAGGCCAGTAGAAAAGTTAAATTGCAGTCTATGCAATACATGATATATGGTAATGCTCTCTACAAGAGGGGAGGAGATGGCTTATTGCTAGAATGTTTAGGCCCAAAAGAAGCATTAACAGCCATGGCTGAGGTTCATGAAGGCATCTGTGGTGCTCATCAACCTGGTGTAAAGATGAGATGGTTGCTTCGAAGGCATTCCTACTATTGGCCAACTATCCTTAAAGACTGCATAGAATATGCAAAGGGTTGCTAGGCATGTCAAAAGCATGGCACAATAAGGCATGTGCCTATAACTGACCTACATGCCGTAGTGAAGCCTTGGCCATTCAGAGGATGGGCCATGGATATGATGGGAAAAATACACCCACCTTCTTCGAAGCATCATTGTTTCATTCTGGTGGCCGCTGACTACTTCACTAAGTGGGTCAAAGCTAAGCCATACAAGGTTGTAGACCAAACAGAAGTCATTGGGTTCATTAAAGACTTGATCCATAGATTTGGCATCCCACAAACCATAACAGTGGACAATGGAACTGTGTTTGATGGAAAAATGGTGAGGTCTTTCGTAGCAGAATTTGGAATTAGCCTTATTAATTCCACACCCTATTATGCACAAGCCAATGGTCAAGCCGAGTCATCCAACAAGTCTTTGAAAAAAGGGATACAAAAGGTTGTGGAGGATAATCCTAGGGATTGGCATAACTTATTGTTGGATGTTTTGTGGGCTTACAGAACCTCCCCAAGGTCAAGCACAGGAGTTACTCCTTATGCCTTAGTATATGGGCATGATGCGGTTTTACCTGTGGAAATTAATGTTAAATCTTTGAGGGTAAGATGCCAAGATCAGTTAAATCCTGAGCAATACCATCAAAGTATGTGCTTGGAATTAGAGGGCATAGATGAAGCCAGAATTTTGGCATTAAATAGCATTCTTTTCCAAAAGAAGAAAGCAGCCAAGAATTATAATAAGAAGGTCAAACACATTGGCTTTGATGAAGGTGATTTGGTATGGAAAACAATACTTCCAATAGGAATTAAAAGCCATAAGTTTGGCAAATGGTCACCTAACTGGGAAGGACCATATCAAATTCATAGAGTTCTGCCTTTTGGAGCATACCATTTGAGGAATTTAAATGGTTATGTACATCCCAAAAAGATTAATGGCAGGTATCTGAAGCTTTATTTTCCAACCATTTGGGAAACACAAGGAATAAAATAAGCATTAAGTACAAAAACATAAGACTGCTCAAATAATAGACAAGAATTCGATTTTCATAAAGAGTCAAGTATATTGTGCCACAAATTGGCCCAAAAATCATTACAGTGTTTCAATTGTTTTTGTACAACAGACTTTCTATTACTAAGTGCTGGAAACAGTTGAATAGCTGCAGCCATGTCCTCTTTTCGATCAGCCAGCCCTTGGTTGGTGATGTGCAATTTGGTATCAGTTCGAACCAAGGCTTGGTTTACTGCAGCCAGATCCTCTTCAAGCTGAGCTTTCTTCTCCAGCAGTTGGATTCGAAACTGGGAGACAGAGGAGTGTTGTTCCTTGAGTTCTGATACTTCGGTATGCACTTGGGAAACAAAACTCTGATCCCTAGCTAGTTTCTCATCCGCAGCCTTAGCAGCATGACAAATGTTGAGATAGAAATCGACAGTAGCTGCTGCCTGAGATAGATGACTTGAAACATTCATGCCAGACTGCTCAGCAATTGTGCAGCAGTGAAGGAACCCATTTCTGATAGTAGGCCTTTGTAGAGCCTCGAAGTAGAGCCTCGAAGGGAATCCTCGAAAAGGAGATCAGCAGTTCCAAGCAAGTGTCCAAGTCTATTGAAGGTGCAGAAGGTTTGCTGCTGGAAGAAGAAGAACTCTCAAAAATTTCCAGCAAGGAGTCAGCCAAGATTAATGGCTCAGCTTCAGCAGTGGATGTTGGAGAGGTAGAAGGTATGTCGAAGAGACTAGCTAGTCTTCCTTCGAAGATGTCTACCTCATCCCTAGACATGAAGGTCATGGAGAGTGTTGTGGTGGAAAACACAGAGGGATGCATGGGGATGGGAGAAATGGATGGAGCATCTTTGGCAGCCTCTATGGTCTTAGCCACCAATGAATCAAGTGAAGAGGGGTTGGAAGTAGGCATAGGTGATGAACCATGAGTTGGGGAATTACCAGCACCCTCTGTAGGAGAATCAACTGCCATTGGGGATGGAGTAGCAGTTGAGATTTTTGTGAAAGAAGGAGAAGCAAGGCTCGAAGGAGATGTGGACTGAGGTAGGTCAAGGGTCAAGAAAGGGAGGTATGGCTCTAAGCCAAGAAGAAGAGATGCAGGAATGCTGGGGCTCAAGGAAGGTACAGAAAGTGTAGGCTTGGGAAGTGGGAGTAGTATGTGGATAGTCTTCACATTCTGCATCTGATCAACTTCAAATAAAACTGGAGGAGGCCACATGGGAAAGATAAACGCAGTAGTTGTTGCTGCAAAAGGAAAAAATGTGGAGCAATGTCAAACTTTAATACTAAAAGCTGACGAAGGAAAAACAGCAAAAGTATGAAAGAAATTACTTATTTCAGAGGTGTTGGCACTGATGGGAGAGCTGCGAAGGGAGTAATGCTCGATAGTTTGTTGCCTTCGTGCAACCTCTCTTTGTAACGCATCAGCAGCAGCAGCTTCATCTCTCAGAAACTGTTGCTGCCGTCTCTTCTCAGCCCTCTCAAAAACAATCATTGCCTTGGAATGTTCCTGTTCTACTGCCTGGGCAGCTGCCTCATGAATGGGATCTTCAAACAAGGCAGTAGTTGAAGCAGTCACTTTCCTTCTCTTTTTTATTGCTTGGGCAATTGTCTCGGAATCAGAGTCTTCAGTAAAATCAGAAGGAGAGACAGTAATCTTTTTTCTCTTTTTTCTTTGAACTGGCATTGTTTGCTCTTTAGATGTCCTCTCAGCTTCTGCAGACTGAGATCCGGATTTCCTAAAAATAAGTTCCTTCTCTACTTCTTTAGCGATTGTTCCCTCTTGAACCAAATCTATCACTTTTTTCCTTCTTATCAAGGGTGACTCATGTTCTTGGTTTGCTTCCCCTTCTTCTTCTTCTTCTTGCACCTCAGTTGTTTTCTTTTCAGGCTCAAGCAGTCTCATCTTCTTTTGCTGCTGACCACCTTCACAAAAGAAGAATTAAGAATAAGATAATCAGCATTATGTAGGAAGTCGAAGGAAAGAAAACAAAGGCATATACCTTTCTTCGAAACAGCCTGAGTGGCTTTAGGAGGAGTTGAGGTAGCAGGAATGGACTGAGTTGTAGGAGGCACAGTGGAGGAAGTGACAATTTCAGTTCCTTTGGGCTTGGGCACATCTAACACCTCCAGTAGGTTTTGAGGTGGAATGGCCAAATAAACTTCCATATTGTTCACCCATCAATTTTGGTATCTCTTCAATACAGTACTTTGAGAGATGAAAGGGGTGTATTCAAAACTGGCCAAGTCATCTATGAATTTGAAGGTTGCCTCTTCTAGCCTCGATTTTTGGACCTTCAAATCTCTCTTGGTGAGGCTCAGATTGGTGTTGCTGCAGAGAGGTATTGGGACCCCTTGTGTGAAGCCAAACTGTCTAGCAAATTGAGCAGGACAATAAGGCTCAGCTATACATTTATAAGCTCTGGGGTTTGTGGTCCCGATAAATAGCTCTCTAGGAATCAGAAGGGAAGCCCATATATCCTTGTGAATAGGCGAAGCACAGAGCCTGTCACTTAGGAAATGGCTTAACCAAGTTGGACCTATGCTGGTTTCGAAGAGACGAAAACGATGTACGGGAAGGGCAGCTGGTAGTTGATGGAAGAAAGAAAAATAAAAAGCAAAAGTAGAAGGATAGAGTGAAGCATTGGCTAGTCTTATGCCATGGGTAAGAGAGTGTAGCCCAGAAAATTTAAGGCATTTGGATTGTAATTCAGCAAAATAGGCAAAAAGCCAAAGCTGAAGGCTCCAGAATGGCCCCCCTTGATTAGCATCTAAGGGTTTCTCACAAAAGAGGGAACAAACTCTGTATACATGGCCTAGAATATATGGAGCTAAAGCTACCATTTTCTGCAAAACAAAGGCTTTGGCAAGAGGAGCAAATTCAGACATGATTTTCTGGGAGGAGGTGCAAAAGAGGAATTTGCAAAGCCAATATAATAAGAAGGAAAAGAATTCTCTATCAGTTACTGGGCCCTCTATTTTATTCTCAGCTTTAGCAAAATCACTGTAAGATGAATTAAGAGAGGGAAGGGAGAAAGAGACGGCTAGGTCAGGGAAATCTGGTGTAATAAGGGTACCAATAGGGGATACTTCCAGTAAATGGCAAATGTCAAGAACAGTAGGGGCCATCATCCCACATCTGAACTGAAAGAAATTGAAGATAGGGTTCCAAAAACATAAAGCAGCAGGGACTAGGAAAGGGTCCTCTGAGATAGTTACCCTAGATAGTCGAAGAGCATCGAGAAGGTAGAGCTCTTGAAGGTCCAGTGTTCTAGCAGGGATGACCCGGTCGTACCATTCTTGCCATTCCGGTCTCACCGTGGGCCAACATCGGTGAGGGCGATTGATTCTCCAGTTCCTCCAATCGAGACCACCTTCATAAAGGAGACATTGGCTCTCCAGACGAGGGTATAAAGCTGGAAGCTCGGTAAGGATCTCCTTGAATATTGGCCCAAGTACGTAGTCTTGCTGCTCATGGCGACGAGGGACAAAGATATGCCCGTCAATAGCGCTTTTGTCCCCAGTCTTGTACTTCTCACATTCTGCGTCAATGAGTCTTTTCAAAGCTACGGATGAGCTCACACGCTCTATGACTGGCACCTTTGGTGAAGGAAAAGCCATTGGCAGTACGTTCTTTTAAGAAGTGAAGTAGAGAATAGAAAGAAGTGGGGAATTGATGAGGATTTATGCGTTGAGAGCGTAAGTAATTACAGAACGCGAAATAAAAGGGTTTTAAAACCTTTGTCTGGAGAATATATCTCATAAGTCGTTAAAGTACTAAAAGTACGAATACGAGGAGTCTCTTCCAATATTGATAGCTTTGGAGGGAAGAGCATATTCTGAATGTTGACGCCAGCCTCGAAGCGAGATATTTGGCTTCGAACCAGATTTTGGAGGGAAGAGCATATTCTGAATGTTGACGCCAGCCTCAAAACAACAATGGCTTCGAAATACATAAGTCGGCTTCGAAGCATACTACATGCTTAAAGATGCTAAAATGCTCGAGTATTGGTCTGCTTCAAAGGGCTTAAAGACCTGTTTGAGGGGTATTATTGAAAGTGACGACCTTCGAAGTAAAATTCAGGATTCTTTAAGGATGAGAATTACTGTTCGAAGCATCAAAACCAATCATTTGTTTCTATATATACAAAAGGGAGATTGTCTTTCGAACTAAACAGCAGGGACTGTTCTTCGGAGCAAAAGGGGTCAATTTAAAATTGATCAACTATATTAACCATGACCATATATTGGTTATAGTTAGTTTTGAAGGGTAAGGTTGTTAAATTCGAAGCACTAATTCTAGATGATATCAGCTAAAATTGTCAATTTTACTCCATAAATTGGAAAAAGACATGTTGGTTCCTTTTAGTGTTTCATTAAAACGATTGAATCCAGATTCGAAGAATGAGATTGTTCAGTTCGAAGCTCTGAATTGGCTTTAAAAAGCAAATGGAAACAGAATCAAACAACAACAAGTGAGGAATTCTGTTTATATTAAAGCCAAAGCAAATTACATCAAGCAACCCTATCTGGGCACAAACTCAAGCTCATAAAAATAAGGAATAGAATAAATAACAAGATCATGAAATTTGATCCAACAGTGATCAATAAATTTCTGTTCTTTCTGTATTATATCTTCTATTTCTTCTAATGTTGGCTGCATAAGTTGGTGCGCTCTCACTTCATAGTAGAGCTCTTCAGCCTTTATTTCGAATGCTTCCTCTCTCAATCGTTGTTCCATTTCATCTAGGACCAAATCATCCCAATACGCAGAATCTTTATTCTTGAAGTCATCAAATTCTTCGATGAAGTTCTCTGCTTCGTACTGGGCTTGAATTCGGAGAGACGAAAGTTGGTCCAAAGATTGTGTAGTGACCATGGAATTTCGGTGCCAGTAGAGGAGCACTGGGAGTTGGTCGAGGAACATATGAAGTTTTGCTTGGGCAATGGGATTAAGGACATAGCCCCTAGTCAGAATATCACAAGCTCATTGAAAGTTCTTGAGAGGGACTTCGTCCTCAAAAACGTTGAAGGGCAAGTGAGAGAAAGCTGCAAGCAGAAATTGAGCTTCTTTCCGCTCAGCTGGAGTAGGGATTGACGGAGGTTTGTAAGTTGGAACGACTTCATTCATGGGGAGGGCAAGCCTCAGTTTCTCTGTCCAGGAAAGAGTTGGTGGAGAAGAAGGAGTAGATGGTTCTGCTTCAGAAGATGAAGAAGAAGGAGCAGATGTTTATGTTTCAGAGGATGGAGAAAAAGGTGTGAATGCTTCTGTTATGGGAGATGGCACGGGAGCAGAAGGAACAAAGGCATTAATGTAATCAAGCCAATCAGAAGAACAAATCTTCGCCTTCTTGGCTAAGAATGAAGGGCTGTATCCTTGTGTTTCTTCTGGGTGCTGGGTAGTGTGCATTATCTTTGTAGGCATGGAAGATGTATACCAGGCCACAAGCAGATTCTCTTTTAAACTACGTCGAAGGTCAAGGGGCACGTAAGGGTAGACCACTGAACTTCGAGCGTAGGAAGGAAACTCCAAAGGGTCAGTGAACTCAACAAAATGATGGTTGATTCGTTCCCTCAAATCATAAGTCTCAGGGTTTGACCAGCTTGTCCAGCCAGAAGCCCCAAAAGATGAAGAAGTTATGGTTTCATCCCATGCAGAGGTTTGTGAAGAAGAATTTCCCAAGTCCATATTTGCAATTTGCCAAATCAAGGGTTTGAGAGCAGTTTGTTCGAGGTACAAGGGGAAATTAGAGGAAGAACTTCTTGTATTTGTGTCTGTAACTTGATGAATCGAAGGATTAAGGACAATGTGTTCGTAGTCCAAAGGTTGGTAATTTGCAAAGGCTCCCATGACCTGAATATAGAAAGGTGGGTAAGAGTAGCTAATGAATGCGTGGAGGTTCTTTCGAGAGGAAGCAGCATTACTCAATGGCTCTTCATATGCTTGATCAATAGAAAGGAAAGTCGGTTTAGCCATAGTCTGTTCGAATGCTAAGGCATTGGGATACTCGACAAATTGAAGGAGAGTTAATGTAAATGATCACCAAATAGGTGACGGTTGTGTTTCCAGAATTCAGATTCCATGCACGTTCTAAAAAGCGCGGGAAAAGGCTTTGATCCACTAATATCACAAAGTATTGGGTATATTAGTGTGGGGGGTAATGTTGGCTACATATTTTGTAAAAGCCAGTTACAATTCGACACGTGGCAGAATAAGGGTATTATGGAAGAGGATTCAAGTCTTCGATCCTGATCGTACACGTGGCGATGAATATTGGTTCTCACGTGATCTGAGTAGCACTAGATCAGTAAAGAGATGCAAGGTGACGTGACTCCAACGGTTACTCATATTCGAATTCAAATACAGGAGGGAAGTTCAACTGCAAGTGATGGCGTAGTGGAACTACTTCTAAGGCAGCATGATCAGCGATCATGGAGGAGCAGTTCGACAGTTTGAAGTGCAGTTCGAAGGTCATTCTTGACGAGTATAAATAGCATGGAAGCCCCCAGAAAAAAGCCCCAGACTCAGATCATACAAACCAGTCTTTACTTCATATTTTCCTTTCCAGTTTTACATTTTCTGTATTTTAAATTCCTGCACTTTAAATACCTGTTCTTTAAATACCTGCACTTTAAATACCCGCACTGCACTTCAATTCATAGGAGTAGTTTCAAGTAGATTCGAGTAGACTATTGCTGTAAACCTCTTCGAGGCTGAGTTTGGACTATTGTAAGTGTTCATTTTAATGAAATACTTCGATTGTTCTTCATATTAACTGTTATTTCTCTTAATTTCTCCTAAGTCAAGCCACCAGTAAAAGTCCTCTTCATTGAGGCTGAAAGAACTAAAACACAATCGTCTGATAATTGGTTGGCAATTATAATTTCTGTAAGGACTAATTGATCCTTGCTGGCACGCTCGCATTTACAAAAATACCCTTCGAAAAGCCAAAAAGCCAACAGAATCTGTTGGATCTGTTGAAGTTTTTTGACTAACTACTTCTTCGAGCTTCTTCTTCACCCCCTCATCTGTCTCTCTTTTCTCATGATTTCTTGGAGCTTCTTCTTCACCCTCTCATCTGTCTCTCCTCCTTTCTCTCACTCTATCTCACCTTCGTTGTTGAATGACTGAGAAACAAAGGGAAATTTGATTTTTATTTTTTATTTTTAAATTTACTCACCAAAACGACGTTGTTTTGGTGAGGTTTTAATCTTAACCCTTGGTTCTTCTAGTGAGACAGGTGTCGCGCTCTACTTAATTCACTTTACCAGATCACTGCAGGGAGACACTCTAGAGAATCCTTACGCTATTTTGACATGAAAATCAAGTAACTTTCAAGAACCTCTTTATTATGGCATGAAAGATAACTTTCATAGAAAAGTATATCCCACCTCAAATCAATTTAAATCCATTCTCAATCTATAGAAACTTTCACGCCATAATTTTGTAAGACTTTATTTTTATTTTTATTTATCAATTGTTATTATAATTCTGTTTTATTCTCTTTCCATTAAAACTCTATCTATTTAATTTGTTTTTGTTTTAATTTTTTTTTTTTAACATTTGGAGTTTAAATTATTTTTATGATTTTGTAATTATATATTTGTTGATCATGAATTATATTTCGAACTTTGTATTCATAGCAATTTTGTATAATCGTTCATCTCCTTCCCTAGGAACAATCCAAATTACATCTCAATTGAAAAAAAAAAAAAAAAACTCCTTCCAAAACTAGTCAAGAAACCACAACTCAACCTTTTGGAAAAGATATTAAAAGTCTCTATGGCCAAAATAATTTAACAAATCAACATTTAAAAAGTATAGGAGACCAAGTTACCAGGATAAAGCCACTTGTTTAAAAAATCAATTTTTTTTAATATATATTTTATCACACGTCATACACTATTATGGTTGTTAATAGGGAAAATAGACAGTAGAAAGAGTATCAAACTACCCTCCCTCCATAAGATACAATTAAAAATTTTAATTAAACCTTATTCCAATCATACGTCACTTATCACATTATTAAAATAGATCTTTGTTTTAAATTTTAAAGTTTTGAATAAATTACACTCACTTCTTTTAAATTTTAGATAAAATACAACATTTTTGACACCATTATACTTCTTTTCAGTATAATTAAAATGATTAAAACTAATACCAATGGTAAGTAGACACTGAAATAAAAAAAATATAAATATATATTTTAGTAGTAAATAGATGATAACATTATTTTTTCATTTATATGACTAACGAACTACTGATGAAAAATGATCTAAGTGTTATATAATTTAAAATCTTGAGAGAGATTAATGTAATTATGTCAAAAGTGTGGGACTAATTGTATTGAATGTAATTTGCCCGAATTTTTTTATTGCTTGACACATTAGCTAATAAGAAAATTTTGTAATATTGGTTAATTTATATATAACATAACATTTAGAATTACTCAAAATTTTACATCACTATATTACACTAATTTAATTTTCACCATACATTTACTCTACTTAGAAAAATCTGGGAAAATATATCATGATTCATAGCATTTTTGCTATTAAAATACTTCTCCCAAAACTGCTGAGGTCCTTAAAATACAAGAATATAACAGACGTGAGGACAATTATTTAGCAGAGAGATGAAGACATGGTCAAAACTAACATTGAACTTGTCAAAGAATAAATATTTATTTACAATATGTAACAGTGGAATAACATTCTGTGTATCTTTGTACGTCTATCTTCTTTAACCTAACAAACAAACATTTAATTGCTTATGGCCTCTTGAGATACTTGAAATCCATTGATGAATCAAAACAGTCCAACCTATCTTTGAACTGATTCAACAATTTCAACAACTCAGTAGCCTTTTCCTTAGTTTTCTCACCACAGCCAACCTGCAATACCACCAACAGCTTCTGAAAAGCACCCAACTGAAGGGCCTCAACCATCTCATTATCATCACCTCCATCTTCAACACTATTCTTGCAGATCTTCCACAGAATCGACACCGAAAACTTGGTTGCCATATCAGAAACTCTCAGTATCTTCTTCACCAACACCGGCATAGTCAGCGCGTGGTTACGAGCCTTTTCTATGCCTTTTTTCCAACTACAAATGTTATCTAAAACCGCTAAAGCCTTCTCAGATATGCTTCTTTCACCACCAACAAGAATTTCCAATACAATTGAGACCAAACCCAATTCCACAAACCTTGATGTGATCTTCTCACTCGATTTAGATGATGAGATCATGTAGTAAATCACCATTAGAGAAGCTTTAGTAGATGTAGGACAAGTTTGTTCCTTAATTATCTGAACTAGGGCTTCGTCGACTCCTTCAATCTCCGCAAAATCGTTTATGTGCCTCTGATCTGAAGAAAGTAGTTCTTTTAGGGTTAAAACTGAGTTTTGGCGAGAAGAGAGATCTTCACCCATCAAAAACCATGCCATGCAACGTAAGGATGAGGCTGAACTTAGCTTCGATCGGGCTTCTGAACCAAGTGGGAACATCCATGTCAATGCCGACAAGGTCTCTCCGAGCAAATCTTCATGTTCTTTGATTGAAAATGACGAGAAAGACTCGAATAAAGACGATAACACGAATCCAGCGCCATTCTCCGTGATGCATCGCTTGTTTCGTTCGCTCTCTCTCGCCCATGTCTTGATCTTTGATACCAATTCCAAGCATTTCTTTTGATCCCCGCGTTGAGTTGCCAATATTATCTTCGAACAAATCCCCGATACGTCGTGAGGGGTCACCGGAATTCTTGGCGTTGGTATTCTCTCAATGCCATGAGAGCGATTCTCGACACACCAATCTTGGATCATCCTCCTTATTGCGTGGTTGGGGATTTGATCGAAATTTCTTAATACTTGATTGGTGACAGGACAAGTAAAATTCCCAGATTCAATCCACTTCTCGATGCTCTCTCGATGGTATGTGATCCCGGTTGATAATGTAACCGGATCTTTCATCAGATCGAGAGAGATCGGGCATCGGAAATGGCTTGGAATGGTTAGCTCCATTTCCAAGTTGGCTTGGGAGAGATCGTTCTTGCCAGCACGGCGGCAAGCTCTTCGTTTTCTCCAAGATAAAATCATGTCTACTAGGGAAAGAAATAAAAGAACAGTGAATATTGGTGAAAATGTTGAGATCGAAAGTTATGTTGTATCTAGCTTCTTAAGGAGGATAAGAGTGAATTTGATGGGTACGGTATATATATGGAGATAGAATTGTGTTTATGTTTTTATGGTAAAGTTTGATGGGTTGGTCAAAGATTAAGAGAGAGAGAGAGAGTTTGAGAAGGAAGCATTCAATGTGTCATAACTAGGAATGGAATGGAACATGGAACATGGAACATGGAAAGATTTAAACGTTATTTGAATGTTGACCGTTGAAGGTTTGAAAATGAAGAATGAGGTTAACAAATAAAAGGGTTTAAATTAAATTAAATCTTAATAAAGAGTGAGAGTTGAGTTGAATATAGATAGAGAGAGAGATATGAGTTTAGTCGTTTTGACCAGAGGACTGAGTCACGGGTCAACCCTGGTCGGCCAGCTTTGCGGTTGTTTTTTTATCGTGCTACTGCTGGTGCGGTCCTTTGTTTCTTTCACATTCAAATTTCACCAAATTTATCACGTTATTATTATTATTATTCATAACGTCTAACAAGAAATTACCAACCATTGTATCGGATTTTTTTAGTAATTATATTTGATAGTAGTAATATCATGAATTTCTAAAATTTTAGTTGGGCATTCTAATGCTTTATACATCTTATTATGAAATTTAGTATTTATTTTATAATTTTTAATACAACAAATAATACACATTCTATCCTCAAAAACCCTAAATACATTCATAAGCTCTCAATTCACCCTTGAAAAAGAATAAAATCACAAAAATTTCTTACAATATCTCACGGTCGTTCAAACTCTTAAATTAGAGGTTCCAAGCGGACAATGACTGCAACAACATATCATTGACCACTACTGTCGAACCATTGGCCATCACTGTCTCTAAAAAATTAAAGTATATGAAAATACAGACCCGAACATATACATTTTGTTCATATATGAAATACTAAAAAGTATCAAATAATTCGGAAACATATTACCAAACAAGTGAAATTTGTTGATACTGAATTTCCAAACAAAGATCATAAAATCAATTTCGAAACGTCTTCTTCATTGTCTATTTTTTACTTTTATATAAAATAGAATGTGAGAATAGTGAATTCGAGGGAAGTATGGTTAAGTATGAAGATATAAGGTGAAAAGAGTAAGAGAAGAGTGAATGAAAGATTGGTACTAGTTATGAGATGGGATGCCCTAAGATACTATAGTTTGTAATTTTTACAATTATATGTACTTTTTGGTCATTTTGAATATGAATATAATATCAATAAAAAAATTCATTAGGTTGGGATGTTCAACCAAAATTTTTGAGGTGCATTTAGAGCCTTTCCATAACTTGGCGATGACATAATATCTTGAGAAAATTACATTAATAGTTATTATTTTTTCACTCGTATCATTTTGGCCTCTATAATTTCAATTAACTTAATTTTAATCACAAATATATGTCAAGTTAGTCTAATTGATTACAACCATTAACAATTTATTTTTTATTTTTTATTTTATAATGAAAAATGGGCACATGAATAGCATGTGTCATGCTTTTAAGGAACAATTTTAAATTTGCTCAATTAAGTGAATTAACCTAAACTATCTTAGTGACAATTTTCTATCAAAAATCTCAACTGGCGTTATTAATTGAACTAAATTAATACAAAATCTAAATATAAAAATAAAAATTGAATTAATTAAAAATATGAAAATTAAAATGATACAAGATATGAGAACTACCAATCAAGAATAAAATATGGAGATGTTGCATTTTAATATTCAAATGGTTGGATGAAAGCCATGTCAGTTGTCTTGTGAACATGGGTAACCATTTGTTGATCACAATATGAAAGCCAGAAAATCTTTCACCTTTAGTATTTCTTTAAAGGGGAAATTTCACATCAGCTACTAATTACAAATAAGTGATAAATTTATAATAATTATTAACATAAATTTGATAATAAATAATAAAAGTTTTTGAAATAATCACTCATCAGTAATTTCTCCTTTTTAAATAATAAAAATGTATTTTATCATACATTTATTTTTGGGGTACTTACGGGTCCTATTAACCATGTTTATTTTTTTATAAGTTCTGACTGATAAATTTATTCATTAATATCCACAATCTGTATTCATATTCATTAGGATTGGGTATAAGGTTATCCAAACCACCTAACAAGCCCAACCCGAACCGATCCGCATACAAATGGGCGATTTTGCAGATACAATGTGAGCAGATGTAGTTTGGAATATGGCATTATTGGGGTTGCGGGCGGGTTGCGGGCGGGTTGCGGGTTTTATCTGCACCCGCAAGAATCGGCCCGTACTTAAGACTTCTTTATTTTTTATTTTAAACTTGGACCGTTGATTTTGATGAGATA
This sequence comes from Camellia granthamiana, assembly GCA_036172215.1. Lineage (NCBI taxonomy): Eukaryota > Viridiplantae > Streptophyta > Magnoliopsida > Ericales > Theaceae > Camellia > Camellia granthamiana. Next base: position 79,258,751 of record CM069903.1, read on the forward strand.
ACAACCACACAAGCAGAACAAACAGATAAGGCTCAAGCATTGTAATTAAATATTAAGTTCAGTTTAGTTGTATCAAGTTGAGTTGTATCAAGTCTATTACAACAGTTTTCAGTTACATAGTTAGATATAGTATAGCTACATAACAAACTCTAAGATTGTATAAATAGGAAACTCTGTACTCAAGATCTATTATCGAAAGATATTTTCATTTCTGATACAAATTCTTCATGGTATCAGAGCTTGTTAACTCCAACGAGTCAAGCTTCTTCAAGATCCTTCAATGGAGTCTGTATCTTTATCCCTACTAGTCAACCTTGTTCTTCTGATCAACAATTTGAATTCGTTTGTTACAATCAAATTGAATTCTATAAATTTTTTGATTTGGAAAAGTCAATTTCAGAACATACTTCGAGCTACAAATCTCATTGGCTATGTTGATGGTTCTTCTCAATGTCCTCCTTCACTAATTTATGATTCTACTGGCAAATAGAGTACCAATTCAAAATTTCTCACATGGAAACAAGTTGATTCTCATCTGTTAAGTTGCATCACTGCAACTCTCACTCTTGCTGTGTTTACATCTGTTCTAAACTGTTCTACAAGTTGTGAAGTCTGGACTCTTCTCACTAAAATATTTACCTCATTATCCAGATCAGATATTCATCAACTCAAGAACAAACTCAATGCTGTTTCCAAGAAATCCTTATCAATGGAGGATTATCAACTCCAGGTCAAAACAATATCAGATCAATTAGCTCTTGTTTCTTCTCCGGTTGAGGAAGAGGACTTGATTCTCATTGTTTTAGATGGTGTTCCAGCAGAGTACAATGCCTTGAAGACAACAATAAGAGCAAGACTTGAACCAATCACCATGTCAGATTTGTCCTCTCTTTTGTGTTCAGATGCTTTGCATACTTCCACTGTGGCTCACTTTAATCTTGTCAAGAGGCTTCTACTTTATCTTCATGGTACTTTGCATTATGGGCTTATTTTGGATCTTCATGCCTTTTCGGATGCGGATTGGGCTGGCAGTGTGCATGACCGAAAATCTACCACTGGGTATTGTGTTTTTCTCGATTCACATCTTGTATCTTGGGTTGCTAAGAAGCAGAGTACTGTCTCTCGTTCCTCCACTAAAGCCGAATACAGAGCTTTTGCTCAAGCTGCCTCTGAACTGACTTGGCTTCAGATGCTCCTTGTTGAGTTACATCTTCCTTCTGGTGTGCCTACGCCCTAGTGTGATAATCTCTCTGTTATCAACTTGGCCTCAAATCTTGTTTTCCATGTCCGCACGAAACATATTGCTGTGGATTATCATTATGTGCGTGAACAGGTTGTTTCCAAGAAACTTGATGTCAAACATGTTGGTTCTTCTGACCAACTTGTTGATATCTTCACTAAGCCGTTTTCTTCTGCTCGCTTTGCTTACCTTCAGCACAAGCTCATGGTTCATGCCTCCCCTCTTCGCTTGCGGGGGCCTGATGAGATAACAACTACACAAGCAGAACAAACAGATAAGGCTCAAGCATTGTAATTAGATATTAAGCTTAGTTCAGTTGTATCAAGTTGAGTTGTATCAAGTCTGTTACAACTGTTTTCAGTTACATAGTTAGATATAGTATAGCTACATAACAAACTCTAAGATTGTATAAATAGGAAACTCTGTACTCAAGATCTATTATCAAAAGATATTTTCATTTTGGATACAAATTCTTCAGATTTCATTCATCATATCCTAGATAAAGTTTGTGAATGTTTTTATTTTATTTAATGGGTTTGAATTGGATGAAGTTTGACAACAATTTATTGTTATTTTATTATTGCATTTGGATGAATGCAAAACTTAATGAAGAATTACTTTTAGATAAGTTTAGGATTTTGAATGATTTTACTTTAATTGTATTGTTGGGTAGTGAATGATTTTGATGATTTAACTTAAGATTTTGAAAGATGTGCTTATGGTAGTTTATGATTTTATTTAAAAGTTTAGGATTTTGAATGATTTGTTTGTGTTAGGAATTGATTTTGTTGTGTTTTTAATTTTATAAGTTTTAATGCATTAATTATTAATGTTGAGCATTTTAGAAAATGGAGGGAAAAGGGTCCAAAATAAATGTTTACAAAATGAGAAAAAAAAGGCTCAATAATAAATTTTTAAAGAAAAAAGTCCAATTCGCAAACTACCTACACATCTGAAAACCCTATCCGCACAAGCCGCAACCCGCACTATGGGCGGTTGCAAATTCAATTTTTCCCAAACCGCAAACCGAACCGTCCAAAATCGAACCGCGAGCACCCCTAACATTCATTCACTTACTTACAAAAGTCCACCATCCTCTTCCACATACACAAAGAACAAGAGAGATTGATAAATATTACTGAAAAATAAATTTAAATCTAAAACAAAAGAGGCGGTGGTGATATGGTGGTTATGTAGATCGGTGACAGTAGAGTGTAGTTCTATGACGGTAAAATGTAGATTGGTGATAATAGACTGTAGATCTGCGACGATGGTGATGGTAGAGATGGTTAACGGTTGCGGTATCTGAATACTGACAGTGGTAGTGGTGGGTGGACGATGATAACGGTGGTGGTGGTAGGTAGGTAGACGACATTGGCAACAATAATGGTGGCTGGTGAACGGTGATGGCGACAGTGGTAATAGACAATGGTGGTGTGAATCTTTTCAAAAAATTGTGGAGAGGGAGAGAGATAGAGAGAGAAAAGAGGAGAGCAGATGATGGGTAGACGATGACAACGGTAGTTGTTAGGTCCCTAGTTGATCTGTGAACAAACTTGATTTAATTGAGTTGTGATTTTTGCCTATGTTTTGGTCTTCCCGCTCGAGCGGGAACATTTGCGCTTGAGCAGAGTTTGCACTGTGTAACAACCCTCGTACTGATTATCGATAAGCCACTGAATTACGTACTGATTACCGTTAAACTGAACTGATAATGACCGATAATTGAATTAACTGAAGTGCTGAATGGACTGATTGAAATCGAAACTGAAAGTGAATAAGTTTACCTATTATATTGCATTTCTACCTGTTTGATTGATTGATTATCTGTTTGAGTGTATGTGTTTAAACTGTTAATTGGAGGCCTTGTCGGCGGCCGAATTAGGAACCGTTTAGTGTTTCGGACTCAGTAGAATATTTGTGATTTAATGATATATTTATCTGCAAATTGATTAGGAATGATTAAATTAGATTTAATGAGTTAAATTGAAGAGTTGGGCTTAATTACGTTTTTGCCATTGGTAGTGGGCCTTTATTATATTATACTTAAGCCTTTGTTATACTCCTACACAACCTTTGATCAGCCATATTGAGAGCCTCAGCCGACCAAAGTTAGAGAATTAGAGAGAGAGTGAGAGAATTAAACTTAATTTGGGGAATCATCTTGAGTCTTGAAGAAATTGTTGGAGAATTGTCAAATTGGGCTCCTAAATCTTGAACTACAAGGTCTAAGGTAGAAATTCATCTCTTTCTTCTAGTGTTTAAGTTTAGTCTTGCATGGTTTATGCATCATGGTAAAATGAAGTCATGAATTAGTTCATACATGTTGAATTAGAGCATAGTTCATGCATGCATGCTTGTACTGTTGATTATTAAGGTGTTTTCATGGTAAAATTGTACATGCATGCCCATATTTTTGTTGTAATCCATGTTTTTATCTTGTTTTCAAAGAATTGAGCTCATTTGAGCTAGCATCAAAGCCTTGAAAGAGTTTTAATCCATGCATGTCATGTTTGAGCGTTGTTCTTGAAAAATGGTTTGAATTTGGGTTTGAATTAAACACCCTTTGGCTTTGATTTCTTAAATTGAGTTTTGAAACTTGTTGTACATTGAGTTTGCAAGAGTTTTTCCAGAAAATAGCCCAAGAGGATCGAAAATATTGCTTTTGAACTTAGTTTTGAACTTGGGACTCAAATCTGGGATTTCCAGATTTTTGTTGTCCGCTCGAGCGGAAGAAGTAGCGCTTGAGCGGAGAAATCGAGCTCCCAGCATCTTGCACCGTGCATCAGTCCGCTCGAGCGGAGTATTGGGCGCTCGAGCGGAGGACTGGGTGACACGCTCGAGCGGGTGTCGAGCGGAGATTTCACCTATCCAGTACTTTTTGGTCCGCTCGAGCGGGGATGTTGCGCTCGAGCGGGTAACTTTGTTTGCCTGTCCACTCGAGCGGGGAAACCTGCGCTCGAGCGGGACTCTGTTTCACTGAAAATTCTGCAAATGTTTTCTAAGTGCATCGTCGCATCCTCTTTCCATCCTAGGCATTCCTAGGGCATATTTAAGGCATCTTAATGAGGATGTAGGTGTAGAACACACCGAGGCATAATAGGGAGTTAATTATTGTACTTCCCCAACTGTTAAACTTAGAGTGTGTTCAATTTGTTAACTGTTTAGGGTTGGCACTCGGGGACGCGCTCTAGCATACTGTAGCCCAATCTCTGTGAGTAACAATTGTGTAAAGATATGTTCAAAATGGTTATCTTTTGAATACTGAACTGAATTGTTTATTGAACTGATATTGTTTACTGAATGAATGTATGTCCTGTATTCTGAACTGTATTGTGGCATCCTTAGCATTGACTGTTACTGTTACAGAGCTCTGTCGGTCCCTTGTGGAACCAAACTGTTTACTGATTGATGGCTATCATTACTGTTGGGTCTGTTAAGACCCGGTCCTTTTGGACCTACTGTTTATAGGCTAATGGATGTACCACATATGACTGATTGACTGAAATACTGAAAGACTGAAATACTGTTTAATGAACTGATTTCATTACTGTAAGGACATTCATTCATAACCTCTTTACGCTTTATGTTATTCACTGGGCTTTAGCTCACTGTTTATATATATATGTAGGTTCTCAGCAGCCTGACCGGAGCTAGGAGCGTGGGATTGGTCCCCAATTTTGTCAAGCCAGCCTATGTGCCTCACTGCGAGGTTCCAAGTTGCCATGCTATGGCTTGGGGTGTTTTTGTGTCCCCATCGGTCTCCTTACTGTTTTGTACTATTGTGTAGACTGTCTACTGTTATACCGTACTGTTGTCTAGGGATTCGATCCCTGTACTGACTGACTGTAAATGATTGTATAGACTGTACCGTTCTGAACTGTATGAATGCATGAAAAATGTTTTTGGCATACAGATTTTCACAGCTCAATGGACACTAGTTATTTACTGTATTGGCTTCCGCCAGGCCCTGTACTCTGTTTAACTGTATTACTGTTCAGCAGGCCTTCGGTAATCTCGGATTACTGGCCAGTTACGGTGCTAAACCCATAGGGCCGGGTTTGGGTCGTGACACACTGTCTCGGTAGTTGGGCTTGTCTGCACAAATACTGAGAAGTGTTTTCACGCTCGAGCGTGAGACCTGTTTAATTGCACGCGTTTTAGAGACTTTGCTCGAGTGGCAAGTTCTGCGCTCAAACGGGGTACGCGGCCCCTGTTTTCTATATATATGTGTTTAAGTATTTTTTTAGGGTTACGAATCCTAGATCTGTTTAGGGAGCTCTAGGGTTTTGTTTTGGGGCTAGTTTGATAGTTTTTTCCTTTGATGCTTGCTTGAGTATTATACTCACATGGTTGGATAATTTACATCAAAGGGTTGATTGTGTGATCTTCATCAAGAGTGTTCTTCTTCGGTGGAATCTGGAGATTCAAGCGTGGAGTGTCGAACGAGTTTGATGCTGTGCGCAGTCGTTAATTCGACAATGGATGTTGTGGATTCAACATCAACCTAATCAATTCTGAGACAAAGGTTGTGGTGAAAGATATACAGAAGATTTGAAGACAAAGTGAAAGCGCTTGGGTAATTTGTTTGTTATCTTTGTAATCTTTCTTTCTTTAGTAGTGGATTGATTTGTGGTGTTTCGCCTGTGGTTTTTTGATTACAATTGAAGGTGCTTCAATTATGGTTTTTCCACATAAAAATCGTTTGTATCGATTTATTGATGGTACAAACTATTCTTATTGGAAAGCTCGTATGAGAGCATTTTTAAAATCTATTGATGAGAAAGTTTGGCACTGCGTGATCTATGGATGAAGTGAACCTATTGTCACCATTGATGGTGTTGATATTCTCAAACCCTTTGATAAATGGGACGCATTCGACTATCAAAACTTGAGTTGGAACAGTAAGGCTCTCAATTCCCTTTTTTGCTCTGTCACACTTGAAGAGTTTCATTGTATTTGCACGTGTGAGATAGCAAAAGAGGCTTGGGACATCCTTGAAACAATTCACGAGGGTACTAATTCTGTTAAAAGGTCAAAACTTCAACGTCTCACCTCTGCCTTTGAAACTCTTTTTATGCGTGATGATGAGACGTTTGATGATTTTTATGCTAAGCTTAGTGACATCGTGAATTCCTGTTTCACACTCTGTGAAAAAATTCCTGAAGCTAAGGTTGTTGGAAAATTTTTGAGTCTTTACCCGAGAGGTTCCAATAAAAAGTGATAGCTATTGAGGAGACTCAGAATGTTGATACCCTCAAGCTTGATCAGTTGGTTGGAAACTTGCAGACTTATGAAGCCCGTCAAATTTCTAAGAAAAAACAAAAAAGATAGTATGGCTTTCACTAGTGCTCATGAGACTGCAAAACTCCTGAGATTGAGTTTGATCTAGAGTCCGAGATGACGGCTATGTTTACTAAACAGTTCAAAAAAAATTTAAAGAAAAAGAAGCCTAATTTCAGGGACCCTAGTTCAAAACATAAGAGTAATGAAAAACCAAAAACTTTTCCACCAAAACTTGCTCCAAAAACTGAAAAGAAGATTGTGAAGGGGCAAGGGGTCAAGTGTTATGAATGTTAAGGGTTTGGTCATATTGCTCTTGAATGTCCATCGAAAAAGAATCGAGAGAAAGTCTATACAGTGACTTGGGATGATGAAAGTAGGTCAGAGCAAGAATCCGAAGAAACCGAATCCGATGAAGACGGAGATAGTGCTTTCATGGCATTCTGGCCCACTTTCACTCAACCTCCTCCGAAGCCAGTGGAATTTTCTTGTGGTCAGAATCCGCACCGTGCTTCCACCTTTGATGAGAATAATTACTTGTACTGGAAGATCAGAATGAGGGCATTCCTGAGAGCCTTTGACCCTGAAGGCTGGTAAGCCATTGAAGAGGATGTTGAAAGTACTAACAATCCGAACAATCAGAGAGTTCTGACTACTATTCGTGAAGCAATCTCTGATGAAAAACAGCAACAGGTTACTTACTGTACAAAGGCCAAAGATGCATGGGACATTCTGAGTCAATTTCATGAAAGAGAAGAGTCATCTTCACCACCATCTATCACTTTTCTTGCCGTAGTTGCTCGACTGGATGAGGTCCAGGAGAAAGAGGAGCAAAAAGAAGGTGATGAAATATCAGAAGACAATGATGGGATTGATGGCGATGATCCACAACGGCCCTGTTTGGTACAGCTGTGGGAAAGTGCTTATACCTTATGCCTAAACAGCTTATAGCTTATAACTATGAACATAAGCTGATTTCTGACTTATAAATTAAGTATCTCCTGCCCCACTTAAAGAATAAGCTGATTTCTGACTTCCAAAAAGCTATAAGCTAAACCAAACACATCAAAATAGCTTAAATTAAGCTGAAAGCTGAAATAAGCAGCTTTTAAGCTGCACCAAACAGGCACAACAAGCTTTACGATGAATCTCTGAATTTGTCCAAGATCAATGACAAACTCACCATCAAGCTCAAAGCTTATGAAAGCGAGAATGTCAAGCTAAAAGAAGAAATTGCAACAGCAAAACAGAATGTCATCAAGATATCTAATCATAGGCAAGACCTATGTGCCAAACTTCTATATTGTGAGACCGAAATGAATGAACTTCTGAAAATATATGCCACACATGAAGAGAAGATTGAAAGCCTTGAGATTTCACAAGCTACATTGGAAGAGATGGTTAGTCATAAAGGTGAAGAACTCAGAATTGCTAGAGCCACAATTGCCATGTGGAACAAAGGTTCCAAGTCATAAGAAGACATCCTCGGGTCTAAACAAATGGATTGTGACAAAAGTGGGCTAGGCTACGGTAATGCGATAGCTCACAAGGGACAGGACTCTATATTTCATGATCTGAAGACTCAAGCAAAGGGAAAGCTGAAGGTGTATCAGGGTGATCGCTTTCTTCAATTGCCTAACGGGGGGTAAGATCAACAAAAGGGAGGTAAAACCTGTTTTTGTTTGTCACCATTGTGGTAGGTATGGCCACATTTGTCCTTATTGCTTTGAATTGTTTGGTAAGGTGTCTCAAAAGGATAGAAATTCTAATATTTTTTGGGTTAGGAGACAACCTTACATGCCTAGGCGGAGCATCAAGATTCATGAAGGTGTTTACAACGCTAAGACATTTACCAAGACCACCAGTCCTGATTTTGTTAAGACCAAAAAGATATGGGTGAGAAAAGATGACTTGACTTGCTTAGTTGTTCACACTGCTCTAAAAGCACGTGACTCACACATGTGGTACCTTGATAGTGGGTGCTCTCGTCACATGTCAGGTGACAAATCCTACTTCACCTCCCTTGAAAAATATGAAGGTGGAATTGTTACCTTTGGAGATGGTGGCACTTCTAGAGTCATTGGTAAGGGCTCTATAAGTGTGGCTGATCTTCTCAAGCTCAAAAATGCATTACTTGTTGATGGCCTTAAAGCAAATCTTTTGAGCATCAGTCAAATGTGTGATTCCCACCATGAAGTATTATTTTCAAAAAATAAATGTGAAATTCTAGATAAAAAAGGAAATATCGTCATGCATGAGGTTTGCACATCTAATAACTGCTACGGGATTGTTACCACTAATGATCTCACATGCCACTCAGCCATCATAAGTAACATTGATTTGTAGTATCAAAGATTAGGTCACATGAATTTCAAAGATCTAACTAAGATAGCCAACAAAGAGCTTGTGAGAGGAATACCTAAACTGGGTAAGAATATGAACCATGTGTGTGGACCATGTCAACTTGGGAAGCAAACTCGTGCCCCTTATAAAAAGGTGAACAACTTTACAACCAAACGTCCTCTTGAATTGGTTTATATGGATCTTATGGGCCCAACTCGCACTAAAAGCACTGGAGGTAAAATATACATTTTTTTAACTGTTGATGATTTTACTCGTTTTTCATGGGTAAATTTTTTAAGAGAAAAATCTAATACGTTTGATGCTTTCTAGGCCTTAGTCCTTAAGATCCAAAATGAACAGGGTGTTTGTATTGGGCGTATCATAAGAATCTGAACTGATCATGGTTGTGAGTTTGAAAATAGTTCGTTTTCGGATTTTTGTGGTATACATGGAATTAAGCATGAATTTTCATCACCTATTACTCCACAACAAAATGGAGTTGTTGAGAGGAAGAACAGGGTTATTCAAGAGATGGCTAGGGTCATGCTCCCTTACTAAGAAAGTTCCTCCAAAGTTTTGGGCTGAAGCCCTAAATACTACTGTTTATGTCATAAATCGTGTGTATTTAAGGCCCGACACTTTACAAACTCCATATGAATTGTGGAAAGGAGTGAAACCTAATGTAAAATACTTTAAAACTTTTGGGAGTAAGTGTTATATTTTCAAAGATAGAGAGCCTTTGGGAAAATTTGACTCCTGAAGTAATGAAGGTATTTTTCTAGGATATTCAACCACTAGTAGGGCTTTTTGTGTTTGTAACCTGTGAACTTCATCCTTAATGGAATCGATCAATGTGGTTATAGATGACACAGGTTCTCCTACTTCAGCGACAAATGAGAAAGAAAATGGTGAGTCTCCAATCCTGGATACTGAACCACAAAGTCAAAGAGAAGTTGAGGTCCAAGCACAAGAAGTTGAGACAGCACCAACCTTCTCAGGTAAGTCAGAGTCCAAAGAGTGCACAGAGAGACACTACTTCTGATGCTTCTGCCACCACGAGTCCAGAGTTCAAACCATCAGCAAGGGTGAAATTTGAATCATCCAGCTCAACAGGTGATTGGAAGTGTCTTGGATCGAATGAAAACCCGAAGACAAATTTGGGATGAGGTATCTCATATGTGTTATGTTTCTTTAATTGAACCTAAGAATATAAAAGAGGCTTTACTAGATGATAGTTGGGTCAATGCTATGCATGAAGAATTAGGTCAATTCGAATGTAACAATGTTTGGACTTTTGTTCCCAGACCTAGAGACATGAATGTGATAGGTACCAAGTGGATCTTTAAAAATAAATCTGATGAGAACGGTACTATGGTTAGAAATAAAGTTAGTTTGGTTGCTCAAGGCTACACACAAGTAGAGGGTGTTGACTATGATGAGACGTTTTCCCCAGTTGCACATCTCAAATCTATTCGTATTTTACTTGGTGTTGCATGCTTTCTTGGTTTCAAACTGTTTCAAATAGATGTGAAAAGTGCCTTTCTGAATGGGTACTTAAAAGAAAAGGCTTATGTTGAGCAACCAAAAGGGTTTGAGGACCCTAAATGTCCAAACGATGTCTACAAGTTAGACAACGCTTTGTATGGGTTTGAAACAAGCCCCTCGGGCTTAGTATGATAGACTTATGTAGACACCCCATTTTTGACCGACCTTAAGACTCAGACGTCACTGATTGAGCGCTCGGTGATGTTGCATATTGTGCTCGTTCAGAAGTCTCAGAGTCGCGGCCGTGCGCCCTGCCTCCGGACTTCCGAACTCTCTTTTATGCCTTGCCTCGGTTTTGCGAACCGGACTCGGTTTTCTCTGTTTTCTTTCCTGAGGGGAGGGAGTGGTCCCGTAGACTATCTCTCAGTGGCCGTGAGCTACTTTTCGTGGCCGTAGGCCATTTTGCCCATTTCGGAGCCCGGTTCCCGGTTTTCGGGACCGTCAGGCCGTGTGCCTCGGTTCGGGACCGCCCAACCAATCTCCGATTTCTCCGATTTTTGGCAGTGCCTCTATTTTATCATTCCGAGGGACACTGGGGCCTCTGATACCCACTTCGTGGCCGAACACCACTTTCGGTGTCTGCAGCCCATTTTCGGGACCCCGAACTGCGTGATTTGCGCCCCGAGCATTCATTTCGCATCGGTTTTTGTTCAATTTTGGCAGGTACCTCTGTTTTAGCATCAGGAAGATCACTGGAGGGTGGGAGGCCAGCAATTGTTCCAGAAAACCAGTTTCGCTCCTCCGGCGCCCGTTTTGCTCACTTCTGGGCTAATGTTGAACACCCTAATGATATTTTCTTCGAGCCGGGACTACATATTTGTGATGAGGGGACATGGGAGGACCCTAAAAAGTGGTGGTCGGCCAGTAATTGTTACTTTCATTTTTGAGCCTCTCCTTCAAGTTCAATGTTGTGTCTCCTGTTTCAGAGTTGCCAAATTCCAACCTTGGAACCTTGTTCTACACACCTGGGAGGACACCAAAACATGGTGGTCGGCCAGCAATTGTTCAGTTCATTTTTTGGCCATGGCCGGCCGGCCGGCCAGGGGGAGTGGCTGGCCGACCAGTTGGGGTGGCTGGCCGGCCACCTTCAAGAAATATACCTGGCCGGCCTGCTTTCTGCTTTTGAGCCCTTTACAGCTGTCCAGCTGCTTTTCAAAATATCCCTGTCCTCCGGGGGATATTTTGGAAGGGAAAGCTTGGATGCATTTCCCTCCCCTTTTGCACCCATTTCTTGCCCATTTAAGGGGCTGATCCCCCTCTTTGCTAGGGTTACAAAATCTTCTCTCAAGAGGTCATCTCCATTTGACTCCATTTTCCATCTCCAAAACCTTAAAAAGCTTCAAGGTTCTAGGCCATTCCTTAATCAACCCTAAGCCTCACCATCACCACCTCCATTCCAGCAGCAAAGGAGTGATTTTCAAAGGCTAAGGATCAACAAATTCAAGCCAAGAAGCCACAAAAGTTTGATCTTCAAGGGTAAGTCACTAATTCCCTTTTTCTAGCACTTTTTTGCATCAATTCTTTACCCTATTTTCTCTCTGTTTTGGGCTCCGGCCCCTACTGAGATTAGGCTTATTTTGAGCCCCTCTACAACATTGTAGAAGGGCTCAACCCCATTTGGCACCTCTATGATGCACCTCTTTCAATATCACTCTTTATGCCAATATTTTGCATACTTTGTTTGGCTTATGAGTGATCCATTTTCGAGCTTGATATAAACTGTGAGTGGGACTATTTTGAGCCCCTCTTCAACATTCAAGAAGGGCTCAACCATGTTTGGCCTCTCTATCATGCACTTTCTTTGTAATCCTCCATATTTCCCGTAAAATTGCATGATTTATTTGGCCTATTTTTGATTTGATTTGGAGCATCTCATGAACTAATATTGTGCTTATTTTTAGCCCCTCTTCAACATTGAAGAAGGGCTTAACCTGGTTTTCATGCTCTACATGCCACTTGCTTTGAATTCATGTTCTACTCCTATTTGGCATGCCCCTTTGAGCTTATTTGGCTTCTGTTTTGAGTCTTCATCAGGCTTAGAAAGTGTCTTAAAATGACCCATTCTTCATGCTTTGTTAAGGGTCTAAGGTTGTTTAATGCATGCTTTTGGTACTTCATGTAATACCATCTTTGATTCCGTAAAATTGCATGCTTTGTTAGGCTTTCTTTGCTTCTGTTTTGAGTCTTCATCAGGCTTATAAAGTGTCTTAAAATGACCCATTCTTCATGTTTTGTTAAGGGTCTAAGGTTGTTTAATGCATGCTTTTGGTACTTCATGTAATACCATCTTTGATTCCGTAAAATTGCATGCTTTGTTAGGCTTTCTTTGCTTCTGTTTTGAGTCTTCATCAGGCTTATAAAGTGTCTTAAAATGACCTATTCTTCATGTTTTGTTAAGGGTCCAAGGTTATTTGATGCATGTTTTTGGTACCTCATGTTATAGCCTTTGTTGGCTCATTATTTTGCATGCTATGTTTAGCCTATCTACATACCGAATTGGGGGATGTCATCTCTTGTAAATGTGCATATTTTTGACCCCTCTTTAATTTTGTAGAACGGTGTTTTTCAGTTTGAGCATTATATATACCACTTTCTTTGTAATTCTCCTCTTTTTCCCCATTTTTGCAAGCTATTTTTGCCATACTTGTGATCATTGTTTGGCCATACTTTGTACTGAAAAAATGCTAGTTTAGGGGCTTCCTTGCTACTGTTTTACATGTTATGTCCATATTGTGCATGTTTAGTAGGGCTATAGGCCGTTTCGGGTGCATAACATTGCATTTCGGGCATCGGGTGTAATTTTGTCATAATTCGGGGGCTATTTGTGCATCATTTTAGCTACTGAAATTTGCATTTTTCATATGCCATATGCCACGTTTCATTTGCATGTCATTTGCATTGCGTATGCCACTGCCTTGGTTTGCGTGCCCGTGTGCACGCATTTCAAGGCAGCTCATTCTCATCTCTCGGCAGCTTATGTGAGTGTGGCTGAGGCCCTCTCACGTTAGTGTAAGCCCAATTTGCATTTTCCATATCATTTGCATTGCGTATGCCACTGCCTCGGTTTGCGTGCCCGTGTGCACGCATTTCGAGGCACTTCATTTTTATCCGACGGCATCCTATGTGAGTGCGGCTGAGGCCCTCTCATGTTGGTGTAAGCCCTCATTTCATTTCGTATGTCATTTCATGCCTGTATGCCTTTGCCTCGGTTTGCGTGCCCGTGTGCACGCATTTCGAGGCACTTCTTTTTCATCCATCGGCTTCTTATATGAGTGTGGCTGAGGCTCACCCATGTTAGTGTAAGTCCCTTTTGCATTCTTTATGTCATTTTAGCATCATTGCATTCCGAATGCTATTGCCTCGGTTTGCGTGCCCGTGTGCACGCATTTCGAGGCACTTCACTTTTCATCTATTGGCCTCCTATGTGAGTGTGACTGAGGTTCACTCGTGTTGGTGTAAGCCCATACGACATTGCGTATGCCATTTTCTCGTTTTGCATGCCCGTGTGCACGCATTTCGAGGCATCTCATTTTCATCTGCATTGTGCATACTAGGTTGTATCTTAGGTTGCATTCATGCATATCACGCATATTGCATCGTGTTCAGGATAGGAGTTAGCCCGGGCACGGGAAACGAGGCACGTTTCGTACTCCGAGTGACGGAACGGGTCTCAATTCCCAAGTCACCGACACTCCGGATTACCCATGATGGAGTTAGGTTTTGTTGTAGCATTCATGTGCATTCATCCCATATTGAATTGTGCAATTCGGCTCCTCGGCCATCATGCATCGGTATGCGTGATTGGTGGCACGAGGATCGAGGCATGCATATATTTGTGAAATACATTGCTATGCCCCTTTCCTGCTCTCTGTTGCAGCGAAATGAAGAATCAGCAATTTTTCGGAACTCGGCACGCATTTCAAGAAAAATGCAAACAGAGGCTAATCGGGGCACCGCCGTGGATTTCCGCGCAAAGGCATCCGGGCATGCATCATTTCATCATCCGGAGCAGCAGCAAGGCAGTCCCTGGCTTGCATGCCAGTTTTACAGCTTTCTTAGTTAATTTGTTAATTAATTAGGATTCTTGTATTTTATTCGGACTGTATTATTTTGGACTGTATTATTCTTTTATTTCGGACTGTATATTTATTCGGACCCTCTGTGCAAGGGCATAATTGTAATAAGTGTGGGTGAGTGTGATGTATGTCTTCCAACCCCCATTTCTTTCTCCCTTTTATTTACCCGCTTATGATGGTTAGATATAGGGCATATTTCAATTAGCATACAGTATGACAGCATGTTTGCATCATTCATCTGTTTTGCACGCACCGGGCTCGGCGCATCATACAAACTGCATTTGTATTTCAATTCCAAATTGAATACGTGTTAGTTGTAGCATTCCATATACCATGTTTAGAATAGCCGAGCCTGCTATAGTTGCATTTTGCATGTGTTGCATTAGGCATTTATATATACTTAGGATCATGCATGATTTCTAATATAGTTTATGTTTTGGCTTGGAGTACTCGGTAAGTTTTATGCTTTAGCATCCTTGCATGCGTGTGAGTGTTGCCATGATAGCATGCTTGCCATGAGGCTATTTGCTTATGTGATATAACTGCCTTGAATGCCTGTGGGTGAAGGTTGTGTTATTTGAACTGGGACAATGCATTGACTGTTTGTTTTAAGCCCACTAGATAGTGGCAACATCACTATTTTCTAAGCCCACCTGAGGGTGGCAAATCCGCATTTTAGCCTACCTGCGGGTAGCACCATCACACCATTTTCAAACAAACAAACATGAAATGTTTTGTTCCAATTCAGACGGCTCAGTCTATACTTGTTTGCTGCGAGCATCACATAGTAACCTAGGCTAATAACCGGAATAAGAGCATACAATGTTTTCAAAAGCAGATATCATGGTTAGTAGAGGCCGGTCTTTGACCGGGCGAGCGGGGGTGCTTACGATGTGACCTTCCCCAA
Source organism: Camellia granthamiana (assembly GCA_036172215.1). NCBI lineage: Eukaryota > Viridiplantae > Streptophyta > Magnoliopsida > Ericales > Theaceae > Camellia > Camellia granthamiana. The sequence continues at coordinate 79,274,145 of CM069903.1, forward strand.
TCGTACCCAAGTTCCCGAGCCAACTTTGGTGATGACGGACACGTGGCCTTTGGCACCGAGTTAGGGTTTCCTAAATTTCCCATTTAAAAAATATTTAGGTGGCGACTCTGTATCTGGCAAAGCAGTCCATGTTTGGCATTTCTTTCAAAAAAAATCTGTTTTCAAAACGATTTGCCGGATTTGGACTCTTTGGTTCAAGATTTAGAACCGTGGCACAAATCGAGTCCGAACTGTAGCGAGGTCCCTCGCGGACTTGTTACAGTTTCTGGCGACTCTGCTGGGGATTTAGAGAACTTGACTCGAACTCATGATGTCTGGTTTTGACTACACTTGTGTGTTTCTTTGCATTGCATTTGCATTGGTGCGCCTAGGACACCGTGTTTGCCATATGCCATTCCCGAACGATTTGCCGGAGGCTTGTCTTGTCAAGTCATGTCCGTAAGGCTGATCGGCTCTGGGCTCTGACAGCATGGGAACACAAACCCCGGTTTTACCGGGGCACCCTTTTTGACCATTCGACCTAGCGCATATTCGGATCCATAGTGACTATTCCAAACTAGGACAGGTTGCTTACCCGTTTATAGGTTGTTTGAAGCCGCTGCGTGCGTAGTGAAACCCTAGTTCCTGACAAAATAGGACAGGGAAACCCTACCCCAACATAGGGGTGTTTTGGCTCTCACTTATCTGTTATGTGCTTGCTAGAGTGCGTCTCTACAGGGAATGCATGTATCAGTTTATGAGTCACATCAGGCCTGTGGGCATCAGTTTTTGAGATTGGGCGTCAGGCCTGCGGGCATCAGTCAATATCTGAGAATCAGTTGTCTGCGGATATCCGATTCAGTTTTGGGGAACAGTGATACAGGAACAATGATCAGTGGTTGAGGGCAGTGTATTTCCAGCTTATCAAACTGCGTGTTGTATGCCCGACTATGTGTTGTGTGTATTTAAATTAAGCTGTTATGCTGCCCGTTTTTCTGGTTATTTATTTCCTTTTCGCTTTATTTATCTTTTGCTAGGGCAGTTTGTGGCACAATTGCTTCTGAACCATCAGATATTCCCCAAGCATTTTGGACACGAGGTCGCCGACTTATTCGATCCGAGGATCTGATTGACGGACATCCAGTGTTCCACTCACTACCCCCAGTTGTTAGGAGAAGGCCGAGAAGGCGCAGTCCGTCTGAGCAGAGATCATCAGGGCAGAGGCCTACCCTAGCAGTGAACAATTCGACTGAGGTTGCTATTTCCGCTATAGAGATACACTTGCCAGCCATTCAGATGGAACATCAGGATACATCAGGGATGGAGGCGATGATGCGCCAGATGAATGAGAGCATGAAACAAATGCAAGATGATGCCATCCGCCAGGTGGAATTTTCTAAACAGCAGGCCGCTGTCATGGCCCAGCAGTCTGAACTGATCACCAGATTACAACAGCAGAATGCAGCATCTGCTTCACACCAGGTCCCTCCTCCACTAGGGGCGCATCAGATTCCCCTCCACCAGCGGCTCCACTGCCTGAGCAGGCACCCACTGGCCAGAATACCCTGCTAAATCCTCAGAATGCCCCTCCAAATCCTCAGAATACTCAGAACACCCAGAATACCCCCCCAAATCCACAGAACGCTCCGCCAAACTTCCAAAACACTCAAGAGGACACGAGTCTTCCAACGGGGCTGGCTCCGCCCCCGCTTCCGCCGCAACTGTCTAAGAATCTTGCACCTAATCATCCGGACTCTCCATTTGAATTCGAGGTAGACCAGACAGCTCTGAAATTGAGCAAATTGGAAAAGCTCTTCAAGAAATCACAGGGGGTGAAGGCCATCCCAGATATTGAAGACGGCTACACTAACGTGGCCGTGACACTGCCGGACAGATTTAAGATGCCGCAGATTGATCGTTTTGACGGATCAGGGGATCCTATGGTCCATCTCCGGCTATTTTCAGACGTCTTGAGGCCGATGGGCCTAACCCGACCGCAAAAGCTTTCTTTATTTGGCAGAACTTTGTCAGGGGTTGCGGCCATCTGGTACGCAAAATTGGAAGATGATGTGAAGAGAAATTGGGATGAGCTAGCCGAGGCCTTCGTTGCACAATATTCATATAATACTCAGATCGAGATTACAACACGTGATCTCGAAACGACGAGGCAGGAACAAAAAGAGACTTTCTCTGATTTTGTAACTCGGTGGAGAGCAAAGGCATCGATGATGACCTTAAGGCCAACTGATAAAGATCAAATCCGGATGATTGTGCGCAATCTCCAACCTAAGTTAATGCAGAAAATGATCGTACTCCCTTTCCCCACCTTCTTAGATTTACACGAGATGGGGGTACAGATCGAAGATGCGATGAAGCAAGGATTGATCGATCAGGATCGGGAGCAGCCCCGAAGAACATTCAACCGTAATAACAATGCGGGCCCGAGTGGCTCTGCCAATACAAGGACTTCAGAGGTCGGTATGGTCACCACCACTCCCCCTCCCCAACCAAGGCCCGCAGCGGTCACACCTTTTTCTGATGCATCTGGGAGCAGTAACCAAGCTTCAAGATACCAATCCAGGGGTCAACGAACCTTCTCCCCACTACATATGCCTTTGTCCAAAGTCCTCGGGGTTCTAGTCAGAAAGGGGCATCTGAAACCCTTGGAACCGAGGCCCCCTCCAAATCCACTCCCCCTTTCCCACAACCCAGCCAAATATTGCAAATACCACCAGCAGCATGGTCATGATACCGACCAATGTTACAGGCTGCGTCATGAGATTCAAGACCTCATTGACAAAAACATCATTCTACCTCCCGAGAGACCCAACGTCACAACTAACCCACTCCCAGCACATAACCAAGATCCACCCAAAAGAATCAATTTCATCCAAACTGGGGACGTGTCTTACGACCCTAGTATCTACATTACTCCCTCCCACCTACCCAAGCCAAAGGTGATCCTTCCTGATAGCACTGACTTGTGCATGATGGACACCTCCACAACCCAACCTGAGCCAAAGGTGGTGACCACCGAAAATGGAACGGGGCAGGCTTCCGAGGAGAGCAAAACTGTTGAGTCTGGGGTGGAGCAGTCTGGGAATCTAGCTGGAAGAGCTTATGATCCGAGTGAATATATCTTGTCAATGGGCCAGCCTAAGCTGAGTGTGGGGTTGCCAGAGAAGACTGAACTGTGCATGATCCGGGGGGACAGACCTGAACAAGGGGCAGATGATCTGACTACAATGGAACAGGACTTCGCCAACCTCCAATTTCTCAACGACCAAGAATCAGCGGATGCAACTATCAATTGGTTTGAATACGGGGAGTCAGCGGAAGTTACTGGGTAGTTAGATGATCAGCCAGACATCGTGGAATTTCAATCAGAGCAAGGCCCGGCAGGGGCAAAAGTACCATTTGTGGCCGGAAGGGCCGAGAGTCAGATCGTATTGCCGGAGAGCGCCGGTACAAAGAATTCCACTCGGGATCATGACATTTTGAAAACCGAACAATTAACGCTGGAGGAACAAGAAAAGAAATGGGATTCTGAGAGGATCCGAAAAGCAAAGAACCATGAGGAAGTTGAAAGTGCTGTAAGCACGAAAACTGAACATGCTGTGAGCATGTGGGAGGAAAATGCTGAGAGTGCAAACATGCCCGAACCAGACAGGTGCCTGTTAGATGCTAACGGGATGTGGTGGGAAGATGACGACTTGTATCTCGCCCACACAGACGAAGATTGGGCGGGCGGCCAACCAGACAGCACCTGGTACCTCGAAGAGGTAGACCATATGACTAGAAGTGGGCGGTATTTCAAGCCCCCACACCTTGATCAACCCGAGGCATCAGGGAAAGACAAAGAGGCGGAAAAACAGAGAGAGAAGCAAGTTGAAGAAGAAGCTGTGCTGAAGCAGTTAAAGAAAATACAAGCAGACATCTCCATCTGGGGACTGCTTATGGCTTCAAGGGTGCACAGACAGGCTGTCCTATCTGCCATGGACAAGGCCAAACTCTCCATCGAAACTACACCAGAGCAGCTGGTTGGGCTGGTTTTTCCGGGAGGAGGTTCCCCGGCATTAACCTTTTCAGACAAGGAGTTGCCGCCTGAGGGCGTGGATCATAACAGACCCCTCTACATCTCTGTAGAATGCAGGGACAAGTGGATTCCGGTGGTACTTGTTGATACCGGGTCCGCTATCAATGTCTGCCCAGCCAGAACGGCGTATGCAATCGGGTTGAAGCCCGTAGACTTCACACCGACCACTCAAGTAATCAGAGCCTACGACAATACAAGTAGGGATGTCCTAGGGACAGTAAAAATCCAAACCAAGATTGGGCCTGGACAACACGAGGTAGATTTTCATGTCTTGGAGGTCCCTGCATCCTTTAACATGCTTTTGGGGCGACCCTGGTTGCATCAGGTAAAGGCCGTCTCATCCACTCTACATCAAATGGTGAAATACCCCTATGGAAAGGGAGTAGCCATTGTGTTTGGGAACTCATCAATCCATCCCCCTCCGGAGATATCTACGCCAGTCTTAGAGATTGAACACGGCATGGAGGACGTGTTTATATCGGGATTTACTTTGGCTGAGGCCCGGGTGGTGCAAAACATTATGGCTGTAAATGAAGGTGTGTACGTCAGTGCTCAATCCGTCTACCTCATGAACAAGCTACAACATATCCCCGGGATGGGATTGGGAAGAAGCGGCAGGAAAGGAGTCGCAGCGTTGGCCGAAGTGCCACATAACCCGCATACCTTTGGACTGGGTTATCTGCCCACCAAAGAGGACTGGGTGAGAAAAGGTAAGGAAATGGCCGGCAGAGCCAGAGCAAAACAGGCTGGGAAGCCTTTTGATTTAATGCATAGGCCCATTCAGGGTACCCTGAACGGACGCTTCGTCCGGGAGGGGGAGGACTTTCCATTTTGCGGCTTCCCAGAGCCGTGGCTGAACGCGGAGAAGAAGCGCGTGCCAGGCTTCGAGATCTTTTTCGATCTGCAACTATCCGGGGATGACGTTGCCGCAGAGCAGACAGACCCACCAGCTGAGGTTGAGCAGTATAAAGCAGTGGATCCTGAGGGCATTGAATTGGAAATGGGGGTAGCACTGGCATGTCTTCTCTCTGATCCTCCGATCGACCAAGATTGCTTGGGGAATAACTTCATGGTTTCCATGATTGGGGATGAAACGGCTGCGAGCCGACCAGCAGCTATCTTGGATGCATCAATCGCACCCTCTCTCACTTGGCAGTACGAGGAGGGATTTTTGTCCAGCAGCACCGGGTCAGGTAGTGAGCCGGAATCTGATTCCACCGAGTCCTGTGAGTCGGAATCAGATTCCAGCTCGACTGAGTCTGAGTCTGGTACTCCTGGGGGTGTCAACCCGGATGCCACAGTCCTGTCCAGGTCGTCTTTTTCCTTTTCATTTGAGTCTGTTGTAACCGATGAATTGGATGATCTGGCAGTGCCTAATGAGAATGAATTATCTGTGGTTTCCGAGTACTTTTCTGTGCCCCTAATTTATTGCCTTAATTCAGACTTTCAAAATTTTGATGAAAACGAAGAGGACGAAGTTCCTCCGGTTTTACAACGTTTAGTTGAACAGGAGCAAGAGAGATTTGTTAAGCCATTAATGGATGAAATCGTTTCCGTGAACATTGGTACTGAGGAGGACCCGCGGCTGGTCCAGATCGGGTCCACGTTGTCTTCGGAGGAACGCGAGCGCTTAGTCGCTTTATTAAAAGATTTCAAAGATGTTTTCGCGTGGTCCCTGGAATCGATCCTGAGATTGTACAGCATCAGATCCCCTTTGACCCCGAGGCCCGACCTATCAAGCAAAAGCTCAGAAGGATCCGCCCGGACTGGGCTCTCAAGATTAAGGAAGAGGTCACCAAGCAAATCGACGCAGGCTTCCTGCTGGTATCTGAGTATCCAACTTGGTTGGCCAACATTGTTCCGGTGCCGAAGAAAGATGGCAGGATCCGGGTGTGTGTGGACTTCAGGGATTTGAACAGAGCTAGTCCGAAGGACGACTTCCCCTTACCGCACATCGATGAGTTGGTAGACTTCACAGCAGGGCATGCTTTGCTCTCATTTATGGATGGCTTCTCAGGATACAACCAGATAGTAATGGCACCAGAAGACAGGGAAAAGACTGCATTCACCACCCCGTGGGGGACATACTGCTACAGGGTAATGCCGTTTGGGTTGAAGAACGCTGGAGCTACTTATCAACGGGCCGCGACCACAATACTACATGATATGATCCACAAAGAGGTTGAGGTGTACGTGGACGACATGATTGTCAAGTCCAAGGAAAGAGAGGGCCACTACACCGCCTTGCACAAGTTTTTCCAAAGGATCAAGGAATTCCGGTTGCGGCTAAACCCTCAGAAATGTACATTTGGTGTTACAGCGGGGAAAATGCTGGGGTTTCTGATTACACAAAGGGGCATCGAGGTCGACCCTTCCAAGATCAAGGCCATCCTAGAAATGCCACCACCAAGGACTGAAAAGGAGGTGAGAGGCTTTCTGGGTAAAGTGCAATTCATAAGACGGTTTATCTCAAAATTAACCTTGACTTGTGAACCACTTTTTGGTCTCCTGAAGAAAGGAAAGAAGTTCCAATGGGACGGCCGATGTCAAGCTGCATTTGAACAGATTAAAGAATATCTACAGAACCCACCCGTTTTGTCGCCACCAGAACCAGGGAAACCGTTGATTTTGTATCTATCAGTGACTGAGACCACGATGGGCTGCATGCTTGCACAAGAGTCAGAAGACAGGGTGGAGAGAGCCATCTACTACCTGAGCAAGAAGATGCTAGAGTATGAAACTCGCTATACATCGCTGGAGAAGGCTTGCTTAGCTCTGGTATGGGCTACCAGGAAGCTGCGGCACTACCTGTTAGCTCACTCTGTAATGTTGGTTTCACGACTAGATCCCATCAAATATCTTTTCGAGAAACCAGCACTTACGGGTAGGCTAGCTCGTTGGTTGCTGTTGCTCTCCGAATTTGATCTCACATACGTCACACGCAAGTCAGTGAAAGGAAGAGCAGTGGCAGAGTTCCTTGCCGACCACCCGGTTGAGGGGGATGAAGCAGTTGAGTATCTGTTCCCAGATGAAGCAATTCTGTATATCGACGATGAAATTTGGACGATGTACTTTGACGGAGCGTCAAATCAACATGGGTATGGGATAGGAGTGTTGCTGATAGCACCCGATAATTCCCGTATCCCTCTAGCCTTCAAACTCCGGTTCAAAGTCTCGAACAACGAAGCTGAATACGAGGCGTGCATTGCTGGATTAGAAGCAGCCCTAGAACTAGGGGCAAGACGGCTGGACGTCATTGGGGATTCGAACCTTGTTGTGTCTCAAGCTAAAGGAGACTGGAAAGTAAAAGAGGAAAATATGATGATGTATCACCAAACCTTGGATCTGCTAATTCCTCGGTTTGAAAAGTTAAGTTTTACTCATCTACTAAGAGAGAACAACAAGTTCGCAGACGCTTTAGCAACTCTATCATCTATGATAGACATCCCGTGTGGAGTCCGAATGCGTCCAGTCATTATCGATCAGAAATTCGCACCTGCCTATGAGTCGATTGCAGCCATAGATGAAGTTCAGGACGAACACCCTTGGTATCACGATATCTGGAATTTCTTGGAGAAAGAAGCGTACCCGCCAGGGGTAAATGCCAAAGACAAAAGGGCAATAAGAAGATTGGCCGTTCAGTTCATCATCTGCGGGGGTAAACTGTATAAAAGGGGTCATCTGGGAATGCATAAACTGTGCGTTGATGCAGAAGAGTCAAAGCGCCTGATGGAAGCCATCCACGGAGGAGAATGTGGAGCACACATGAATGGGGTCATGCTGGCAAGAAAGATCCTCAGACAGGGTTATTACTGGTCCACCATGGAGGAGGATTGTATTGGTTTCGTCCGGCGATGTCACAAGTGTCAAATTCATGCAAATCGCATGAACATTCCGCCGTCAAAGCTGTACAACATGACTTCGCCATGGCCATTTTCAGTCTGGGGAATTGATGTAATCGGGGCCGTTACGCCAAAGGGGTCGAATGGGCATGAGTTCATCCTCGTAGCGATAGACTACTTTACAAAGTGGGTCGAGGCCCAATCTTATGCGGTGTTGAAGGCTTCGCATGTAGCAAAATTTATCAGGAACAACATCATCTGTCGCTACGGAGTCCCAAATGAAATCGTTTCAGACAATGGTTCCCACTTCAAGAAGGAAGTGATTGACTTTTTGGAGAAATACAATGTGGCTTTTCATAAGTCATCTACCTACCGGCCGCAAACCAATGGAGCGGTTGAGGCTACCAACAAGAATATCAAGCGCATACTGCAGAAGATGGTGGAAACCTACCGGGACTGGCCAGATAAGCTGCCGTTTGCTCTATGGGGCTACCGGACTTCAATCAGAACTTCAACTGGGGCGACTCCGTATTCATTGGTTTATGGAATGGAGGCCGTTCTACCTATTGAGATCGAGGTTCCGTCACTACGAGTATTGGCTGAATGCCAAATAGCCGAGGCAGATTGGCAGCAAAATAGATTCGAGGAACTCATGCTTTTTGATGAAAGAAGGTTGAAGGCACTGTACCATGTTCAGGGTTATCAACGCAGAATCGCCCGGGCTTTTAACAAGAAGGTTAAGTCCAGGAATTTGAAAGAAGGAGATTTGGTGCTCAAGGACAACCGAGCTCCCATCCACGACCCAAGGGGCAAGTTCAGACCCAATTGGACTGGTCCCTACATCATCAAGTCAATCTGATCAGGTGGGGCTGTGGTTCTGATGGATCTAGATGGCTTGGAGTTCTCACAACCGATCAACATGGACAAGTTGAAGAAATACTACCCCTGAGAGGCTCGCTAGGCCGAAAACCCGAAAGGGCGACCTAGGCAAAACTCAGAGCACAAAAAATTTGAAAATATAAAAACTGAGCTCGCAAGGTTGAAAACCCGCAAAGGGCGGCCTTGGCAAAAGTTAGAGCGCAAAAGGAGATTAAAAATACCCGAGCGAACCTGAGCCTGAACTACGTAAGGCTTGATTCCCCATCTATGGGATACGTAGGCAGCTTCATCCTGAAGTTCAGCCACAATCTTTTCCCCGATCAACTTTATCCATTTTTGATCATCTCAGTCATCTCTATTCATCAGCATTTATCATGATCTCCGGTACAGTGCTACTCAGACTAGGGGCAACTTTTCGTTGCAATGAAGTGTTGCGGCACCATCCAGACTAGGGGCAACTTTCCGTTGCTATGAATTGACGAGGCACTTTTCACACTAGGGGCAACTTTCCAGTTGCTAGGATCCGGGGTTGTGCATCTCAGTGACAGATCTCAGGTGTGTCCAGTTCTGATCCATATCGAAAATAGTTTTGAAAAGTTTTAATAAAAGTTGACTTTGTTCAAATTAATCTTTTCACAACTAAGACCATTTTTGGACCAAAGCGGAAAATTTTCAGTACCACAACCTTCAATTTCATTGATTTCAAAACAGAGTTCTCCTGCTCTTGCATACAATTGAAGTTGCTTTTTTATTACACTCATAAAGAAAACTTGAATGTACTAATAAAGCAATAAATCTGGGGCATAGTCCAGTCAGGTGTCCCCGCGCCCCCTTCCAGAGCTAGTTGAAGCCTCTGATGCCAGCCTAGGCCCAACCTGTGCTTCTTCGTTGAGCCAATCCCAGCACTCGTCAGACAAAGTGCAACTGAAAATAGGAGCAGGGGCCAGAAGCTCTCTAACTCTCCACGCTGCGGTCTGCCGAGCCAGCTGTGCGCCTCGAACTGGAAATGTAGCCGGATACTCTATCCCCTCCGGTGGGCAAGTCTGATCACGGCCAAACTGGCGCAGAATACGGAATGGGAAATAGAACACACAGTGAGTCAAGCCGATCAGTCGAATCCCGACCTGCCGGGACATGCTATAGCTCATTGCCGGGAGATTGAGCCAAGGACAACGCCACGCAATGCGATCCGCCGACAAGTTGCACATCCATTCAAACCACCAGCTCTCATCAAGAGCATTCACTAGGCGTTGCCGAAAGAAGTAGCCACGGGCTGAGTAAGCAGGACAAGAGTCCACAACTTGCAATTTATCCATCAACCATATCTGGGGGGGGATGAAAAATGAGAGAATAAAGAATAGAGAGATGTGCGATGAGAGAAAAGTAAGATAAGGGTTTTGTGAGAAAAAACGAGCCCGAGGGCCGAGTGATGTGAGCAAATATACATGTGTGCTTAGGTGGGAAACATTACCTGTAGCAGTAGTGGACTCCCTGCAAACCTGGTTGTCTCCCGGCAGTGGAAAGCATCCAAGCCCATCAGTGTCTCGGCCAGAGTCATGGCGATGCAACTCTTTCCTTCTCTCAAACCTTGGGCGACTTCAATCAAACGGATGCTAGCTCCTCCGGAGCCCGAGACAAACAGAAAATGAGATAGTAGGCACAAGCAGAGGGCATGCTGTCGGAAACCTTGCCAATAGTGGTTGCTGCGGTCACCGGCATCAGAAAATCGGTAAATCAGGCTCGGGATATCCAACATGCCATCACCAATCAGAGATCTAGCATCATGCGCATTAAGACCGCACATCCGCCCTAAGGTTTGGGCATAGCTAAAATTGAGCTGGGGCAGAATTTCCTCGCCTCGCTCGGACTCCATCAAGATTTGAAAATCTTCAAAAGTAGGATATACCTCTTGCCCGCCAAAGCTAAAGACGTGCGTCACCGGGTTCCAAAACCTTGCCACGGCATAGAGGAAAGGAAGATGCAGTGGAGTCCGGCCTAGCGTGAATAGTGCGTTCAAGCCAAAACCCCGGAAGTTCAACTTCTCCGAGCCATCTAAAGAAGAAATCCAAGATGTGAGATTTTCTGTGAGAAATGCCTCCATTTTTGCGAGGAAAAGTGATGAAATGAATGAGTTCCAAGGGTGGGGCTTTTATAGAGGGGCAAAACACTATTCAAAGGACACGTGTCAAATTTCTGGAGGTTACGGGGGAGGTGGCCGGCCGGCCATCTATTCCAGTAGGCCGGCCACTCTCTAGTCTCCAAATGCAAAATGTTTTCGGCCGCGCGTTGGTCCTATTTTGCCCGCCGAAAGGAAGTTTGAGGCACTTTCATGCATCGGGAATGTCGAAGGCTTCCATTTTCCTCAGTTACGGGTGCGTTCCATCATCCGGATTGTCCGTCCGAAGTCTGTTCTGTTGTACTTTGCTTATCGAGTTGTTGTTTTGTTTATCGAGTTGTAAGTTTTGTCGAGCTGTCGCATTTTGTGTTTTTGAATTGTTACCTTTTGGTTATACGATTTTGTTAAGTCTTGTCTATTGAGTCGTTAACATTGTTGTACTTTGCTTATCGAGTTGTAAACTTGCTAAGATTTTGTTATTTCTTAGTGAGTCGAGTTGTTTTGATTTGTTGCGTCGGTTCATTACCTGACCCGGTAAATACATGAGGCACATTTTCATTCGATTCCATTTTGTGCAAAATGATGCGATGCGATGCTAAGAATTTCAAATACAAACATCTTTTCAAAAAGCTGTTTCATTCCATCATGTTTTACAACAAAACAAAGGTACAAGTTTTACAGGAAATAAAACTGCCTAATAATGTGCAAAGTGCTACAAACTACTAGCCAAAAGGTAAAATAAAGCAGGAAATAACATCAGTATCCTCGGGAACGGGAATGAGGAGGCCCTCTCATCCTCTTCTGCGGGATAACCTCTGCACCATCATCACCATCCGGATCAGAGCTGTCATCCTCCGGATCCCCCTCAGCCTCGCCTCCGCTCCCGGAACCAAGACCGGAGCCTCCCTCCCCAGGAGATGTCTCTGACACACGGTCTGCGACCTCCTCCTCCTCATCCTCGAAAATGGGTGCCCTGCGTCTGCGAGACGACCCTGCTCCTCGAGCTCCTCGGTAAGGCCTGGATGGCCCAGCTCCTCGGGGCCCAGTACCTCGAGTAGGTCTAACACCTCGACCTCTCTGAGAAGGCCCGGGTGGCCCATCTCGTGTCGGAGCATATACGAGAGGCATCTGAAAATGAAAAAGTGCAATACATCAGTGCAAACATAAAAAGCAGGTACAAGTACAGTATGTGAGTGGGGTGTGTGCCAGATGTGTTCTACATAGCCTATCAGTGCAATAGAATGTTAAAGACCAGCATGTCATCACAAATATAATAAATGCAAGAGAGATGAAGGGAACCTGGAAGCCCATGACGGACATCTGCGCCTCTCTACGCAGGACCATCCCCTCAAGTGAGGCTAGCATCCCAAGCATCTCGTCCATGTACTCAACTGGAGGCTACAGACACGAATGCAAAACTATCAGTAAAGGAATGGATGTCCAAATGTCTGACTGATAAATCAAAGCTTCGAAACATACCGGTGGTGAGTCGGGGTCTCTGACATATCTGTGACCAGGCATCGGAGGCTCTATAGGGATCGGAATCGGAGAAGTAGTACCATACTGCCAACTCATTAACTCGGTCGGCATATCTGGCCACCCAGGATGATCGAGAGTCGGAGGGATCGGAGGAATCGAACTGCCTCTACCTCTAGATGCACCAGCCCTGCTAGAAGAGGGGATGTCTGCAGCACGGGCACGACTCGAAGATGGTGCGCCAGTGGGCCTCAGCGGTGGAGCCCGTACTCCCGTCAAGGGGGCATCAGATATATGCGGCGATAGGTGGCGTAGTTCCCCTCAATGAGATGTAATAAAGCATCGGTGCCCTGCATGTCCCTAGTGACCTCCTCAGTAGATAGCCTGTCGGCAGTCCGCATAGTGGGTGGAGGCACAGCAGGAGGGTCCTGAGAATCATACCCCCACACCTGACGCTGAAAGCGTTCCCCCAGGAACCAAGCCCTGCCGACTGGTCCCTCGAGCAGGAACCTATACTGGGAACTAGTCGACCCTCCGGGGTACTGATTCTCGAGATCGTCGCCAAAGACTGCCCAGGGTTGCCAGGTGATCTGCGGATAACCAGTGTACAAATCAATCAGAAATCAAGAAATACAAAGCAAATCAAAGATGAAAATGAAAGGAATTGAGAGTTCTGAAATACCTCTGTCGCGCGCACGGTGTCGAAATACTGTCGCAGAGAGAAGAGAGTCTCTCGAGGCCTCGATAGGTGCTCGCCCTCAAACATCAATGAAAACGGAGTCATAGGAGGTCCTGTCACCTCCATCTCCGGGGCTAATGTGGGGAAATATGCATATACCCATAGCTGAGAAAAGCAATGCGGAATGTGAATACAAAGTGCTAAAGGCAGAATACAGAATGCAAAGTGCGCCGTGTGTGCAGTAAATAAGTAATGAGGAGCAAAAATGTAAATCAAGAGGACAGAATGTACCTCCCAAGCTCTCCAATAGCCGCCGAGTAAGTCCCCCCGCGCGCGAGAGACTGCGCTCATGTAACAATAAAGGGTAGCCAGGCCAGCGCCGCCCCAATCATACTGATTGACCTGTGATAGGTCTACTAGGGCACTCAAGAGATACAGCCCGACCATGTTCCCTCTATCAGCAAACAGAGTGGTGCCAAAGAGGAACATGAGGAAACCACGGGTATACTGCTCGACCTCCTCGGGAGACTCAGGCTCCATCTGTGGCCGCCGGAAATGGGAAGAGAACCAAGTATACCGAACCCTCCCGGAAGCTCTGTCTACAGGCGGGAGTGCCCCCAATAGATGCATTCAAGCAGCCTCCCACTCACCCATATCCTCGTCGTAGGGAATGGGTCCACCGCCTATGTCTAGGCCGGTGAGTACAGCGAAGTCCAGTGGGGTCATGGTCATATCCCCGGTCGCAGAAAAATGGAAAGAATTGGTGGTGTCCCACCATCTCTCCGCCAGAGCAGCAAACAATGTCCTACTGATAAGACAGTGAGATAACCCCCTGCAGAATGGTCCGAATCCTGCAAAGTCAACCAAATCCCGGACAGCTTCCGGAAGCTCAGCATACGACTCCCTCGCGGCGGTGGAGCCATACCCTCGCACGGTGCGAGAACCAACCTGCGTTCAGAATGAATACATGTGTTCAGTACGCAAGAAAATACAAGCTGTGTGCAAACTGAAATGAACAAGCTGTGTGCAAATGAAATGAATGAGCTATGTACAAATCAGTGGGCTGTGTGTTCACTTCAAATCTGGGCTGCGTGTTCAGTAAATCAGAGTTTGGGACTGTGTGTTCTACTCTTAATCAGTGGGCTGTGTGTTCACTTTAAATCTGGGCTGCGTGTTCAGTAAATCAGAGTTTAGGGCTGTGTGTTCTACTCTTAATCAGTGGGCTGTGTGTTCACTTCAAATCTGGGCTGCGTGTTCAGTAAATCAGAGTTTAGGGGCTGTGTGTTCTACTCTTAATCAGTGGGCTGTGTGTTCACTTCAAATCTGGGCTGCGTGTTCAGTAAATCAGAGTTTGGGACTGTGTGTTCTACTCTTAATCAGTGGGCTGTGTGTTCACTTCAAATCTGGGCTGCGTGTTCAGTAAATCAAAGTTTAGGGCTGTGTGTTCTACTCTTAATCAGTGGGCTGTGTGTTCACTTCAAATCTGGGCTGCGTGTTCAGTAAATCAGAGTTTAGGGCTGTGTGTTCTACTCTTAATCAGTGGGCTGTGTGTTCACTTCAAATCTGGGCTGCGTGTTCAGTAAATCAGAGTTTAGGGCTGTGTGTTCTACTCTTAATCAGTGGGCTGTGTGTTCACTTCAAATCTGGGCTGCGTGTTCAGTAAATCAGAGTTTCGGGTTGTGTGTTCTACTCTTAATCAGTGGGCTGTGTGTTCGCTTCAAATCTGGGCTGCGTGTTCAGAAAATCTGGGTTTGGGACTGTGCGTTCTACTCTTAGTCAGTATGTGCTGTGTGCTCATTTTCAACTTCGGGCTGTGTGTTCGGTGAATCAATGTTTGAGCCGTGTGTTCAATTTCTAACTAATGTGTACTGTGCGTTCACGATCAGTCAATGAGCTGTGTTCATGAAATTCAAGTGACTAAGTCACATGCTCAGGATGCAAGTACTATGTCATAAGCTAAACTGTGTGTCTAAGCATGGCAAAGGTACAAAATGCACGAAAGATACAGAAAATAAAGTAAAATACCTCTGCATCGTGGGAGAGGTGCTGCTCCGGCTCTCGCAGAAGAAGATCCCCTGGTACCCGATCGTTGAACTCGGTGAAATGATGGAAAGTGGCTCGCGGAAGCCTATGTACCGCTGGGGCGTATCGATCGGGAACAAAAGGGCGAACCCTCGGGGGCAATGTCATAATATCAAAATCATCTCCGGCGCCGGGAAAACCTCCACCGTGAGGGAAATGACCCGCCATATCAAGAAATCTGCAAAGAGAAGCAAAAATGAGCAAAATGAGCCAAAATTGGAAAAAGTCAACAAAAGTCAACTCTCGGGAAATAAAAAGTCAACAAAAGTCAACTCCCGGAAAAATCTTCCAAATAATGAGACAAACTTACCTCAAGTGGTGACAATGAGAAGAGAAGCCCCGGAATCAAAATTTAGTCGGCTCAAAGTGCTTAACGCTGGAAGATTTCGCGAAAACAACTTGCGTGGAAGGCCGGAGGACGCATATAAAATGCAGATTTGAAGGAGACAATGGCTTAGGAAGCAAGAGGAGAGAATTTCACACTTGGGGGAGTGATTTCGGAGGCATTGGATGAGCCTATATATAGAAATAACCGAAATGACCAAAATGCCCCTGCTTTTGGGCAGTGGCCGGCCGGCCACCTTTTCTGGCTGGCCGGCCATTTACTTTTTTGCCCCTGGCCGATGGCCTCTCCTAGGGCAATGAGCTGGCCGACCATGGTCCCCACCCCCTCCCCTACCTCTCTGCAAATTTTGAGGAAAATCGGAGTTCCCGGGACCTGAAAAAGTTCAAGAAAAGTGCACTTTCTGGCGCCGAATTGCTCCACCGGAACTTCAATTGCAATTTCTGATATGTGTCTCATCATTATTCATCAAAATCAGAGTGTATCCTTTTTAAACATGTTGTGACCTCTCCGGGAGGTGAATCAGAGGCTGCGATCGAGTTGTCGTCGCCGAAATGCGCGTTTCCCAGCTCGTTGTTGCGCAACAAACAGGCACCCCGATTTGTGCTCGTTTGCATTGTTATGCACCTGACTCGCATTCTCATGAACATTTTGCATTGTCATGCATTATTTCTTGGTGTACCATACTTCTGTGCTTAAACATGCGTTGTCACGCATTATCTTTTCTCGCATTGTGATGCATCCACTCGCCGACACTGCATGTATCAAACTTTAGAATCACAGGAATCACATTGAATATATGTTGTTTGCATATTGTTCTTGTTGAATTTCTCTATTTTGCAGGCACGATATTGTATGTACGGTTCATTTGAGGCTGGTGCGACCAGACGAATGCGCAGGTATCGTATCTTCTCCGTGTGAGACGCGACGAGAATTGAATAATTCTCGCATTCCTAACTGCATGAAATGTAGTTGTTGCTTTGCATTCTTGCTGAAAACTGTTGCATCTATTTGTCAATACTTGCTTCATTACAGCTTGCTGCACTTGCGTGATCACCTGGCTCTGTGCATGTCATTTTGCATTTTGCCCCCCTTTTTCCTGCGGGCACGCCTGCGGGCACATCTCTGTTAATCTTGTATGATTGTCTAAGTCTTCGGCCTTGTCAAAAATGGGTCGTCTCTAGGCTTTGACATTCACTCCGTCACTTCTTGACTTCGAGTTCTGTCAAAGAGGGGCAACTGTAGACACCCCATTTTTGACCGACCTTAAGACTCAGACGTCACCGATTGAGCGCTCGGTGATGTTGCATATTGTGCTCGTTCAGAAGTCTCAGAGTCGCGGCCGTGAGCCCTGCCCCTGCCTCGGACTTCCGAACTTTCTTTTATGCCTTGCCTCGGTTTGCGAACCGGACATCGGTTTTCCTCTGTTTTTCTTTCCTGAGGGGAGGGAGTGGTCCCGTAGACTATCTCTCAGTGGCCGTGAGCTACTTTTCGTGGCCGTAGGCATTTTGCCCATTTCGGAGCCCGGTTCCCCGGTTTTCGGGACCGTCAGGCCGTGTGCCTCGGTTCGGGACCGCCCAACCATCTCCGATTTCTCCGATTTTTGGCAAGTGCCTCTATTTATCATTCCGAGGGACACTGGGCCTCTGATACCCACTTCGTGGCCGAACACCACTTTCGGTGTCTGCAGCCCATTTTCGGGACCCCCGAACTGCGTGATTTGCGCCCACGAGCATTCATTTCGCATCGGTTTTTGTTTCAATTTTGGCAGGTACCTCTGTTTAGCATCAGGAAGATCACTGGAGGGTGGGAGGCCAGCAATTGTTCCAGAAAACCAGTTTCGCTCCTCCAGCGCCCGTTTTGCTCACTTCCGGGCTAATGTTGAACACCCTAATGATATTTTCTTCGAGCCGGGACTACATATTTGTGATGAGGGGACATGGGAGGACCCTAAAAAGTGGTGGTCGGCGCAGTAATTGTTACTTTCATTTTTGAGCCTCTCCTTCAAGTTCAATGTTGTGTCTCTTGTTTCAGAGTTGCCAAATTCCAACCTTGGAACCTTGTTCTACACACCTGGAGGATACCAAAACATGGTGGTCGGCCAGCAATTGTTCAGTTCATTTTTTGGCCATGGCCAGCCGCGCAGGGGGAGTGCTGGCCGACCAGTTGGGTGGCTGGCCGGCCACCTTCAAGAAATATACCTGGCCGGCCTGCTTTCTGCTTTTGAGCCCCTTTACAGCTGTCCAGCTGCTTTTCAAAATATCCCTGTCCTCCGGGGGATATTTTGGGAGGGAAAGCTTGGAGTGCATTTCCCTCCCCTTTTACACCCCTTTCTTGCCCATTTAAGGGGCTGATCCCTTCTTTGCTAGGGTTACAAAATCTTCTCTCAAGAGGTCATCTCCATTTGACTCCATTTTC
Source organism: Camellia granthamiana (assembly GCA_036172215.1). Taxonomy (NCBI): domain Eukaryota; kingdom Viridiplantae; phylum Streptophyta; class Magnoliopsida; order Ericales; family Theaceae; genus Camellia; species Camellia granthamiana. The sequence goes on from CM069903.1 coordinate 79,292,055, forward strand.
CATCTCCAAAACCCTAAAAAGCTTCAAGGTTCTAGGCCATTCCTTAATCAACCCTAAGCCTCACCATCACCACCTCCATTCCAGCAGCAAAGGAGTGATTTTCAAAGGCTAAGGATCAACAAATTCAAGCCAAGAAGCCACAAAAGTTTGATCTTCAAGGGTAAGTCACTAATTCCCATTTTCTATCACTTTTTTGCATCAATTCTTTACCCTATTTGCTCTCTGTTTTGGGCTCCGGACCCTACTAAGATTAGGCTTATTTTGAGCCCCTCTACAACATTGTAGAAGGGCTCAACCCCATTTGGCACCTCTATGATGCACCTCTTTCAATATCACTCTTTATGCCAATATTTTGCATGCTTTGTTTGGCTTATGAGTGATCCATTTTCGAGCTTGATATAAACTGTGAGTGGGCCTATTTGAGCCCCTCTTCAACATTGAAGAAGGGTTCAACCATGTTTGGCTCTCTATCATGCACTTTCTTTGTAATCCTCCATATTTCCCGTAAAATTGCATGATTTATTTGGCCTATTTGTGATCTGATTTGGAGCATCTCATGAACTAATATTGTGCTTATTTTGAGCCCCTCTTCAACATTGAAGAAGGCTCAACCTGGTTTTCATGCTCTACATGCCACTTTCTTTGAATTCATGTTCTACTCCTATTTGGCATGCCCCTTTGAGCTTATTTGGCTTCTGTTTTGAGTCTTCATCAGGCTTAGAAGTGTCTTAAAATGACCCATTCTTCATGCTTTGTTAAGGGTCTAAGGTTGTTTAATGCATGATTTTGGTACTTCATGTAATACCATCTTTGATTCCGTAAAATTGCATGCTTTGTTAGGCTTTCTTTGCTTCTGTTTTGAGTCTTCATCAGGCTTAGAAAGTGTCTTAAAATGACCCATTCTTCATGTTTTGTTAAGGGTCTAAGGTTTTTAATGCATGCTTTTGGTACTTCATGTAATACCATCTTTGATTCCGTAAAATTGCAGTGCTTTGTTAGGCTTTCTTTGCTTCTGTTTTGAGTCTTCATCAGGCTTAGAAAGTGTCTTAAAATGACCTATTATTCATTTTTTGTTAAGGGTCCAAGGTTATTTGAGTGCATGTTTTTGGTACCTCATGTTATAGCCTTTGTTGGCTCATTATTTTGCATGCTATGTTTAGCCTATCTACATACCGAATTGGGGGATGTCATCTCTTGTAAATGTGCATATTTTGACCCCTATTTAATTTTGTGTTTTTCAGTTTGAGCATTATATATACCACTTGCTTTGTAATTCTCCCTCTTTTTCCCCATTTTTGCAAGCTATTTTTGCCATACTTGTGATCATTGTTTGGCCATACTTTGTACTGAAAAAATGCTAGTTTAGGGGCTGCCTTGCTACTGTTTTACATGTTATGTCCATATTGTGCATGTTTAGTAGGGCTGTAGGCCGTTTCGGGTGCATAACATTGCATTTCGGGCATCGGGTGTAATTTTGTCATAATTTGGGGGCTCTTTGTGCATCATTTTAGCTACTGAAATTTGCATTTTTCATATGCCATATGCCACGTTTCATTTGCATGTCATTTGCATTGCGTATGCCACTGCCTTGGTTTGCGTGCCCGTGTGCACGCATTTCAAGGCAGCTCATTCTCATCTCTCGGCAGCTTATGTGAGTGTGGCTGAGGCCCTCTCACGTTAGTGTAAGCCCAATTTGCATTTTCCATATCATTTGCATTGCGTATGCCACTGCCTGCGTTTGCGTGCCCGTGTGCACGCATTTCGAGGCACTTCATTTTTATCCGACGGCATCCTATGTGAGTGCGGCTGAGGCCCTCTCATGTTGGTGTAAGCCCTCATTTCATTTCGTATGTCATTTCATGCCTGTATGCCTTTGCCTCGGTTTGCGTGCCCGTGTGCACGTATTTCGAGGCACTTCTTTTTCATCCATCGGCTTCTTATATGAGTGTGGCTGAGGCTCACCCATGTTAGTGTAAGTCCCTTTTGCATTCTTTATGTCATTTTAGCATCATTGCATTCCGAATGCTATTGCCTTGGTTTGCGTGCCCGTGTGCACGCATTTCGAGGCACTTCACTTTTCATCTATTGGCCTCCTATGTGAGTGTGACTGAGGTTCACTCGTGTTGGTGTAAGCCCATACGGCATTGCGTATGCCATTTCCTCGTTTTGCATGCCCGTGTGCACGCATTTCGAGGCATCTCATTTTCATCTGCATTGTGCATACTAGGTTGTATCTTAGGTTGCATTCATGCATATCACGCATATTGCATCGTGTTCGGGATATGAGTTAGCCCGGGCATGGGAAACGAGGCACGTTTCGTACTCCGAGTGACGGAACGGGTCTCAATTCCCAAGTCACCGACACTCCGGATTACCCATGATGGAGTTAGGTTTTGTTGTAGCATTCATGTGCATTCATCCCATATTGAATTGTGCAATTCGGCTCCTCGGCCATCATGCATCGGTATGCGTGATTGGTGGCACGAGGATCGAGGCATGCATATATTTGTGAAATACATTGCTATGCCCCTTTCCTGCTCTCTGTTGCAGCGAAATGAAGAATCAGCAATTTTTCGGAACTCGGCACGCATTTCAAGAAAAATGCAAACAGAGGCTAATCGGGGCACCGCCGTGGATTTCCGCGCAAAGGCATCCGGGCATGCATCATTTCATCATCCGGAGCAGCAGCAAGGCAGTCCCTGGCTTGCATGCCAGTTTTACAGCTTTCTTAGTTAATTTGTTAATTAATTAGGATTCTTGTATTTTATTCGGACTGTATTATTTTGGACTGTATTATTCTTTTATTTCGGACTGTATATTTATTCGGACCCTCTGTGCGAGGGCATAATTGTAATAAGTGTGGGTGAGTGTGATGTATGTCTTCCAACCCCCATTTCTTTCTCCCTTTTATTTACCCGCTTATGATGGTTAGATATAGGGCATATTTCAATTAGCATACAGTATGACAGCATGTTTGCATCATTCATCTGTTTTGCACGCACCGGGCTCGGCGCATCATACAAACTGCATTTGTATTTCAATTCCAAATTGAATACGTGTTAGTTGTAGCATTCCATATACCATGTTTAGAATAGCCGAGCCTGCTATAGTTGCATTTTGCATGTGTTGCATTAGGCATTTATATATACTTAGGATCATGCATGATTTCTAATATAGTTTATGTTTTGGCTTGGAGTACTCGGTAAGTTTTATGCTTTAGCATCCTTGCATGCGTGTGAGTGTTGCCATGATAGCATGCTTGCCATGAGGCTATTTGCTTATGTGATATAACTGCCTTGAATGCCTGTGGGTGAAGGTTGTGTTATTTGAACTGGGACAATGCATTGACTGTTTGTTTTAAGCCCACTAGATAGTGGCAACATCACTATTTTCTAAGCCCACCTGAGGGTGGCAAATCCGCATTTTAGCCTACCTGCGGGTAGCACCATCACACCATTTTCAAACAAACAAACATGAAATGTTTTGTTCCAATTCAGACGGCTCAGTCTATACTTGTTTGCTGCGAGCATCACATAGTAACCTAGGCTAATAATCGGAATAAGAGCATACAATGTTTTCAAAAGCAGATATCATGGTTAGTAGAGGCCGGTCTTTGACCGGGCGAGCGGGGGTGCTTACGATGTGACCTTCCCCAATCGTACCCAAGTTCCCGAGCCAACTTTGGTGATGACGGACACGTGGCCTTTGGCACCGAGTTAGGGTTTCCTAAATTTCCCATTTAAAAAATATTTAGGTGGCGACTCTGTATCTGGCAAAGCAGTCCATGTTTGGCACTTCTTTCAAAAAAAATCTGTTTTCAAAACGATTTGCCGGATTTGGACTCTTTGGTTCAAGATTTAGAACCGTGGCACAAATCGAGTCCGAACTGTAGCGAGGTCCCTCGCGGACTTGTTACAACTTACTACCTTTTTACTTGATAATGATTTTCAAAAGGGTAGTGTGGACAAGACTTTATTTGTGAAATATACTAAGTCCTATATACTTGTTGCTCAGATTTATGTTGATGATATTGTGTTTGGATCCACTACTGATCATCTTGTTAAATACTTTTCAGATTGCATGACACATGAGTTTGAGATAAGCATGATGGGAGAGTTGTCTTATTTCTTAGGTCTACAAATTAAACAGTCTCCTTCAGGTATGTTTGTTTCTCAGACTAAGTATGCTAAAAACCTTGTGTCAAAATTTAGTTTTGAGTCGGCCAAACATGCACGCACTCCTATGAGCACCAGTCTTCACCTTTCCAAAGATTCCTCTGGTACTGATGTTGATCCTACCCTTTATAGGAGTATGACATGGAGTCTTTTGTACCTCACAACCAGTCGCCCTGACATTGCATTTAGTGTAGGTGTTTGTGCCCATTACCAAGCTTGTCCTAAAGAGTCTCATCTGATTGTTGTCAAACGTATCATTAAGTATGTCAATGGGACATTGGGTTATGGGATTTGGTTCTCGACCGACATTACAGCTAAAATCACTGGTTTTTTTGATGCCGACTGGGCAGGGTATGCTGATGATCGTAAGAGCACATCTGGGGGGTGTTTTTACCTTGGGAATAATTTGGTTGCTTGGCATAGCAAAAAGCAAAATGCTGTTTCTCTTTCGACAACTGAGGCTGAGTACATTGCTGTAGGGAGTTATTATGCACAAATGCTGTGGATGAAGCAAATGCTTCATGATTATGGAATTGACTAGAACACTCACTATTTTCTGTGATAATACCAGTGCCATTAACATTTCTAAAAACCCTGTCCAACACTCTCGCACCAAACACATTGACATTCGTCATCATTTTATTCGAGAGTTAGTGGAAGAAGGCCTTGTTGTTCTTGAACATGTACCTACTGAGCATCAAAAAGCTGATATTTGTACAAAACCCCTTGATCTTCTTAGGTTTGAGTTCCTTAGAAAGACCTTGGGTGTGGTGCTCAGTTACTAGGGTGTTACCTGTTCTTAAGGGGGTGTGAGTGATTGCTTTTATGTGTACTTGGATGTTTTAATCTCATTCTCATTGATTCCTGTCATCCCTGCATTTAGACTCATATGAACACCTCTCATGTTGCTTGCAAGATTTCATTCTTCTTTGCTCATAGCTCATTCTGAATGCCCATGCTCATTGACTTCATGAACTCATTCTGTACACATTCTTGAGATAAACTATTGCAGGGGTTTCCGCACAAGTGATCAAAGTTCTCTATGGATCACTAACAGTGTATCTTTTACATTATTGGAGGAATTGACCTATACTAGTATATCTTGGGTGATGTTGAGTCTCTTAACCATCTACCATCATTTTTCATTTTCACGGTTCCTCCCTCAGTTCATTGAAGTCCGGGCATTAGGAAAAGGCTACCTCAGAGGCACCAACTAGGCTATCTTTTCTAATTTCATGCTTTTCTGGTTTGGTCTCCATACTCTTGAGCGTGCAAGCCACCAGTGAGTGCCCACAGAAAAGAAAAGTCACATAATAAAAAAATAAAGGGGACTCATTGATTGAGGTGGAGCCTCCGCATTTATTTAACAAATATCCCTTGATTCCTAGTGGTTTGACTTTTCTCTGTGATGGTTAGTTACTCTTGCCGGGGTCCATCCATTCGATTACTATGAGGATTAACTCTAGCTGTGTGGCCTCTCAAGGATTGTACACACACACTTTCAGTATGTGAGCTCTCATGTTTGTTTTTGAGTTGTACATTCTCATGATGCTTGTGCTCATTGATCAATTTATATCGGATTTGCTCATGATTTTGTATTCATTAATGTCAAAAATTTGCGAGTTTGCAGGCGTCATGGTTTGTGGATTACTTCATCTTAGTGTCACATACTTGCTATTGTACTCACCTCCTTTTGTTTCAGGTCTCTTTTGGTAGTATGAGATGTTTTTAAACTGCTTAGAAAGGGATTTGTTGGTCTTTGTTGTTCTTTCTAATCCGCTCGAGCGGACTTCTTTGCGCTCGAGCGTGGTTTTATTTCATCCAGCACTTTTGCAGCATGCGTGAGATTCTGAGAGCAACTATTTGACGCTCGATCGTTCTTTTCTTCGCTCAAGTGACAGGACGCGCATAAGTGAGCCCGCTCGAGCGTTGTGTATATCGCTTGAGTGGACTGCCCTAAGTATAAATTCCTTTCCCGTCATTTCAGTCGTAATTTTTTCATTTCTTGCGAAGTGTTTCTCTCTCTCTCACCTAGGGTTTTTGAATACGACTTCTTTGGGCTTTGCTTCAGATCTCCTTCTTCAATTTCCTCCACTGATTCAACCTTGGTAAGTCTCTCCTTCCCTTTCTCTTTGTTTGTCCTTTGTTCGACTTGTATGGAGTTTTGTTTTGGGTGTTTGTGTGGTTTTTTGCTTGGTTTCTACTTAGGTCTTTGTTCTTACAGTTGATTCACACACTTTCACAGAGTTTATTAGGCTTAATGGTGAGTTTGGGCATATTTGGTCTATGATGCACTTGTTTTCATCCTTATCTCTTTGCACAGTTTTTTTTGGTCATGTGTTGCTTCTTTGTTTCTTTGAGTTATTGTGATGATCTTGTTTTTCTTTATGAATTATGCTTTGTAAAATTATGCATTTTGAAATTTGGTTTTCCATCTTTGGATATTGCTCTTATTTCATTACATTATTGTTTACTGGATTTATTGGGTTACTAATGTTTTTTTTGGTCTAACTATTTTTTTGGCTTTGGTTTTGGGGTTATTCTGTTTGGGCAATCGTTGTTTTGACCTTGGAATCATTATGTCAGCTGCCAAACGTCGAAAGTCTACTATGTCTCGCCCTTCGTATAACCTCGATAGATTTCCTTCTGCCTAAAAAACCAAGTTTTTCAGAGAGTCCTTCGCGTCTAGGACAGTTCATCTTGAACGCCATGTCCAGTCAAATACTTTCGAATCCATTCCTATCCGTACTTTGTTCGATCCATTAGGAGGTGCTTAGTTTTGTCCTTCTCTGGTCGCCAAAACCTAGATTGGGTCTCCGAGTTTTACTGTAATATTGAGGGTATTGATGATATTGACCCTTCCTTCTGGACGTGGGTCCGTTCTAAGTCTATCTCTGTTTCACCCGATTTTATTAGAGAGCTCCTCAGCATTGACCGTGTTTTTCCGGAGCATTATCCTTTTCCTGTTCGCCCCACTTGTGATTTTAATGAGGTGGCTGGTGTCTTGTGTGGTGCTCCTCGTAACTGGATCAAGTGCACTTTGATTAAATAGTTTGAACTCCTTCCCGAGTTTCGACTGCTTAATCTTATTGTTTGTGCTAATATCATCGTCACCACTCACTCTTCTGAAATCAATCAAGAACAAGGGCTTGTTCTTTTTTGCATTGCTCGCCATCTCTCCATCAATCTAGCCACCCTCATTGTTCACAAGATGATTGTAGTTTTTGGTAACAAGCAATTAGGACTACCTTATGGTTGTTTAATCAATCATCTTTTGTCTCGCCTTGAAGTTCCAATATTTGAGGACGACGAGTATGCCTCCCCTATTAAACCCTTCACTAAGAAGACTGTTTCTCAGAGTTAGGCACATATCAAGGGGGAGTCTTCTAGGGTTGGTCCTTTTACAGGTGCAGCGGATGTTTTAGCCGAGGAAGCGGACATTGATGCAGCGACAGCTGGTGCAGAGGAGGCTGATGTTCACCCCCAGACTTTTCGTGGCCAGCTTCGCCGTTTTGAGGAGGCTGTGACTCAGCGGTTGGATCTTCTGGATGCTCGTCTTGATGCCTTTGATGGCCGTCTTGGACATTTGGAGCAGTCCGTTGCCCAGATTACTACTCAGCTTGCTCACATTATATCCTTGCTTTAGCTACAGCAGCCTCATCCTCCTCCAGCTGTGTTAGACTTATTTATTTTGATTTTATTTTTCTTTTTCAAATAAATCATCAAAATAAATTTTGATTCTATTTTTCTCTTTCAAATAAATCATCAAAATAAATTTTGACTCTATTTGTCTCTTTCAAATAAATCATCAAAATAAATCTTGATTCTATTTTTCTCTTCCAAATACAATAAAAACATAATTAAATAAATCATCAAAATAAATAAGTCTAACAATCTCCCCCCTTTTTGATAATGGTACACAATGATGTTTTGATTTGATTTGGGAGTTACAAGGGCTCGCCCTCAAGTCATGCTCCCTGAATTCATTTCTAAATACATAGGTTAGCACATGTGTAATAAATAAGCTTTAATCAATAACATGATATAAGATTAAGATATCAAACTATAAATACATAACATCATATTAGTTTGAAAATAATAGCATAATACATAACACCATATAATTTTCTTCCCCTGTGATATTATCAAAAGGAAATTATGGCTCAGAATCTAGAGGAGGAGGAGGAAAATGATAGTGATAAATGGCATCAAAAACAGATAATCAAAACATATATATATATATATATGTATGATTTGTGCGCCTCTCTCATACCCGTCGAAAATCGCGTCTCTCTTTTTCCTTTGATAAACGCGTTTGATACACGGCCTCGCTTTTGTGTCAGCCGACCGACAAAAGCGAGATGGGTCAATCAGCTGCCTCAGCTCGCTCTCCATCTTGTCTTTTTCTCCTTCATCTTCTTCTTAAGCTCTCTCTTCGCCTTCTTCTTAATCACACACTCTTCTATTTTCTTCTTCACCATTCTCTTCGATCTCTTCTTCATCACTCTCGTCTCTTCTATTTCTCTGCAATTCATTTCTTTTACACCTCTAAACCTCAGCTATCGTCTCAGCTCTTCTACCTCTAAACCATGGCTTCCTCATCTCGTCCCCTCACTATGTTTCCGGACTTGAACGATCCCATAAGCTCTGCTGGGCTGAGTGCCCTGGCTTCTACTCTTCCTGTCATTCCTCTTCCTAACCTTCCTATGATGTTGATTGAGCAAATCATGGCAGCTCAATCTGACATAGAAGCCAATCATTTCACATTGACGTCCTGTATGGAGACGGTGACGGCAGTCACAAAATTGGCTCACCGATTGCAGAACAGGACGAGTGAGCTCCATTAGGTCAATGCCCAACTCTCTCTACTCCAGCGCATGTACAAGGATGCGCGAGCAGAAATAGGCGCACTAAAGGTTGAAAATATAGAGCTTAAAAGGAAGACCATCTCCATGGCCCGATTTGGAGCAACGTCGTTCTTGGCCTTTGATAGTCAGCGTGGAGTCGTCGCTCTCAATGAAAGCACGGGGGCAGGGGCGTCAAGGGTCGCCCAAGGTGATAAAAAGAAGAAGAAAACGATAGAAGAGGCGAGTAAGTGAGGTCGGCATATGGCCGGAAAAACAATGACGGGTTATTTTGTTTTGTTTTTTTTTTTTTTTTGTATTTTTGTATTTTTGTTTTTTTTTTGTTTTTTTTTGAAATATGTTTAGTTTGATCGGCGTAAGGCCGTAAAAAAAAATGAAGGGTGCTTTTTTTTTTTTTAAATTTTTATGTAAATAGTTGTATTTTGATTTGTTTTTGTTTTTATGTTTAAGTACTGAAAAATGAAATTAAAAAGCAAAAAAAAAAAGAAAAGAAAATTAAGCCCAAACAAAAAATAATAATGAAAAAAATAAAAATAAAAGAAATGAAGCCTAATAGCAAAATAAAAAAATAAAAAAAAAGTAAAATAAAATAAAATAATACCAATAGAAATTAAACTGAATAGGACGTTGGTGTTGCTGTAATGGTAATGCAAATAAAATACCATGAGGGTTTAAAAAAAACCAATGTATGCAAAGTTAATTTTATCTCAAGATGCAGAATCAAAAATAAAAAATAAAATAAAAAATTACACAGTTTAAAACTAATCAAGTTTAAATTCTTCCCCTTGTTTCATTTGGCAAAATCAATTGGAGATATGAACAATGAAAGCTCATAACTGAAATGTTCTCCTTAATAATATCAAATAGGTTGCCAAATGTTACTAATAAGGATGCTAAAATAATACCAACATGTAATCTACCAAGGATACCAATATGTAATCTAGAAGATTTAACAATCATAACTCAAGTATTATATAGAATACCAAATATTGCTCACAATAGGTTAAACACAATATAATCTCATAGAGCTAATGTAAATCTAAAAAATGAAGTATATTCAAGGTATAGCAATCCATATGCCAAGAAAAATCATGAATTTTAATATATAGCACACATTTTAAGTATAGGCATGATTTTTAGGCAAGAGTATCATCAAAGAGTATACATTACAAATCATAAGAAGCATAATCAATCTTTTTCATATCAAAGTAATAACAGTATTAGCTCAAAGGAAATAAGATAGAATTTTTATCTCAAAAGCTTAAGAGAGTAAATGAGGCATACGTTAGGTTCAAAAGATGAAACCTTTTCTTTTTTCACAAAACTCTGTCGTAGAATTCAAAATGAAAAAGGCTTTCTTATTACTAATATGTTAATTCTTTTTTGAGTTATATCTTTGTAGAATCAATTTTGATGTCATAACATATTTTTGAGATGTATACTATCTATATTTTAAATTGTACATTTATGATCTTAAGAATATGCTCAATCTGAAAATTTCATGCTTATATGCTTTACATTGGAATATTTGAATGAGTTATGAAATTCGTTGATTATGATCTATCATCAATGTCTAAATGAAAAGAAGTATCATATGTTTGTAGAGACATTGCATCTATCCTATTGAATATCTTTTGAATGTGGATTATATTGGCATACATCTCGTAAAATGATTTTGATTGATAAATTGTTGAATTAATTGTTTATAACATTCATGTTGTGTTCCACATTAAGTAAAATGTTTTATCACACTTGAGTATGTGGATGGAATTGATGAAAATGCCTCTTGATAATGTTATGTGATTAAATGAGGTTGTTGCATCATTTTTTAATAAAACAAAGAGCATAACACTATTTTCTTATGCATATTATGCTATGTGTTACAACTTGAAAATTCTGAAAAATAGCATTCCAAACTCTTGTTTGATGTTGAAGCCGAACCACTATAAATTTGCTTGTCTCTCTCCCTTATCTCTTTATTTTATTTTAAATTGCGATAGCTATATTTCACATTTTTACTGTGCTAAAATTATTAATTGACATAGTTGTTAAGACACTTATTTTAATTATTTTTATTTCATTAATTATATTTATCTATTGTGCTAGTTATAATTTTTATTAGGGTATTATTAATTTTAATTGTAAAAACCTAATTTACCCCCCCTTAGGTTGTCTTTTGGGTAACAAGCTGATACGTGACTGTGGTCTTTGTTTCTTGGTCTTTGTTATCTTTTATCATCTTATCTTATGGAGTTCCACAGTTTTGTTTTTTTTTTTTTATGGTGTGTTGCTCGTTGGTTCATAGGTGGATGGTACATTGGTTTTTGTGATGGATGGTTTACATGTTCACAGTTTTTTTCTCTATCAGATTAGCATAGCTTTTGTGTTAATAGCGTTTGCTGTTTTTGTCCGATAAGGTGTGTTTGTAAGTGTGTCTAGTGCGTGTGTTTTTTTTTTAGGAAAAATTGTTAAGTAAAGTTTTGTCCAGGAATTGACAAAGGGGGAGATTGTTAGGTCCCTAGTTGCCAAATCCGCGAGTAAACTTGATTTAATTGAGTTGTAATTTTTGCCTATGTTTTGGTCTTCCCACTCGAGTAGGAACATTTGCACTCGAGCGGAGTTTGCACTGTCTCAGTAGTTGGGCTTGTCTGCACAAATACTGAAAAGTGTGTTTTCACGCTCTAGCGTGAGTTTGAGCGTTTGAGCGGGAGACTTGTTTAATTGCACGCGTTTTAGAGACCCTGCTCGAGCGGCAAGTTCTGCGCTCGAGCGGGGTACGCGGCTCCTGTTTTCTATATATATGTGTTTAAGTATTTTTTTAGGGTTACGAATCCTAGATCTGTTTAGGGAGCTCTAGGGTTTTGTTTTGGGGCTAGTTTGATAGTTTTTTCCTTTGATGCTTACTTGAGTATTATACTCACATGGTTGGATAATTTACATCAAAGGGTTGATTGTATGATCTTCATCAAGAGTGTTCTTCTTCGGTGGAATCCGGAGATTCAAGCGTGGAGTGTCGAAGGAGTTTGATGTTGTGCGTAGTCGTTAATTCGACAATGGATGTTGTGGATTCAACATCAACCTAATCAATTCTGAGACGAAGGTTGTGGTGAAAGATATACAGAAGATTTGAAGACAAAGTGAAAGCGCTTGGGTAATTTGTTTGTTGTCTTTGTAATCTTTGTTTCTTTAGTAGTAGATTGATTTGTAGCGTTTCACCCGTGGTTTTTTTATCACAATTGAAGGTGCTTCAGTTGTGGTTTTTCCACGTAAAAATTGTTTGTATCAATTTATTATTTTCTGAAATAACAATCTAAATCACTTTCATACGTGCTTGATGATTTAGATTGTGGGTTTTAATTGGTTGTGAATTGAAACATTTAAATATTGATCTAATCACGAATCACTTAGGTTTTTCAGTAGTGGTGGTGGGTAGCCGACGTTGGTGGTAGACAATAATGGTGTGAAGCTTTTGGAAAATGAGAGAGAGAGAGAGACATAGAGAGAGAGGGGGAGGAGAAGATGAAAAAAATGATACATATAAGTATTGTATGATTTATTTGTACATTCAAAAAGTCAATAGGACTTAATGGTAAGTGTACTTAATGAGACTAATTGATAATTAACTCTTATTTTTCTGGGTAATTAAACAAAAAATAGATTTTTTTTACTAATATCTATTTATTTTATTCCCTTTTCTTGCCAAACTTAAAAAGAGAAAAATTGCTTTTAACATTTTTTTTAACCCCTTAAATTGAAGATCCAAATACATCATAATCTTTGGTTACTAGGAAAGTTTGGCCTCTTTATTTTAAAATTTCTCATTACATTTTCTTTTGATATTATCTTTTTCTAAAGGGGGGAGTTACAACATAGTGAGAATAAAAAAAAAAATTGTAAAAATATATGGGGTGCAAATAAAATATTATGGAGTAGAAGTGTAATTTATATCTCTTTATATTTATGTAAAAAAAAAAAAAAAAAAAAATTATTTCCGACTAATATGTGATTTCTCCTTTTCTGAATCACAGTCTTCTCCTTTTCTAAATCACAAAACCACTCATCAGGTGTGATTTTTTTATTAGATTTGACACTATGTTGTTCTGTGCATCCTATCCTAGAGGTGATGGGTTGTGAGTACTAGCTAGCGTGGGAACGTTTAACACACAAAAATCTGTTCATAATTTGTTATACAACGATCTGCTATAATATATGTCAATTTTTATTTGTCATATACTCAATTGTATGAAATTTATCTCTCTTCTTAGATCATTGTAAATAAATTTAAAGATCTAATTTATAAATCTCTAACATTATTCGTACTAATATCACGTCAAATTTAATAATTTCTTCACAATGTTCTACACAGCTATACAGCATGAAAAAAGAAATGTTATAATTTATTTTTCTTCACCGTTTGCTATTATGGGGAATAAATAACCCATCTGTGGTGGCAGCAAATTTTATTTACAAAATAATAAAAATTTTATAATTTTAATTATTAACATTTATAATATTTTTCACTTGGTTGTAAATATGCTCCATTGACAGTGTCAGTGTAATTTCCCCTTCTATTTTCAAATTACATGACAAAATAACTAATCCATATATATATATACATATATATAAAAAAAGTTAATACAAAATGAAGTCAAAAAATCTCTTATTACTTTTTTTTTTTTTCTCCCTTTCCCTTTTCCTCCGGATGTTTTAGTATTCAAATAAACTAATGCTCCATTAATTTGTTTAAGCGAAAAACATTTTTCAAAAATTATTTTTTGCATTTTTTGGTAATTGGGATGATGGAAAAGAAAAATTAACAGAAAATATTTTTCATGATTAATAGAAATAAGTGTATTTGAGCAGAAAATATTTTTCACTTTTAAAAAGTGAAAAACATTTTCTGAACTAAATTTTTATTAATGCCACCACATTGCTATTACCACCATCACCTCTACCACCACACCACACTGCCACCACCATCACCGTCGTTGCTGGCACTACCTCCATCTCCACCTTGACTGCCATCATTACCACTATCACTACTACTACTGCTGCCGCCGCCGTCACCATCATCCCTACATGTCTGCCACCACCTCCTCCATCAAGCTCCCGCCACTACTACCATCAACTTAGTTTCAATAAGGCAAACAAACATATGGAAATTATTTTTTGAATTTTTTTTTTTTGATGAAAAAATATTTTTTTGTCAAAATAAATAGAGCGTAAATAAAGTAGGGGTGAGCAGCGGATATACCGATCCGTCAAAATCGATCGAACCGAACCGATTCGCCACATTTTGGACGGATGCGTGTTGACGAGCAGACGGTTGCGGATTGATTTTCTTCAATCCGCCAATCTGGTGGACAGATGGCGGATTTGAGATTCCTTTGGCCGCAACCGAACCGCCAAAACGCGAGCACACCTAATAATTTATAAGATTTTGTATTTTCAGTTTATTTAAATATTCTGTTTGTGTTTTCAATTAAAAAAGAATTTAAATATTCTGTTGAAAAAAAGTTTTCAACTTGAATATCTTTTTTGAATTGAAAAAAATAAAAGTATTATTTATCTATATTTTTTTTTATTTTTAAATCTATCTCTAAAAATAATAAATAGAAAATATGAAATATGCTGGTTGATTTTTGTTTTCAAAAATAGATATAGAAGTAACAATACAGAGACATATAATCTCTACTACTGTTTTATTTATGGTTTTGGTGGTTTGAATTGTTTTTATATTTTAAGAACCACAGATTGTAATACTTTATGTGGATGAGGCATGCTGTGATTGTAGTATATGGATGAGGCATGCAGTGATTGTGATATTCTAAAGTTTCAAACTTTATTGCTTTGGATGAGGCATGCAATGATTGTAATATTTTTTTAAGTCATTGACTGTAATACTTTCATTTTTTTATTTTTTTTTGAGAAAGTGCACAAATTGAATTATGTTGAAAATTTATAAAATTTTAAACCGTCAAATCGATTCGCATCCATCCGCCAAATCGCCAATCCGCTCAATCCACATCCGCCGGATTGACGAACGAATACGGATTGATTTTTTCTAATCTGTTAAATCTGACGGACGGATGACAGATTGAAGGCTCTATGACCGCAACCGACCTACGCCCAACCCTAAAATAAAGTATAAAATGCAAAAGAAAACGAAAAGTTGTAATAGTTATCAAAATCATCATCAGTACGTGGACCAATAAAGTCATTCTTTTATTTTATTTTATTTTTATTTTTCATGTGTGTAGGTGATTGATATATGACTAGTACAGTTGGAATTAATATATATATATATATATATTTTTTTTTGGGTATCATTCTGGCCAACAAGCTTGGTTTGAATTGATTAATGTGAAAGCTAAGTCTGCTCTTCTAACGTACTATTGTTAGACCAAGTCTATTATTACGTGAACGACATTCATGATCTCATGTGCCAATTTATTGTATTCAGTTTTAAATCATTCAAGGTGTTGGTCAAAGCCAAATTTGATATAACGTCACAAGGGATTTAAATCTCAAGATTTTTTAATTTTTTTTTTCCAAAATTAAAATATAGCGAATTGTGTTTAGTTCATTGATACAAGACTGAAATAGAATTATTATTTTATTGAACATCCATTCTTACATTTGATTTGATTAAAAAAATATATATTATATTGAAAATAGAACAATCATTAATTAATTTAAGAATTAGTTCAACAAACCAAACAGTATTTAAAAGTTATGATGCGGCTTGTTTGTTTTCCCTTTGTGGTTTTTTTTTAGGTCCCTAATCAATAGATTTTAGTAGTTTATGTTGGACAATCTTCACTGTATTTAAAAAAAATAAATTCTGTTTGTGTACTTAACAACAAACGGAATACAGAAGAAATAAAGAAAATGAGAGAGATTGTTTGATTACAAAAATCAAACCAGAATATAAAATAAATAAATAAAATAGATTTTTATTTTGTTACAAAAACAAAATCAAAATCTGAAACAGAAAAAATAATAAAACAGAAAAATAAATTAATTACTTACCAAATTAATTTGTTGAACAAATTTTCTGATCAAGTCCAATATTTAACACTGTGTCCTTAAGACAGATTCGTCCTCTTCACGGTGTTTTTAGATTGTGGACGTCTATCTCTCAGGATAAAATGATCAATAGTGAATAGTAGCAGTACTACACACTATTCACACAACGAACACACTTTGTGTATACACTCTCTCTTACAAAAAATTAATTACACTATTTCTCACAGAAAATCAATGTAACAAAATGCAGAGATGAATGGTAGCAGAGAAGAATGAAAATTCAATGTAAGAATCAAATGAGAGACTTGCCTATTTATAGATGCAGTGGTACCCTTTTAGTTTGAATTAAACAGGTAGCATACCTGTTGGGTTTGAATTTGAACAGATGCGAAATTGTTTGGGTTCAAATTTGAATTCGGACAGATATAAACTTGTACAGAATTCCAACCGAATTTTGAAACCAAAAACTGGACAGATTTTTTGAATTTAATTTCCGAAATTCAAATTTCAAAAAATTAGAATTTAATTTTAGAAGAATAAAATTCAAATGTTTTTGGCCCAAAAAGATAAATATTGGGTCGGACAAGCCCAACCCAACCTCACACCACGCACTAGCTCCCAAGCCCAGGCTGCTCGGGCGGCGGCGCGCGCGTGTGTGTTTATTTTTGAGTCCAATGGGTCTAGCCTAATTTGCTCATAACCTTTCATTTCTATAAACTTGGGGTGCCCCTTGGGGCCCTCCCCAAGTTACAAACCCATGCCGTATAAACCCATAAAATTCTTTCCACCAAATCAATGTGGGACAAGCCTTTATTCAAACCTTAAAGAATTTCCACCAAAAACTCCATTTCCATGGAGCTCACTTTAGTTTCAATTTCTCATTCACCCGATAATGGTTTTGAGTAACCAAATATACCACGTGAATCATAACGCGGCATAGAACGCGTTACCATTTAGACCCGCCAACTTTGGCGTATGGGTCCCACCTAAAAAATAGACCAAAGTTAAAGAAAATTCATATTTTCCAAAACCATATCTGACAATCCCCTACATGAATGGAATTTGATGACAATGGAAATGCAACAATATGCAGAATTTGTCGAAAGAGTATAAATCGAAAATATCTTGCATCAGGATAGGTAACTTTCGGCCTTGAACCTTTCATAGTGATAATCTATCAGACTTACTAGCTAACCAATGGACGTGATGCCTTGAATTGTTCAGCCATTTGTGTGAGCCAAGACAATAGATTTCACACAAAATATCTTCTAACACATCGTGGTTCTCACAGATGTCGCTCCTGGTTGTTCATAAGTGCTTCTAGAGAATTTAGCCTCATCATTCTCATAAAACCGGCCCCAGTTCGACACTCATATAGGTTATTCTTATTGTGAGTATCTCTTATACTCGTCTTGATTTTATGTCTAAATCAAGATATAAGTAATCATTAAAAGTAAAACTTATGCTTAAACCCCTACATACAACATATGTTACAGATATCACTCTTACCATAAGAGTGATATCTGGTGATTTCTGGTGAGCCACACATAACTTAGTTGTCCCTTTGAACTTAGTTCTTGGGATCTCCAGTCATTTAAGTAGGGTTACCATTATGATGACTCTTATGTAATAAGCTTTAATCCCATCCCCTTTGACGAACTATACGCTTGCTCTTTAGTCAAACGTTTTGTTAACGGATCCGCAATATTCTCTTTAGATTTTATATAATCTATTGAGATTATTCCATTTGAGAGCAATTGCCTTACGGTATTATGTCAATGACGAATATGTCGTGACTTACCATTATACATATAATTCTGTGCCCTACCTATTACAGATTGACTATCACAATGAATGCAAATAGTTGGCACATGTTTTGGCCACATTGGAATGTCTTCTAAGAAGTAGCGAAGCCATTCTGCTTCTTCTCCTGCTTTGTCTAAAGCAATGAACTCAGATTCCATTGTGGATTGTGCGATGCATGTTTGTTTCATGGATTTCCAAGAAACAGTATCGCCTCCCAGAGTAAAGACATATCCACTAGTGGATTTTGAATCTTTAGTATCCGATATCCAATTTGCATCACAATAGCATTCGAGTACTGCTGGATATCAAGTAAAGTTCAAACCACGATCACGGGTAAATCTTAGATATCTAAGAACCCGAATGATTGCTTTCCAATGGTTTTCTCCAGGGTTATTAGTATACCTACTCAATTTACTGACTGCATAAGCTATGTCACGACAAGTACAATTCATTAGGTATATTAGGCTTCCAATGATTTGGGAGTATTTTAACTGAGATACCGCATCACCTTTATTTTTCGATAAATAAAGACTGATGTGTACAGGTGTTTTAACTACATTCATATCATCCTTGATAAATTTACCAAGAATTTTCTCAATATAATGAGATTGAGATAATGCATACCCATCAGATGTTTTAGTAATTTTCATTACTAATATAACATCTGCGACCCCCATAGCTTTCATATCAAATCTTCTATTTAGCATTTGCTTAATTGATTTGATCATGTTTTGATTGTTTCCAATGATAAGCATGTCATTCACATAAAGACAAACTATGACATATCCTTGGTCAGTGTTTTTAACATACTTGTCACATTCGTTTATCTTAAACCCATTAGTAAGCATAGCATGATCAAATTTTTCATGTCATTGCTTAGGCGCTTGTTTTAATCCATAAAGAGATTTTACAAGCCGATAAACTTTCTTTTCTTGCCTTGGAACTACAACCCCTTCGGGTTGGACCATATAGATCTCTTCATTTAGATCACCGTTTAAGAAAGCTGTCTTAACATTTATTTGATATATTTCTAAATTATACAACGCTGTTATAGCAATAAGGATGCAGATAAATGTTATTCTTGTCACAAGGGAATATGTGTCAAAATAGTCAAGATCTTCTTTTTGTCTATAACCTTGTACCACAAGTCTTGCTTTATACTTGTCTATTGAACCATCTGCTTTCATTTTTCTCTTGAATATCCATTTATATTCAAGAGGTTTAGAACTGGGTGGAAGATCCACCAATTCCCAAGTATGATTTTGCATAATGGATTCAATTTCATTATTAACAACCTCTTTCCACAAAGGTGTTTCAAGACCTGTCATTGCTTCCTTAAAGTTTTGAGGTTCATTTTCTAACAGGTATGTCAGAAAATCTAAACCGAAGGATTTTAATGTTCTTGCTCTCTTACTTCGTCTTGGTTCATCATCAGTTAAATCCTGCTGGTTGAGACCATTACTAGTCTCTTGTGTTGGATTGTCATTAGTCTCTTGACTTTGTATACAATCATAAGTTCTTTTCTGTGAACTTAATTCCTGTCATTTCTTGTAAGGAAAGACATGTTCAAAAAAAACATCATTCCTTGACTCTATAATAGTATTCACGTTTATATCAGGTATTTCTGATTTATAAGTCAGAAACCGATATGTACTATTATTTTGAGCATAACCAATAAACACACAATCCACTGTTTTTGGTCCTATCTTAGTCTTTTTAGGAACAGGAACTTCTACATTTGCCAAACACCCCCACACTTTTAAGTATTTGTAGGAAGGCAGTCGACCTTTCCACAATTCATAAGGAGTGTTATTCGTTTTCTTGTGGGATATTCTATTAAGAATATAATTAGCAGACAATATTGCTTTCCCTCACAAGTTTTGCGGTAAGCCTGAACTTAATAACATGGCATTCATCATTTCTTTAAGGGTTCTATTATTTCTTTCAGCAATTCTATTTTGTTGTGGAGAATAGGGTGTTGTAGTTTAGTGAATAATGCCATGTTGTGCACAAAATTCATTAAATGGTACATCATATTCACCATCCCTATCACTTCTAACCATTTTAATGGTTTTACCAAGTTGATTTTCAACTTCAGTTTTGTAAACTTTAAACATTTCTAAGGCTTCATCTTTACTTCTAAGTAAGTATACATAACAATATCTTGTGTAATCATCGATAAATGTTATGAAATACTTCCTCCTCAAGTTTGAACAAATTTAAGATCACACACATCAGTATGAATTAATTCTAGAGGTTCGGTTTTTCTTTCAATCGATTTAAATGGAGCCTTAGTTAGTTTCGCTTCTACACAAATCTCACATTTGTGATTATGATCAATTTTAAACTTTGGTATATAATCCAAACCAATTAATCTACGTAAAGTATCAAAATTTACATGTCCTAATCTATCATGCCATAAATTCGACTCAAGAATATAAGCAAAAGATGTGTTATTCTTATTAATAGCAAGTTTTGGTACAACCGTCATTACATTCAACTTGAAGAGACCATTACTCATGTATCCCTTACCAATATATATACCACTCTTTTTTAATACAAATTTATCAGACTGAAATACAAGCCTAAAACCATTTTTACTTAACAAAGAACCAGAAACTAAATTCTTCCGGATGTCTAGTACATGCAGTACGTTGTTGAGAGTAAGTTTTTTCCTTGATGTCACATTCAAGATCACCTTTTCTTATCCAGCCACAGTAGAAGTAGAAGAATTTCCCATGAAAAATTGTTCACCATTTGCAGCCTCATTGTAAGTTGTGAACATCTTCTTGTCCACACAAATGTGACGAGTTGCCCCAGTGTCAACCCACCATTCCTTGGGATTTCCAACCAAATTAGCCTCAGACACCACAGTAGAGAGATTGATGTCATTTACCCCGTCAGAGATGCAATCTAATTCTGTCACATTGGCTTGATTGGTGGTCTTCTTGCTTGCACTTCTGCGTTCCTTCTTAGGGCGACGACAATCAGAAGCTCGATGTCCGGTCTTGCCACAATTATAGCATATACCTTTGAATTTTTTATTGCCATTGTTGTCGCCTTGTTTAGGACCACATCCAATAAACTTCCTCTTTTTGTTATGTGGTTTGTGCACTTGTTTAACCACATTAGCCTTGGACTCAATGAGATTTTTACCATTCATCTTTTTAGCCTTTCGGTTATCTTCCCCACATTACTAGAAAAAGGAGCATTTGACACGGAACAATTTGCGACGGTTTCAGTGCCGTTGCAAAAGCTTGCTTTTTGCGACGGTTTAAGTGCCGTCACGGAATTTATAGTTTTTGCGACGGAAAAAGTTAGACCGTGGCAAAAAACAAGGTTATATGCGTGTAGACGTCCCCGAACGCATCCCGGGGAGGGTGTGACTCCCCTCCGTTCTGGTTCGATATTGGGTCACTACAGTTCGAAGGACTCAAATGTCACGGTTCTTAATCTTGAACCAAAGAGTTCAAATCCGGCAAATCGTTTTTGAGAAAACAGATTTTTGAAAGAAGTGCCAAACATGGACTGCTTTGCCAGATACAGAGTCGCCACCTAAATATTTTATTTTTGGGAAATTTAGGAAACCCTGACTCGGTGCCAAAGGCTACGTGTCCGTCATCACCAAAGTTGCCTCGGCTCGGGAACTTGGGTACGATTGGGGAAGGTCACTTCGTGAGCACCCCCGCTCGCCCGGTCAAAGACCGGCCTCTACTAATCATGATATCTGTTTTTGAAAACATCGTGTGTTCTTATTTCGGTTATTAGCCTAGGTTACTATGTGATGCGCACAGCATACAAGTATAGACTGGATCGCCTGAATTGGAACAACACATTTCATGTTTGTTTGAAAGATGGTTTGCTACCCGCAGGTGGGCTTAAAATGCAGATTTTGCCACCCTCAGGTGGGCTTAGAAAACATGGTGTTGCCACTATCTGGTGGGCTTAAAACAAACAATCAATGCATTATTCCAATTCAGATAACCCAACCTTCACCCACAGGCATTCAGGCAGTTATATCATATAAGCAAATAGCCTCATGTCAAGCATGCTATTCATGGCAACACTCACACGCATGCAAGGATGCTAAAGCATAGAACTTACCGAGAACTCCAAGCCAAAACAGAAGCTTGTTAGAAATCCTGCATGATCCTAGATATACTTGAAATGCCTAATGCAACACATGCAAAATGCAACTATAGCAGGCTCGGCTATTCTAATCATGGCATATGGAATGCTACAACTAACACGTATTCAATTTGAAATTGAAATACAAATGCAGTTTGTATGATGCACCGAGCCCGGTGTGTGCAAAACAGATGAATGATGCAAACATGCTGTCATACTGCATGCTAATTGAAATATGTCCTATATCTAACCATCATAAGCAGATAAATAAAAGGGAAGAAAGACGTGGGGTTGGAAGACATACATCACACTCACGTACACTTATTACAATTATGCCCTCGCGCAGAGGGTCCAAATAAATATACAGTCCCAAATGAAAGAATAATACAGTCCAAATATTACAGTCCAAATAATATACAAATTCCTAATTAATTAATAAATTAAATAAGAAAAATGTAAAACTGGCATGCAAGCCAGGGGCTGCCTTGATTCTGATGAATGATGTACGTTGGAGCTGCCTTGCGCGGAAATCCACTGGGATGCCCCAATTAGCCTCTGTTTTGCAATGTTTCTCGAAAAGCCGCCAAGCTTCGGAAGATCACTGGTTCTGGATATGCTGCAACAGAGAGCAGGAAAGGGGCATAGCAATGTATTTCACAAATATATGCATGCCTCGATCCTCGTGCCACCAATCACGCATCTCGATGCATGATGGCCGAGGAGCCGAATTGCACAACTCAATATAGGATGAATGCATATGAATGCTACAATAAAACCTAACTCCATCACGGATAATCCGGAGTGTCGGTGACTGGGGAATTGAGACACATTCCGTTACTCGGAGTACGGAACGCATCTCGTTTCCCGTGCCCAGGCTAACTCCTATCCCGAACACGATGTAATATGCATGATATGCATGAAATGCAACCAAGATACAATCCTAACATACACAATGCTATGAAAATGAGATGCCTCGAAATGCGTGCACGCGGGCACGCAAACCGAGGCGATGATCCTAAGGCATGAAATGGCACACGCAATGCAAATTGGACTTACACTAACACGAGTGGACCTCAGCCACACTCACATAAGAGGCCGTTGGATAAAAGTGAAGTGCCTCGAAATGCGTGCACACGGGCACGCAAACCGAGGCAATGGCATACGGAATGCAATGAGACTAAAATGACAAATACAATGCAACATGGGCTTATACTAACATGAGAGAGCCTCAGCCGCACTCACATAAGAGGCCGTCGGATAAAAAAAGAAGTGCCTCGAAATGCGTGCACACGGGCACGCAAACCGAGGCAATGACATAAAGGCATGAAATGGCCTGAAATATGATATACAATGAGACTAAAATGAGATGTCTCGAAATGCGTGTCCACAGGCACGCAAACCGAGAAAATGGCATACGGAATGCAACAGGACTAAAATGAGATATGCAATGCAATATGGGCTTACACTAACATGAGAGAGCCTCAGCCACACTCACATAAGAGGCCGTGAGATGAAAATGAGATGCCTCGAAATGCGTGCACACGGGCACGCAAACCGAGGCAATGGCATACGCAATGCAATGAGACTAAAATGGCATATATAATGCAAAGTGGACTTACACTGACATGAGTGGACCTCGGCCACACTCACATAAGAGGCCGTCGGATAAAAGTGAAGTGCCTCGAAATGCGTGCACACAGGCACGCAAACCGAGGCAATGGTCCTAAGGCATGAAATGGCATGGAAGCGATATGCAAACATGCAAATGAATTTCAGCACTCACAAATGATGCAAAACAGTCCCGAAATGAGGCGAAAGTACACCCGATGCATGAAATGGCCCCGAAATGCGAAATTAGGCACCCGAAATGGCCTATAGCTATGCAATGCATGCACAATATGGACATGGAATGAAAATACAGTAGCAAGGCAGCCCCAAGACAAGCATTTTTTCAGTAGAAAACAAGGCCAAACAGCAATCATAGATAGGGCAACAATGGTACGGAAAAATAGGGGCCAAGAGAGGGGTATTGAAGTAGATGGTAAATGAAAAGCCCAAACAGAAAAATGCCCTTCTATAACACTGAAGAGGGGCCAAAAATATGCACATTAACAGTAGATGACAACCCCAAAAACAGTATGCAAACATGCTAGAAATGCCATGCAAGATTGAAGCCAACAAAGGTTATAACATGAGGTATGCCTTACATTCATCAAACAGCCTTGGACCCTTAACAAAACATGACAAGAAGGCCAAAATATGGATATTTTCAGTACTGCTCATGGCCGAAAACAGAAGCTAGATAGGCCTAAAAAAGCATGCAAAAATGGGGGCCAAAGAGGGGTATAATGACAAGTATAACATGGAGGCCCCCAACAAGGTTGATCCCTTCTATAATGTTGTAGAGGGACACAAAATAAGCTTACTCAGAGTTCATGACATGCTCCGAAACAGACTACATGTAGGCCAAACAAATCATGCAAATTTACGGTAAATAGGAGAGATTATGAAGCAAGTGCAAGATAAAGGATCCAAACAGGGTTGAGCCCTTCTTCAATGTTGAAGAGGGGCTCAAAATAGGACCTATTACAGTTTACATTATGCTCGGAAACAGATCAAACATAGGCCAAATATTCAATGCAAAATAATGGCATATGAGAGGATATTGAAACAAGTGCAAGATGGAGGGCTCAAACAGGGTTGAGCCCTTGAACAAACATGAAGAATGGCTCAAAAAAAGCCTAGTTTCAGTTAGGGTCGGAGCCCAAAACAGTAAGAAAATAGGCTAAGGAAATGAGGCAAAAATGAGCTCAAAAGAGGGTGAAGTGGACTTACCCTTGAAGATCAAGACTTTGGTTGCTTCTTGGACCAAATTTGTTGCCTCTTAGCTGCTGGAAAGCCTCTCCTTGCTGCTGGAATGGAGTGGTGATGGTAGAGCTTGGTAGTGATGAAGAAATGTGGTTGGAACTTAGGGATTTTGAGAGAAAATGAGAGAGATAGATCCAAAGGCCTTAGGGAAATTTTTGTAACCCTAAAACATGAGTTGGAGGATGGTTATATAGGCCAAGGAAGGGGAGGAAAGGTGGAGGGAAATAACATCAAGTTTCCCTCCCAAAGGCTTTCCCCGGATCAGATATTTTTTTGGAAAAAACAGCTATATGGCTGTATGGCACAGATCCCAAGGAGCATGGCCGGCTGGGTACTTTTACTGCAGGTGGCCGGCCGGCCACCCCCTATGGCCGGCCGGCTAGGGGTCAAAAGGGTCAAGTGGATTTGCTGGCCGGCCACCAGATATTGGTGTCCTCCCAGGTCCCCTCAATACAACCATGTGGTTCAAAATTGGCAATTCTAAAACAGGAGAGAGAACAAGCCACTTTTAGGAGGGGTTCAAAAGGTTCAAGTTGAGTTACTGGCCGGCCATGTGATATTAGGGTCCTCCCATGTGTGTACAACACAAATATGTGGTTTGGGGTTGAAGAAGGTGGCCCTAGGGTGGTCAACATTGGCTCGGAAGTAAGAAAAACGGGCGTCGGAGGGCGCCGGAGGAGCATAACTGGTTGCTGAGACAATTGATGGCCTCCCACCCTTCAGTGACCTTCCTGGTGATAAAACAGAGGTACCTGCCAAAAATGAACAAAAACCGATGCAAAACGAATGCTCGGGGGCCAAAACACGCAGTTCGGGGTCCCGAAAATAGGCCGTTAAGCATCGAAAGTGGCGTTTGGCCACGAAGTGGGTATCTAAGACCCCAGTGTCCCTCGTAAGGGAGTAAATGAGATACATGCCAAGAACCGGAGGAATCGGAGATGGTTTGGCTGTCCCGAACCGAGGCACACGGCCTGACGGCTCCGAAAACCGGGAACCGGGCTCCGAAATGGGCAAAATGGCCTACGACCACGAAATGTAGCCCACAGCCACTGAGAGATGGTCTACTGGACCTCTCCCTCCCCTCAGGAAAGAAAACAGAGAAAACCGAGTCTGGTTCGCAAACCGAGGCAAGACACAGAAGAGGGTTCGGAAGTCCGGAGGCAGGGCGCACGGCCGCGACTCTGAGACTTCTGAACGAGCACAAGATGCAACATCACCGAGCGCTCAATCGGTGACGTCTGAGTCTTAAGGTCGGTCAAAAATGGGGTGTCTACAATGCGATGGTAAGTTAAACGTGGCAAAAATTTTCTGGTTTTAATTTTTTTTTCCTATTTTGCGACACTCTTTTGCCAATCCATCGCAAAATTTTACTTTTTTCTCTTTTATTTGCGATGGCCTTAATATCGTCGCAAATAATAATTCCTAATTTCGTGCCAAAAGCCCCCTCTCCCACTCTCTCTCTTTCCCGATATTCCCAAATTCTCTGTTATCTCTTCAGATTAAAAAAAAAAAAAAGCCCTAATCTCACTGCTCTCTCCCTCCCTCTCACCCAGTCGTCACTCTATCTTTCTTGCACCGGCAACCGCAGCGTCTAGGTAACCAACCCTCTTCTTTCCTCTCGCTCTTACTCACGCATACCCTCCCTCTCACCCAGTCGTCGTTCTGTGTCTCTTGAAAAGATACTGGAGATATTGAGCGGGAAAAAATACACCTTCTTTTATGTAGAAAGCTAGGGTTTACAAAATTGTTTTAGGCATATTACCTACACTAGAAAGCTCTCTCTCTCGCTTTGTCTCCATCGCCGTCGGGAACAGGAGCACCACCATTATCGCACACAAGCACCACCGTCGATCCACCATTGGAGCATTACCCACGTATGTCCTTTCTATTTCGCCCTCTCTGTCTCCCTATCTCTGTCTCTCTCTGTCTTCTTCCATTCGCATGGTTTCACACAAACCCAGCCCCAAATCGACCCACCCACCGCCATTGAGTTTAATACAGATTCCTTCTCCACCGGGAACAACCACCATTAGCTCTTTTTTCCCTTTTACTCATTCTTTTCCCCCCTCTCTCTCTCTCTCTCTCTCTCTCTCTCTATCTATCTATCTATCTATCTATATATATATATATACACTATATAATTATTATATGAATTTGGCTATGGTGAGAGTATGTGAATGACCTGTTCGATGAAATTTCAAAATGGGTTTTGAATTAGAGAAATTATGATAGTCTGTTAAATGAACTGGGTTTGGACTGATTGTCTTTTGATCATATTAAAAGATGTTGGAAATAAGAAGAATACAAGGGATGTTACTCTATATAAGCGGTATGAATTTATTGCTTTATAGTTCTGTTTAGCTTGGAGTGGACAAGTTAGGTGGATATAAATTATTCTTATATTGCTGGTCATTTTTTGGGTTTCTTTTGAGCTTCTATTAGTTATTAGAAAAAAAGTAAGAGACCAGCCAATGCTCTAACAGCACTTAACATGGGAAAATGTGGTTCTACACATTTGACCTGCTGTGATGTTAATGGTTGATCTTTGTTTCTCAAGTGATCTATTCATCAATCTTGTTAATGGTATCAAAGCTGGAGTTTTGTTTATATGTGGTTATTTCAAGTTACATTTCTTTGTTGCTTTGAAGCTGTAATGGTATTGAAGCTGTAATTATTGCCCTGGTGATCAGGTGATTCCATTTTAATTGATTAGTTTTTCTTCTCATATCTAAATAATGTTTTTTTTTAATTTTTTTTTATTCTCCATATTTTAAAACTTGAGCTTTTGTGTTTTTTTTTTTTTGATGAAGCAAAATTGTCATCTGGTACCGAAGCTGTGAGCTATTTTTAATTATGGTTCTTAATATGAACATATAAGGGCTTATGTTGGTGAAACTGCTTGTCAACAAGTATCATACATATGGTTGTCTTAAATAAAAATGTTGGTGATGCGATTGTATCTTAATTTGTGTCCTTGGGCGCCCTTGGTTTGAGTCCCTGTACATATGAGGTTTGTATCATTGTCATAAAAATATCCTAATTTTGTTAGGAAATTTGTTGTCTTTGCCTTAGACATTGTAAAATTTAAATTGCATGGTTCACTAAATATCTACCCATATATTATATATATAACACACAGATTGAGGACTGAGTCATTGGAAACATGACTTTTATAATGATTTATTTAGAAGATACAATGGTTGTTCCTTTAAGTTTTAGCATAAAGTTTTACAGTAGATGTAGGATAGTAATTGGTTGCTTCTGTTTATATCAATAGGATTCAAATGACAATTTCCTTGTCAGGGACTTTAAATGATGGATTGGAAACTCAAAATTATTTTCCGCTGTACATATTATTGGCAAGATCAGGTTCTAATTTTGTAGTTGCAGAGGTAGTAGTGTTTCTAATTAGTCTTTAGTTAAATAAGTCCTTCCCTATCCTTTTTACTTCAGTATCTGTTCTGCTTTCCCTGATGTCATTTGGGGACAGTATTCTGCGGGCATATATCTTGACTATTTCTACTTGACCTAAGGGAAAGAATCAAGCTGAAGCAAATTTTATTCTTCCTGAGTTTAACAAGCTAGCAGCGGAGGTCAAATTGACTGTATGATCATAGTCTGGGTGAGTGCAATTTCTGCGAGCTACTCCAGAATTTGGTCATAATCCTATAGCTTACCTCCAACTCGAGAATCAAATGAGACAAGCTTGTAAAAGTTTTGACTAAATTTTTCTAATTTTTAAAATTGTATAGTCGAAAAATGAACCTAAAAAGTACATAGATAATTTTTTTTGACTAAAAAAGAAAGAGAATATTTTGGTCTTATTACAAAAGAATTAAATTCATGCCAAGCAAACATTCATTACTTTTTTTGATTTCTATACTAGTGGAAGTAGTTGGCTTCATTTAATACATTCTAACTAGTGCCACTTGTCAACAAAACCCCTCTAAAAAATTAGTAAAATGGTAAAAGCTTGGGCACTAAGAGTGAGAACAAGGGTTTGAGTACAAGTACAGCTGGGCAGGCACTCTGCAAATAATGCTAAAGGATAGGTCTATGATTAGTTCACCTAGAACTAGGAATGGCATGTTGTATGGATCATCTTGAGTGGCCTAATTGTCATTATTATGAGCTAGTAAAACCTGCTTCATGGTTAAAAATTCTTCTGCATGGTTTTTAATTCTTGAATGTAATGGAAGTGTAAGCCTACATTGTTGTTTTATCAGATGTGCAAATTGTTCGTGTAAATTTCATTTTACTGATGTGTATTCTTTTTTGTAAGATTGCTGATCTGAAAAGTAACCAAATGCAGCTATGACGAATCCAGAGTTAATAGATAATGGAAATCAGATAATGGATGAGACTGATCAAGCCATTGAGAGGTCAAAAAAGGTTAGTATATCTATTCTGCTCCAGTCAACTCAATAAGCCTTATGCCAATTGCCTTTGGTTGCTGCGTATGTCTATCTTCTCCAGCTAACTCTATGTAAAGCTATATATTGATTAAAGACTTAAAAAGTCCAAACATGGCCTGACCTACATGTAATTGTTTTGGCCCCTTCAATTTGATTCGAGTCACTCTTTCATGCCTATGCATTAGTTAACCTACAATGCACAAGGGCAAAGCCATCTCAAATGGCATTCCCCCACTTTATCTCCAATCTGTGTCACTACTAACTGTAGACACCCCATTTTTGACCGACCTTAAGACTCAGACGTCACCGATTGAGCGCTCGGTGATGTTGCATATTGTGCTCGTTCAGAAGTCTCAGAGTCCCGGCCGTGAGCCCTGCCTCCGGACTTCCGAACCCTCTTCTGTGCCTTGCCTCGGTTTGCGAGCCAGGCTCGGTTTTCTCTGTTTTTCTTCCTGAGGGGAGGGAGAGGTCCAGTAGACCATCTCTCAGTGGCCGTGGGCTACATTTCATAGCCGTAGGCCATTTTGCCCATTTCGGAGCCCGGTTCCCGGTTTTCGGAGCCGTCGGGCCGTGAGCCTCGGTTCGGGACCGCCTAACCATCTCCGATTCCTCCGGTTTTTGGCATGCATCCTATTTACTCCCTTTTGAGGGACACTGAGGCCTGAGAGGCCCACTTCGTGGTCGAATGCCACTTTCGGTGCTTAACAGCCTATTTTCGGGACCCCGAACTGCGTGTTTTGGCCCCCGAGCATTCGTTTTGCATCGGTTTTCGTTCATTTTTGGCAGGTACCTCTGTTTTATCACCAGGAAGGTCACTGAAGGGTGGGAGGCCAGCAATTATCTCAGTAACCAGTTATATTCCTCCGGCGCCCTCCGACGCCCGTTTTTCTCACTTCCGAGCCAATGTTGACCACCTTAGGGCCATTTTCTTCAAGCCCAAACCACATATTTGTGTTGTACACACATGGGAGGACCCTAAAAGTCTATGGCCGGCCAGTAATTCAAATTGAACCTTTTGAACCCCTCCTAAAAGTGGCTTGTTGTCTCTCCTGTTTTACAGTTGCCAATTTCCAACCACAGGGTCTTGTTGAGGAGACCTGGGAGGACACCTTTCTCTGGTGGCCGGCCAGAAAATCCAACTTTCCATTTTTGCCCTTGGCCGGCCGGCCATAGGGGGTGGCCGGCCGGCCACCTGCAACAAAAATACCTGGTCGGCCATGATCCCCTCAATGTGTACTTTACAGCTGTATAGCTGTTTTCCCCCAAAAATATCTGTATCCGGGGGAAAGCTTTTGGAGGGAAACTTGGTGTCATTTCCCCCCACCTTTTCTCCCCTTCTCTTGCCTTTATAACCAGCCTCCAAGACTGATTTTGGGGTTACAAAAAATTTCCCTAAGGGCCTTGCATACATCTCTCTCTATTTTTCTCTCATTTTCTCTCAAAATCACCAAGTTTCTACCCCTTTTCTTCACTACCACCTAGCACCACCATCACCACTCCATTCCAGCAGCAAGGAGAGGTTTTTCAGAGGCTTAGAGGCAGCAAATTTGGTCCAGAAGGCAGCAAAGAATAGTCTTCAAGGGGTAAGTTCACATTTCCCCTCTTTGTAGCACTTTTCTTGCACCAATTTCTTAGCCTATTTGCTTACTGTTTTGGGCTTCGACCCTAATTGAAAGGGTCATTTTTTTGAGCCATTCTTCATGTTTGTTTAAGGGCTCAACCCTGTTTGAGCCCCCCATTTGGTACTTGCTTCAATACCCTCTTGTATGCCATTATTTTGCATGGTATTTCTAGCCTATGTATGATCTGTTTTTGAGCATGATATAAACTGTGAGTTGACTTATTTTGAGCCCCTCTACAACATTGTAGAAGGGCTCAACACTGTTGGGGGCCTCCATGTTGTACTTACCATTATACCCCTCTTTGGCCCCCATTTTTGCATGCTTTTTTTGGATTGTCTAGCTTCTGTTTTCGGCCATGATCAGAACTGAAAGTGGCCATATTTTGACCTTATTGGCATGTTTCATTAAGGGTATTTGGCTTTTTAGTGAATGATTTGCATACCTCATGTTATAGCCTCTTGTTGGCCTATTTCTTGCATTGCATTTTGAGCATGTTTGCATACTGATTTGAGGCATGTCATCTACTGTAAATGTTCATATTTTTAGGCCCTCTTCAGTGTTGTAGAAGGGTCTTTTGCCATTTGGGCTTTTCATCTACCACTTACTCCATAGCCTCCCTTGCGGAGCCATTTTCGTATGCCATTTTTACCCTACTTGTGATTACTGTTTGGCCATGTTTTGTACTGTAAAAATGTGAGTTTTGGGGCTTCCTTGCTTCTGATTTTTCATGTTATGTACCAATTATGCATGTTTAGTATAGCTGTAGGCCATTCCGCATGCCTAGTTTTGCATTTCGGGAGAGATCCCTTGCATCGGGTTTCATTTCGCCTTGTTTCGGGGCTGTTTTGCCCTTCATTTTGCCACTGATTTTTGCATGTTTGCACACCATATTCTGTGTCTTTGCCATGTCTCATTAGAGTGGCATTTCGGTGCCTGAGGGTCCGTTCTCGGTTTGGGCACGCACTTCGAGGTACCTTGTTTTCATCTGATGGCCTCCTATGTGAGTGTGGCTGAGGCTCTCTCATGTTGGTGTAAGGCCATTCTTGCATTGCGTATGCCATTTCATCTATAGCATTGTGTATGCCTGGTTGTGTATTACCTCGTATAGCGTGTATGCCATTCCATGACATTGTGTATGTTAGGATTGTATATTAGTTGCATTTCATGCATATCATGCATATTGCATCGTGTTCAGGATAGGAGTTAGCCCAGGCACGGGAAACGAGGTGCGTTTCGTACTCCGAGTGACGGAACGTGTCTCAATTCCCAAGTCACCGACACTCCGGATTATCCATGATGGAGTTAGGTTTTGTTGTAGCATTCATATGCATTCATCCTATACTGAGTTGTGCAATTCGTCTCCTCGGCCATCATGCATCGATATGCGTGATTGGTGGCACGAGGATCGAGGCATGCATACATTTGTGAAATACATTGCTATGCCCCTTTCCTGCTCTCTGTTGCAGCAAAATCAAGAATCAGCAGTCTTCTGAGGCTTGGCACGCATTTCAAGAACAGGTGCAAACAGAGGCTAATCGGGGCATCGCCGTGGATTTTCGCGCAAAGCAGCCCAAACATGCAGCATTCATCAGAATCCAGGCAGCCCCTGGCTTGCATGCCAGTTTTTACAGTTTTCTTAGTTAATTTGTAAATTAATTAGGAATTTGTACATTATTTGGACTGTATTATTTGAACTGTATTATTCTTTCATTCGGGACTGTATATTTATTTGGACCCTCTGCGCGAGGGCAAAATTGTAATAAGTGTGGGTGAGTGTGATGTATGTCTTCCAATCCCACGTCTTTCTTCCCTTTTATTTACCTGCTTATGATGGTTAGATCCGGGCATATTTCAATTAGCATATAGTATGACAGCATGTTTGCATCATTCATCTGTTTTGCACGCACCGGGCTCGGCGCATCATACAAACTGCATTTGTATTTCAAATCCAAGTTGAGTACTTGATAGCTGTTGCATCTCATATGCCATGTTTAGAATAACCGAGCTTACTATAGTTTGCATTTTTGCATGTGTTGCATTAGGCATTTTCTGTATACTTAGGAACCATGCATGGATTTCTAATGAGCTTCTGTTTTGGCTTGGAGTACTCGGTGAGTTTTATGCTTTAGCATCCTTGCATGCGTGTGAGTGACTGCCATGAATAGCATGCTTGCCATGAGGCTATTTGCTTATGTGATATAACTACCTTGAATGCCTGTGGGTGGAGGTTGTGTTACTTGAATTGGGACAATTCATCAAATGATTGTTTTAAGCCTGCTAGATTGTGGCAAAACCATCTTTTCCTGAGCCCACCTGAGGGTGGCAAAATCTGTATTTTAAGCCTACTTGCGGGTAGCAAACCATTTTCAAACAAACAAGCATGAAATGTTTTGTTCCAATTCAGGCGACTCAGTCTATACTTGTATGCTGTGCGCATCACATAGTAACCTAGGCTAATAACCGGAATAAGAACACACAATGTTTTCAAAAATAGATATCATGATTAGTAGAGGCCGGTCTTTGACCGGGGCGAGCGGGGATGCTCACGAAGTGACCTTCCCCAATCGTACCTAAGTTCCCGAGCCGAGGCAACTTTGGTGATGACAGACACGTGGCCTTTGGCACCGAGTCAGGGTTTCCTAAATTTCTCCATTAAAAAATATTTAGGTGGCGACTCTGTATCTGGCAAAGCAGTCCATGTTTGGCACTTCTTTCAAAAAAATCTGTTTTCTCAAAACGATTTGCCAGATTTGGACTCTTTGGTTCAAGATTGAGAACCGTGACATTTGAGTCCTTCGAACTATAGTGACCCAATATCGAACCAGAACGGGGGGGAGTCGCACCCTCCCCGGGATGCGTTCGGGGACGTCTACACTAACATAATTTGATTTTAAGTTTTATGTTGGCTTTTTGCTTACCACAACCCACTTCCCCCTCTCCGGGCTTGGGATGGGTTTTTTGAAACCCCTCTTGTATCACTAATGGCACCTGTTGCTGTTACTACTACTACAGCTTGGTGTTTTCCTTCAGCAACAATCATTTAATCTTTTGCTGGTTTGCTTGTATCAATTTTGGCTAACTCAGTGAGGTTCAGTTATCTGTCTTAGAGTGGTATAGGAATTATTGGACATTCGTTGTCCTTATCAATATGTCCATCATTGTTACATAGTTTATTTAGTTTTCAACATATTTTCCCACAACTATTAGCAAAATGGATTTTTCTCTCTCCCCTAATTCTTTTTTATTTATTTTTATTTTTTATAGTTCGTGAACTGGATGTTCCTGGTGAATTATTTGAATGGAAGACATATCCCTTCGAATTTTCTACGGTTGAAATGCCTTATGAAACACAATGGGGTGAATGTGCGGCTCAGGTAAGTTAAACAGTAGTCATGAAATTGTCTAAGTTTTGTGTATATGTTGTATCTTTTGTTTTTCTTTTGGACAATTCATAGTTAACTGTATGAATATCAACTTGTTCTTGTGAAAATCTATTCTGGTTTTATGAATCTAATAAATTCTAAGAACTTTTCTGAACAAAAAAAAAAAATTCTAAGAACTTCTGGCAAATTTTTTAAGGTCATCATGTTCTATTGCATCACTTTTTGCACACCCATATTTACCTGTCATATCTACCTGCCTTTGTTTGCTACATTGCTTTGATTTTTCCTGTACGTACTGGTTAAGGCTTTGATTAAGACACTGTTGAAGTTCATTTTGATGGTCCGCATCATTTATTATGTGCAACGTGGCCTTAATGTAGTTGCATGCTTCATGACTATTTAAATTTAAATCTTAACCTCTGATGTTGGCATTTTTTAAGGTCATCATCTGCCATTGTTTGCTTCATAACTATTTAAGGCTTTGATTAAGACGTGCATGCTTCAGACTGCAACAGTCTGATATCAAGAATATCAGATATACAAAATTTTAAGTTTCACACGATCAGATCACCTAAAACCTGCCCTAGTTCAATTTTGATTATTTTCAAAGTGCGCTTTTACAGAAAGAGCTTTGTCATTCCAGAGTTTAAGTCTTTTGGTGAGGGAAAATTGTCTCATTTTGGCGGTGAACTGCCTTGCTTAAGTTAAAACATTTTTCTTGTGGGTTGGTCTGGCTTACATGAGGAAAACATTGTTTCTTATAGTCGTGTTTGTTTTCTCAGATATAAGGGGGTGGAACTAGACTAAATAGCCCTCGGCCTCATCACCAAAAATATTCAGAGAAATGCCCTCTGAACCCAATTGAATAATTTTAACTTTTAAGCTATCCCATCCTTTATCCTAGGCTGAACCTAGCACTTTATTTTGGTGGGGGCTGGGGAGTTTGATAAATGGACAATGTGTCTTGAAATACCTTATTGATATTAGATATGGGTTGGAAGAACTCATTTGCTGTTGTATATCATTAGTTCTGGATGCTTTGCTACTGTATGACCAAAATTGGTTTGAAATTCTGGCGAGTCTGAAATTCTAGTAGTAGTTCTCCATCTGAAATTCTGGAGTATTTTGGTTTGAAATTCTGGCTGGTTTGAAATGCTTGGGTGTTGGTCTCCATCTGCTGCAGTGTTGTTTTGGTGCAAGGCTTCAGTTCAATTACCAGGTGATTAAGGCCGCAATGTTGTTTTTGTTGCTCTGTTTGGTTTTAGTAGCATTGAGAAACTTGGAAACATTGGATATAAGCATCAATGGTTATCATGGAGGGGAGTTTACAGTTCTGCATCAGGAATGGAGGTTGAATCTGTTGGACTGCTCTGTTGTGATACTACTGCTCTGTGTTGTGCTGGTGGCCGCAAGTGGCTGTCAATTTGGGATGATGTTTATTGCTTTGATATGCTGGTGTCCTGGGTTGAATCTGGACTGCTAGTATTGGGTTGAATTTGGGCTGCTAGTATACTCTGCTCTTAGACTGCTCTGTTGTGCTACTGCTGCTCTGGTTGGCCAAGCTTCCTGATGGTGATCTGTGTTGTGCTGTTGGATGCAAGTGGGCTGTCACTTTGGGATGATGTGCCAATGTTCTGCTGTTGGACTGCTGTTGGTCTGATGTTTTATTGCTTTGATATGCTAAGGTCTGCTAGAATGCTATGGCTGAATCTGTTGGTCTGATGGTGGACTGCTGGGAAGAAGCTGCTTGCAAGTCCTGGGTTGAATCTGGGCTGCTAGTATGCTAAGGTCTGCTAGTATGCTGTGGTTTGCTAGTATGCAGTGTGTGATCTTACCCCATCTGTTGTGGTTCTGCTGGTGTGTTTTGGTCAAGTATGTTATGGTTTGCCTGATGGCTGCTGCTGGGGTTCATTGGTTTGACTGGTGATCTGTCCTATTTTGTGGATCTGTCTGCTGTCTGTTCTGTTCTATTATGATGGCTGCTACTGGTGACCTGAAATGGTATGGTTTGCCTGGTGTGTTTTGATCAAGTATGTTATGGTTTGCCTGGGGTTCATTGGTTTGATGTGAGAATGGAGGCTAGAGGCTGCTGGTGATCTGTCTTATTTTGTTGATCTGTCTGCTGTCTGATCTGTTCCATTATGATGGCTGTTGTGATGATCTGCTGCTATCTGCTAGTGCTGGTTTGTGCTAGTTGTATGTCTGTGTGTGCTCTTGTTGTGGTGATTGGTTTGTTGAATGGCTTCTTGGTGGTATACTTAGTTGTATGGCTGCTTCAATGTCTGAGTAGGTCTGTGTTTGTCTGTGTAGGTGGTCTGAATTCCTAGTTGAATGGCTGCTTGAATGTGTTGGTCTTTGTTTTCGTTGTTGTGTTGGTTGGTCTGTCTTCTTGTTGATCTCTTACTAACTCTGGGGTGCTAACAAATGATAGGATGGGCTTTGTGGTGCCAACTTAGTTGGGATGACTTAGCTCATTGTGATGCTTTTGCACTCATCTTTTCTTTATTGATGTAATTTGCTTTGTACTTTGTTCGAGTTTATTCCATCAATAAAGTCTCTTTTTTGCCGATTAAAAAAAAAAAAAAACAATAGATAGTGGAAACTTATAACTATGGATTTGTAGTATACCTTCAGCTATGTTCTTCATCATACTGATACATTCAGTATAGTATCTGTGATGTTAAGATTCATGTTGAAATTTCCCTGAATTATGCTCGTTGCAGGTATGTCCTGAAAGTTACAATTAGTCGTGGTTATGCTGGCAGCATTGTGGAATACCAAGATTTTGAGGTAATCTCTCTGTGAGTGTGTGTGTGTGTATGTGTTAATTGACCATTTTTCTGAACTTTTAAAGAAGCAAAGAGGTTGTACTTAGCTATATCTGAAGAAGAAATATTATGTAGAACTAAGAAACACGGACACGGACATAGACGCAGATACATGACATGACACGGACACGGATACGTTGACACCTAAGAAGTACAAACACGGACACGGACACGACATGGACATGCCAATTTTCAAAAAATACAAGACAAGACATGTGGGGACACGTATGAAATATATCATTTTGAGTACGTGATGATATCTTCGCATATCGATATTAGAGTTTACAATCTTATTTATTTTTTTATTTTTTCAAAAAAAAATCAAATGTTTTACATTTTCTGTAAGCTTGAAAATAATTATGTTGTAAATGATGATTTTTTTTTTCTTTTTTGTTTATTTTTGCAGATGCAAACCTTTTAAGTACGTGATATCTTCGCATATCGATATGGGAGCTTACTATTGATATCAAAACAAGCTACACTATATCTGTTTTTATTTTTTTATTTCTATTGTCGATACTAAAAATTTGAGTTCTTGAATATAAAAAATTATTAGTATTGTTAGAGGTTATTTTATATATTTTTGTAAAGAATATTTGGTTGACAATTGTTACAAGGTACATATATTATTCTTGATATATGATTTTTTGAATGTGAATTTGGATGTGGATGTGGATGTGAATGTGGATGTATTTTAGAAAATATTAATAATTTGTATAGGGAATATTTAATAAAATATGATTTTATAAATTTTTTTTTTATTGCGACTATAATAAACCATCGCTAATGTAATTCCCATTTCCTTATATTTTATTAGCGACGGGTTAACCTGTCGCATATACATATTAGTTCCAATCTTTTGCGACGGTTTCAACTGTCGCAAATAAGTCTTTTGCGACGGTTTAAACTGTTGCCAATACAGTATTAACTTAATATTACTTTTTTGGCGACGTTTTAGACCGTCGCTAATAATACTTTTTGCGACGGCTAATGCCGTTGCTAAAAAAGGTTTTTTGCGATGGCAACCAACATCGTCACTAAAAGTGAAAATTTTTCCCCTTTTTTTGTGTCAGGTGAAACCGTCGCAAAAGCCATTGATTAGCCGTCGCTACAAGAAAGCGACGGTTTGTAACCATCGCAAATACTTTTTGTCACGCCCCCTTCCGCCACCCCCCATTTCCCGTCGCTGCTCCGTCGCAAAAAGTCTTTTGCGACGATATATGGACCTTTTGCGACGTTTGAGACCGTCGCAAAAAGTCCAGTTTTTAGTAGTGTCAATTCTTAGTTTTACAATTAATTCATCTATGGTCATCTCCTTGCGTTTATGTTTTAAATAATTTTTGAAATCTTTCCAAGTCGGTGGTAACTTTTCCACTAAAGCAACCACTTGGAAAGACTTGTTAAGAGATATACCTTCAGAATGACTATTATGCAAAATTAATTAAAAATTTTGAACTTGAGAAATTACCGTTTGGGAGTCTACTACAACGAAATCCAGAAATTTACCCACAACAAATTTCTTTGTGTCGGCATCCTCTGTCTTGTATTTTTTCTCCAAAGAATCTCACAATTCTTTTGCTGTTTTTAGAGGGCTGTAAACATTATACAGCATGTTGTCAAGGCCATTGAGGATATAATTTCTGCACAAAAAATCAAAATGTTTCCAGGCGTCTATAGTGACAACAACTTGCCGATCACTTTCATCATTTCTAAGTACTGGAGCCTCTTCACGGAGAAACCTGGCTAAATTTAGAGTTGTAAGATAGAACAATATTTTTTGCTGTCATCTCTTAAACTCAGTGCCATTAAATTTTTTCGATTTTTCTCCATGATTTATCGGAACAGGAACATGGTTCTAGATAGCGACCGGAGTCGTTGTAACGATCGGATTTGGAGTACTACTTTCAGTAGCTATAATATCTGATTACAAAAATTAGAAAAACCCAAAACACAAATTAATTATCTAGTTACTAAAACCAAAAAAAAAAATTATTACACAAAATAATTTTATTTTCCTTGTTACTAAAACTAGAAAATAAAATATCACAATAATTTTCTGTATTACAAATTAATATTCTGCAATTGTTAATGACACCAGTATATTACTACTAGTTGTCAAATAAAATAAACAGTATATTACTACTATTTGTTAAACAGTATATTACTACTATTTGTATTTTCCAACCAGAATATCATTTTGTGAAAGCACAGAAAAATAAATACAATGAAGACACCAAAAAATGGTCTGTCTTAAGATTGTTGGACAATCTTCACTATATTTAAAAAATAATAATTTCTGTTTGTATATTTAACAACAAACGGAATACAGAAGAAATAAAGGAAATGAGAGAGATTGTTTGATTACAAAAATCAAACCAAAATATAAAATAAATAAATAAAACAGATTTTTATTTTGTTACAAAAACAAAATCAAAATCTAAAATAGAAAAAATAATAAAACAGAAAAATAAATTAATTACTTACCAAATTAATTTGTTGAACAAATTTTTTGATCAAGTTCAGTGTTTAACATTGTGTCCTTAAGATAGATTCGTCATCTCCACGGTATTTTCAGATTGTGGACGTCTATCTCCCAGGATAAAATGATCAACAGTGAATAGTAGCAGCACTACACACTATTTACACAACGAACACACTTTGTGTATACACTTTTTCTTACAGAAAATTAATTACACTTTTTCTCACAGAAAATTAATGTAAAAAAATGCAGAGATGAATAGCAGCAGAGAAGAACGAAAATTCTATGTAAGAATCAAATGAGAGACCTGCCTATTTATAGATGCAGTGGTACCCTTTCAGTTTGAATTGAACATGTAGCATACCTGTTTGAACAAGTACTGAACTTGTTGGGTTTGAGTTTGAATAGATACGGAACTGTTTGGGTTCAAATTCGAATTCGAACAGATATAAACTTGTATAGAATTCCAACCGAATTTTGAAACCAAAAACCGGATAGTTTTTTGAATTTAATTTATGAAATTCAAATGTTTTCAGCCCAAAAAGATAAGTATTGAGCTGGACAAGCCCAACCCAACCTCACATCATGCACCAGCTCCTAGGCCCAGCCCAGCCTAGCTTGCCTGGGCGACGGTGCGCGCGTGTTTATTTTTGGGTCTAGCTCAATTTACCCATAACCTCCCTTCTACAAACTTGGGGTGCTCCTTGGGGCCCTCCTCAAGTTACAAACCGATGCCTTATAAACCCACAAATTCTTCCCACGAAACCAATGTGGGACAAGCCTTTATTCAAACCTTAAGGAATTTCCACAAAAAACTCTATTTCCATGGAGCTCACTTTGGCTTCAATTTTCTATTCACCCGATAATGGTTTTGAGCAACCAAATATATCACGTAAATCACAACGCGGTATAGAACGCGTTACCACTTAGACCCACCAATTTTGGCGTATGGGTCCCACCTAAAAAATAGACCAAAGTTAAGGAAAAATCATATTTTCCAAAACCATTTCTAACAGTTTAAAGACAATTAAAAAAAGTTTACTAGTTTAATGTATATATTTTTGGGACCAAACTATCTTTCGTTCACTACAGGAGCTGCCACCACCTCCAATTGCCGCCAATAACCTCCGACAACTGGCGATGATTTTCTCGTAACCCTCATTGATCGCTGAGAATTTTTTGCAGCAACCTCAATCGGTTCTAGTTAAATTTTCCAGTGATTCTCTGACAACTTCTCAGCGAATTGAAATTTCATTGTCTTTACTCCCTAATAGTCAATGAAATTTAACTCACGGAAAAAATAACAGATTAGCAATACAGTAAAATTTCGTTATGCACTGTTATTGTGTAATTTCACTGTTTCGCTAGGAGAAATTCCTTAGAAAAGTTTTATTGTGCACTGTTGCTGTGTAATTTCACCAAGACTGAAATTTCACTCAAAAAACTTTTTCAAAATGGAATTTCACTGTGTGACAGTAAAATCGAATTGTTTTGAACCCCTCCAAAAAAATAAATAAATAAATAAATAAAGGAGAGAGAGAGAGAGAGAGAGAGAGAGAGAACACACAAAACAGATATGAATATGAGAGAGTTTAAAAAAGAAAAAAGAGAAACAAATACTGATTTGCACTCGTGAAAGGAGAATAAAAATGGCATATATGTCTCGAAGATCAATCAGGCAATAACACACTAAATCATATCATATTTTATTATTTTGATATATTAAGTTGATCTATTACGAATCATGAATGGCATTCTAAATGGAAGATTCTTCTTCCTATCTAGAAGGTGACATCAACTGGAAATCAACATTTTGTAACTCTTTATTACCATTTGGTTAGAAAGTCAAAACTCAGACTATGTATAAAAAAAATAAATATTAATTGACAAATGTAGTAGAAACAAAAATAACCGTTAAAAAGTGACTTTTCAGCCTAACAAAAATGATAACGGGACCCCATTTGGCATCAGCTGAAATGCCTGAAAGTCGGCTAAAAAAAAACTAAAGTTAATTATACTTTTTATTCTTATACTCTATCTAAATTTTACTTCAATTTTTATACTTTTAATTTGAATAATTTGATTTCCATACTTAAAATCTAGTTTTAATTTGGTTATTCCATTTAAATTTTTTGTTAATTTTGTCCACGTATATACCTTAAAAAATTAGCAGGCGTCCCCAAATTATTAATTTTAATCTCTAATTTAGATGGAATGACCAAATTAAAGCTAAACTTAAAGTGACAAGTGTCCAAAAATTATTAATTTTAACTTTTAATTTATACAGAATGACTAAATTATAACTAGATTTAAAGTGTAGGAACTAAATTGTTCTAACTAAAACTATAGAGACTAATGTAAAATTTGAATCAAACTACAGGAGTTAAAAATGTAGTTGACCCAAAAAACTAAAACAAAAATTATCAATTAAAATGAAGCCTCGTGCATTTAATAACTTACTGGGAAAATTACATTTTATCAATCTTTTATGTACGAAAGGACTTTAAATGTTGGAATATTTTTGATAAAAATAAAAGTTAATATTTAATTCTTCCTTATGTTTTATATCAATTCAATATAATTTATAACGTCAGTTTTTCTACTTAAAACATAATTTAGTCCATCAGTTTGATAAATTAAATTTTGTAATAAGGAATTTTGATTCCTTACCGTTTGACAATAAATGTGTTGATAGAAGAGTTGTATTCCAAAATGTTATATATGTGTACTCGTATTTTCTGGGAAAAAGTGGGCTTATCTTTTGTTCATGTGCATTTTTCTGAAGTAAGAGAAGAAATTCACGTATTACGGGTTGGTTTTTTTTTTTTTTTTGAGAGTGTAACATCTATTTCATGTTGGTAAAAATTAAAATAAAAAAGTGCACATAGTTTTGATTGATATAACAGAAGAAGAAATATGGAAACAGAAATAGGTGCTAAAATGGTTAAGAGAAATATATATTTATGAATTGTGTATATGAATCAAGGTACAGTAGTGTTACAATCAAGTATGGACTCCTAGAGTTACAAGTACGGAAGGACTCCTAAATTTATAGGGAATATACTAGATATTAAGAGAATATACCTAAATATATACAATATATATTAACCATAGGGTGAGAAGGGGAGGTGAAGAGAATTGAGTAGTAAGGCTGAGGGAGTTTAAGTGTTAAAAACTTTGCTATGAAGATACAATCTTAGAATGCTAGAGGCCTTGGAAGACCTGAGAAAATGAGAAAGATCAAAAGAAGTTTGGCGGAAAGGAAAATTAGTTTAGTGATGATTCAAGAAACAAAGAGATCAACAATCACCACTGAAGTAGTAAAATCTATCTGGTATGAAGATCACTTCGAGTATATGGCAGTGGATGCAGAAGGCAAAGCTGGTGGACTGCTATGTGTATGGAATCCAAGGGTGTTTCAAGTACATGCTTGCTGTGTGTAGACGTCCCTGAACGCCCCGGGAGG
Organism: Camellia granthamiana; assembly: GCA_036172215.1. Classification (NCBI taxonomy): domain Eukaryota; kingdom Viridiplantae; phylum Streptophyta; class Magnoliopsida; order Ericales; family Theaceae; genus Camellia; species Camellia granthamiana. Next base: position 79,335,119 of record CM069903.1, read on the forward strand.
ATGAGTCCTGTTCTGTTCATTTTGGGCTCACTACAGTTCGGACTCAAATTGTCACGGTTCTCAATCTGAACCATAGAGTCCAAATTCGGCAAATTGTTTTGAGAAAATAGATTTTTGAAAGAAGTGCCAAACATGGACTGCCTTACCAGATACAGAGTCGCCACCTAAATATTTTATTTTGGAAAATTTAAGAAACCCTGACTCGTGCCTAAGGCCACGTGTCCGTCATCACCAAAGTTGCCTCGGCTCGGGAACTTGGGTACGATTGGGGAAGGTCACTTCGTGAGCACCCCCGCTCGCCCGATCAAAGATCGGCCTCTACTAACCATAATATCTAGTTTTGAAAACGTTATGCGTTCTTATTCCGGTTATTAGCCTAGATTTATTATGTGATGCGTACAGCATACAAGTATAGACTGTGTCGCCTGAATTGGAACAAAACATTTCCTGTTTATTTTTGAAAGTGGTTTGCTAATCGCAAGTAGGCTTAAAATGCAGATTTTGCCACCCTCAGGTGGGCTTTAGAAAAGATGGTTTTGCCACTATCTAGTGGGCTTAAAACTCACAGTCAATGCATAACTCCAATTCAGATAATCCAACCTTCACCCACAGGCATTCAGGCAGTTATATCACATAAGCAAATAGCCTCATGGTAAGCATTCTATCATGGCAGTCACTCACACGCATGCAAGGATGCTAAAGCATAAAACTTACCGAGTACTCCAAGCCAAAACAGAAGCTATGTTAGAAATCCATACATGATCCTAACTATACAGAAATGCCTAATGCAACACATGCAAAATGCAACTAAGATAGGTTCGGCTATTCTAAACATGGCATATGAAATGCTGCAGCTAACATGTATTCAACTCGGAATTGGAATACAATGCAGTGAGTATGATGCGCCGAGCCCGGTGCATGCGAAACAGATGAATGAATGCAAACATGCTATCATACTGTATGCTAATTGAAACATGCCCTAATCTAACCATCATAAGCTGGTAAATAAAAGGGAGAAAGACGTGGGGTTGGAAGACATACATCACACACACGCACACTTATTACAACATTGCCCTCGCGCAGAGGGTCCGAATAAATAATACAGTCTGAATAAGTACAAAACCCTAATTAACTAACAAATTAATCTAGGAAATCAGTAAATTAGCATGTAAGCCTATGGACTGCCTCAGCTCTGCTCCGGATGATGGATGATGCATGCTTGAGTTGTTTTGCGCGGAAATCCATTGCGATGCCCCGGTTTGCCTCTGTTTGCAATTGATCTCGAAATGTTGCACGAAGCTCCAAAAGACTGTCGGTTTCTGATTTGCTGCAACAGAGAGCAAGAAAGAGGCATGGCAATGTATTTTCACATATGTATGCATATCTCGATCCTCGTGCCACCAATCACGCATCTCGATGCATGATGGCCGAGGAGTCGAATTGCACGACTCAATATGAAATGAATGCACATGAAAACACAACAAGACCGAGACTCCATCATGGTTAATCCGGAGTGCTGGTGACCGGGAATTGAGACACGTTCCGTTACTCGGAGTACGAAACGTCCCTCGTTTCCCGTGCTTGGGCTAACTCCTATCCCAAACACAATGCAATATGCATGACATGCATAAATGCGACTAATATACAACCTAGCATATGCAATGCTATGAAATGGCATACACAATGCTCGATGTAACATGGCGTACACAATGCTCTAACATACAACCTAGCATACACAATGCTATGAAATGGAATGGCATACATAATGCACAATGGACTTACACCAACATGAGTGGACCTCAGCCACACTCACATCAGTGGCCATAAGATGAAAATGAGACTACCGAAATGCGTGCACACATGCACGCAAACCGAGGACCGAACCTAAGGCACGACATGCAACTCTAACAAGGCATGGCAAGGATGAAGCATGGCATTCAAACATGTACATTCCAGCACTAAAACATGATGCTAAAAGGCCCCGAAATATGGAAACATGGCACCCGATGCATGAGATGAGCCCCGAAACTCAAAACTAGGCACATGTATTGACTTATAGCTATACAAAGCATGCATTATTTGACTATGAAGCACAAAGACAGAGCCAAGGCAGTCCCAAAACATGAACATTTCTAGCTCAAAGCATGACCAAAAGATGCTAGCATGATGGACTAAAATAGCATGCAACTTTGACTAGCAAACATGGTTTACATGGCATGTATATGAAGCGCATGAGAACTCATCAAACCAGAAAAAATCAGTGAACAAAACATGTGAAAATATGCCCAAATAATCACTGAAATGCAGCCAACATGTGCAAAAATGATGAGCTCCTTTAGAGGGCCATGCAAGGAGTTATTAAGCACATACAAGATAGACATGTAACATGGCAAGACCACCTCTGGAAATGGAATATGACAGCCCTAAAACTCACAAAATGGGCCCTGAAATCAGTCTCGGAAACATGCAAAGAAAGGCCTCTTTGGAAGGCCTTGAATGGGATTTCTCTACACATGAAACATAGACATAAAATATGGCCAAAAGAGCCTTGGATAGAGCCAAGGCAGACCTTAAAACCCTCAGAATAAAGCCTAAAATAAGACTTCAATGCATGCGAAATAGGGTCCCTTTGGAAGGCCTAAAAGACCACCAAACAAGACAAGGAGAGAGAGGGTCACCCCCCTCTGATTTTGGCCCTCAAAAATGCATCTAAGCCACTGAAAATCCACTGGATTTCAGTGGCTAAGAGGCCAAATCATGGCCAATGCAACTGCTCTAATGCATAGCCCTAATCATGAAGGAATGAAGCATGCATAGGGGAAAATGACCCCAAACAGAGAAGAGACCTTAAAAAAACTCAAAGAGGAGGCCAAAACAAGACTTTTTCCAGTTTATATCAAGTCTCGAAAATATTCACAAGTAGGGCTAAAACATGACACAAAAATAACCCTAAAAGAGAGATAGGGGGCAAGGGGCAGCAGATGGCCTCAAACAGTACAGAGCCCTTCAAAAAAGTTGAAGAGAGGCTCAAAATAAGATACTTTACAGTTTGGCTTGAAGCCCAGAAATGCTTACAAATAAAGCTATTATATTATGCAAGATAAGCCCTAAAAGAGAGATAAAGCACAAGGGGGAGTAGAAGACCTCAAACAGAAAAAAGTTCTTGATAAAACATGAATATAAGCTCAAAATAAGACTATTTTCAGTTCAGGTCAAAACCCAAAAATGCTTTCAAATAAGGCTAATCAATCATGCAAAATAGGGCAATAAAAGGGGAAATAGGGACTTACCTTTGAAGAACAGATTTCCAGCAGCTTTTGGTCCAAGATTCTGAGCTTTCAACCTCTGCAAATGGCCTCCAAGTTGCTGGAATGGAGTGTGGAGGTGGTAGGCTATGAGTTGGTGTGTAAATGGTGCAAGGTCAAGGGTGTTTTGAAGCTTGGATGAGAGAGATATAGAGGATTGTATACCAATGCCCCAGCTGATTTTTTTTTAACCCTCAGAAATGAAGCTCAAGTGTTGGCTTTATAGAGGAGAGAAGCCAAAAAAAAAGGGGGGAAAAACCAATTCAAATGGCCCTCCAAAAGGACAGACCCTCGGACAGAGGGTCTGGTGCAAAAACAGCTAGCACAGCTGGAATGCACCAAGAGGGACAAAAATGGCCGGCCAGGTTCAAAAGAGCCAGGTGGCTGGCAGGCCACCCCCCCTGGTCGGCCGACCAGGGGTCAAAGGGGTCAACAAGAATTGCTGGTCGGCCACCCCAAAAAGGTGGCCTCCCAAATGAGTGCAACACAGCTGTATGGTCAAAACCCAGAAAATGTGAACCAGGAGAGAGAAAAACTAGCTTTTTAGAGGGGTTCAAAAGGGTCAAGAACAATTGTTGGTCGGCCTACCCATATTGGTGGCCTCCCAGGTGTGTACAACACAATGATGTGGTGGAAAATCAGAAAAAGTGGCCTGGGAGTGGGAAAAACCAGCTTCCTAGTGAAGAAAACCGGTGATGAAGAGCGATGAAGAAATAAAACTGGTTTTTCAGAAAAATTGCTGGTCTCCCACCCTCCTACAACCTTTCTAACAATGAAAATAAGGTCCCTGCCAAAAATGGATTAAGACGGATGCAAAACGAAGGTTCGGGGGCCGAAACACGCAGTTCGGGGCCCCCAAAATAGGCTGTTAGGCACTGGAAGTGGCGTTCGACCACGGAGTTGGTCTCTCAGGCCACAGTGTCGCTCAAAATGGAGGAAACAAGGTGTGTGCCAAAAATCGGAGCAAACGGAGGTAGTTAAGCGGTCCCGAACCAAGGCACACGGCCGATGGCTCCGAAAACCGAAAACCGGGCTCCAAACGGGAAAAATGGCCTACGACCATGAAATGTAGCCTACGGCCACTGAGAGATGATCTACGAGACCTCTCCCTCCCTTCGGGAAGAGAAAACAAAGAAAACAGGACCTGGTTCGCAAACCGAAGCAAAGCATAAAAGAGTCCGGAAGTCCGGAGGCAAGGCTCGCAGTCGTGACTCCGCAACCTCAGAACGAGCACAATATGCAACATCACCAAGCGCTCAATCGGTGACGTCTGAGTCTTAAGGTCGGTCAAAAATGGGGTGTCTATACTGTGGCAACCGGAATTTCATTCTGATGTCAGGTACTATCTTTTCCTCTTTTGGCTGTGTGGTTGTAAATGTGTATGGTCCTACGGATGTGGCTAAAAGGCAAGAAGTTTGGGCAAATTTTGCTCGGTTGAAGCATGATTTCTTGGGGCCATGGTGTATGGGGGTGATTTCAACGAAATAAGGAACATTGATGAACGAATTGGGTGTTCTAACTGAGGAATGAGGGATTTTAATTCTATGGCAGAACAACTAAAGATGATTGACTTACCAATGCTGGAGAGGAAATTTACCTGGTGCAACTCACAAACAAGAGATAAATAGAGTAGAATAGATAGATTTCTACTCAATCATGAGTGGCTTCAGAACTTCAATTTCAGGGTATGGGAACTACCTAGGTTGATATCTGATCGTTGTCCTATAATATTGATGGAGGATGATCGTGATTGGGGTCCTAGACCGTTTAGGTTTCTGAATGCTTGGGCTCTCCACCCTAGCTTTGTATCTTTAGTGGAGAAAACCTGGTCAGAAGCTCAGGTGGAATGATGGGTTGGCTATAGATGTCTCATGAAGTTTAAAGCTTTAAAACAAAAATTAAAAGTATGGAACATTGCTGTGTTTGGGAAGGTTAAAACTAACCTTAAGGATGCTGAAGAGGAAGCCTGTGTTGAATTTATTGCAGAAGATAGACCACTGCTGGGTAATGAACAAGCTAGAAGAAAGGAACTAAAGGGTGAAATCTGGAGGTTGAACAAAATGTTGGAACGAATCTGGTTACAAAAGTCAAGAATTAATTGGGCCACACAAAGGGATAGGAATACCAGGTATTTTCACATTATGGCGTGTAACAGAAACAACAAAAATTCTTTGTGTTCAGTTCTGGTGAATGGCTCAATGGTTGAGGAACCTATGGAGGTTAGACATGAGGTAAGAAGCACTTCATGAACCACTTCTCTGAAACTAGGGCTATTAGGCCTAAACTGATTGGTCAGTTCAAACATATTGGAGGTAGTCCAGCAGTGGATCTGTTGGAAGCAGAGTTTACAGAAGAGGAAGTCAGTCATGTTATTAAGAGTTGTGAAGGCAACAAAGCACCTGGGCCTGATGGGTTTAATTTGGCCTTCTTTAAGAAATGCTGGGGAATAGTCAAACCTGAGGTAATACGATTCTTTAGTGAGTTCCATCAGAGTGCCACTCTGGTTAGTGGTTTAAATAGTTTGTTCATTGCTCTAATTCGCAAAATGTATAGCCCATCAAGCTTGAATGAATATCGGCCCATTAGTCTATCGGTTCTTTGTACAAAATTCTGGCTAAAGTGTTGGCAAATAAAATGAAGCACGTGATGCCAAAGATCATTAGTGGGTCATAATTAGCATTTTTGGGGGTAGGAATATATTGGGCGAGATCCTTATTACAAATGAGTTAGTTGATGGGTGGAGAAAATTGAATAAGAAAGGTTTGGTGTTGAAACTAGACTTTGAGAAGGCTTATGATTCAGTCAACTAGGAATTCTTGTTCAATATGTGCGCCAATTTCGGATTTGGTGAAAGATGGGTGTGATGGATGAAAGCTTGTGTAACCTTCACAAAAGTGACAGTTTTAGTGAACGGTTCACCTACCGTGGAGTTTTGCCCACAGAGAGGTCTATGGCAAGGTGACCCACTGTCCCCCTTTCTCTTCAATATGGTGGCTGAGGGTTTGAATATCTTATGATAGAGCCAAGGAAATGGGTTTAATTGAAGGAGTTATCATAGGTAATCATAGGGTAAAAGTAACACATCTGTAATTTGCTGATGATACAATACTGTTTTGTGAAGCTCAGTAAGTGGAAGTGGTGACCATTAAAAGAATACTCAGGTGTTTTGAACTTATATCAGGGCTGAAAATTAACTATCATAAGAGTGTGATTGCTGGTGTTGGCATGGATGAAGAGATGATGCAAGGCTTTGCTTCTAGATTAAATTGTACACATCAAAACTTGCCTTTAAAGTACCTTGGGTTACCTCTAGGAGCTAATCCTGGTAGGAAAAGTACTTCGAAGCCAGTCTTGGATAGATTTAAACAGACATTACCCTCATGGAAGAGAAGGTTGCTCTCGTTTGCTGGGAGGCTGACTTTAATTAAGTCTGTTATGAGTAACTTACCTATTTACTACATGTCTTTGTTCAAAATACCAGTGGGGGTGGCTAAAGAAATTGACAAAATTTAAGCAAATTTCCTATGAGGGGGGGAGGGGGGGGTTTAGATTTTAGAAGAAAAGTTCACATGGTTAGATAGGAAGCCATTACCAAGAGTAAAAATTTGGGAGGTTTGGGAATTAGAAGATCCACAGTTATGAATAAAGGCCTATTGATGAAATGGTGGTGGAGGTTTGGGGCAGAAACCCACACTTTGTGGAAGGATGTTATCTGTTCAAAGTATAATATGGAGGATGGAAGATGGCTGCCATATATGGAAGGAAATATCAGAGTTTCAAAAATTTGGTCTGATATAATTAATGCAATTAAACCTCAGCCTAAACTTTTCAATTTCTATTGTGATAACTTCGTAATTTAGTTAGGAAATGGTAGGAGAGCTCAATTCTGGTTAAATAAATGGTCTGGGGAATTGTGTCTTATGACTGAATTTCCCAGACTATTCTTTCTGTCCACTAAAAAGTATAGAATAGTTTCTGACTTTTATAACAGAAGAGGAGGGCTGCAGGACTGGAATCTGGAATTTAGGAGGCCTCTGTTGGCCTGGAAAGAGGAGAAAGTATGTAGGTTATATACCTTAATCACAACCATACCATCCATTCGGGTCACAAGTCCAGATGTTTGGAAGTGGAAGGCTGATTCATCTGGGTTGTTCTCTATTGCATCAGTGTACAAAAGATGTGAATTATTCTTGGGGCCTATTAAGAATATGGCAGTGGCAGTGGCAGTGGTAGTTTAGCATAACTGTGCTCCACCTAAAGTAAAATTCTTTGGGTGGTTGGCATGATAAGGCAAGGTGAAAACATCAAGTTTCCTGCAGAGAATAGGGATCTTAGAACTAAATGCTAATGTGGGTTGTGTTTTCTGTCAAGATGAGGTGGAAACAGTCAACTATATCTTGCTTTTTTGCCCTTTTGTTTGACTGTTATGGTCTCATATTATGAAATGATGGGGCGTACAGTGGGTTATACCAAACTCAGTGGAAGGATTGTTGCAATGGTGGTCATTCTGTAAGATGAAAAAGACTGAGAAGTTGCCATGGAAGGTTGTGCCTTTGGCTGTCCTTTGGTCCATATGGAAGCATAGAAATAATTGTGTGGTTAATGGGTCGCGGCCAAATTGTGAAGATCTATGTGAGCTTATGAAAGTAAGAATAGCTTTGTGGGTCAAATCTTCTCCAGCCAAATTGGAGTTCTCTGTTAATGATATAGTCTTTAACTT
>CM069903.1:79343343-79398343 GCA_036172215.1 Camellia granthamiana
AGCATAGCCAAATCATATCTGAAAATCAAATATGATAGCCCTAAAACTCATCAAATTGACCCTGAAATCAGTCTCAGAAACATGCAAAGAAAGGCCTATTTGAAAGGCCTTGAATGGGATTTCTCTACACATGCAACATAGACATAAAATATGGCCAAAGGGGCCTCAGACAGAGCCGAGGCAGACCTCAAAACACTCAGAATGAGGCCTGGAAAGTGACTTCGATGCATGCAAAATAGGATCCCTTTGGAAGGCTAAACATGCTAGTAAAGAGAATGAGGGGTGAGAGGGTCACCCCTCTATGATTTTGGAGCTCAAAGACACATCAAGGCCACTGAAAATCCACTGGATTTCAGTGGTTAAGAGGCCAAACCATGGCCAATGCAAGTGCTCTAATGCATAGCCCTAATCATGGAGGAATGAAGCATGCATAGGGGAAGATGACCCCAAACAGCAATGGGACCTCAAGAAAACATAGAGATGATGTCAAAATAAGACTTTTTTCAGTTTAGGTCGAGGTCCAAAAGGGCTCACAAATGAGGCTAATGTACCATGCAAAAACAACCCTAAAAGAGAGATTGAACAAACATGGCAGCAAAAGGCCTCAAACAGTAAAGAGCCCTTCAACAAAGTTGAAGAGGGGCTCAAAAAAAGACACTTTACAGTTTATGGAAAATCTCAAATATGCTCACAAGTAAGGCCAATATATTATGCAAGAAATAGCCCTAAAAGAGAGATAAAGGGAAAGGGGCAGTAGATGGCCTCAAACAGAAAAAATTCCTTAATCAAACATGAAGATGAGCTCAAAATAAGATTGTTTCCAGTTCGGGTCAGAGCCCAAAAATGTAAGCAAAATGGGCTAAGATATAGAATAAAATAGTGCAAAAATGGGGAGAATAGGAGCTTACCCTTGTAGCCTAACTTTCCAGCAGCCTTTGGTCCAAGGAAATGAGCTTTCAACCTCTGCAAATGACTTCCAAGGGGCTGGAATGGATGATGGTGGTGTGGTGCTATGGGTTGTAGTGGAAATGGTGCAAGAATCTTAGGGTTTGGAGGGTTGAAGTATAGATATAGGGAGAGTATGTGTATATGCCCTAGCTGGTTCTTCTAACCCTTAGGAATGGAGGAGGGGTGCTAGTTATATCGAGGGAGAGAAGTGAAGAAAAGGGGGGAAAAACAAATTCAAATTTCCCACCCCCCCAAAAGGGCAGACCCTCGGGCAGGGGTCTGGTGCAAAACAGCTGGCACAGCTGGCATGCACCAGGAGAGACAATTTTGGCCGGCCAGGTTCAGAAGGTTCAGGTGGACGGCCGGCCACCTCCCCTGGCCAGCCGGCCAGGGGTCAAAAGGGTCAACAAAGTTGCTGGCCGGCCACCCCAGAAAGGTGGCCTCCCATGTGTGTACAACACAGCTGTATAGTCAAAACCCAGAAAATGTAACCCAGGAGAGAGAAAAACCAACTTTTTAGAGGGGTTCAAAAGGGTCAAGAACAATTGATGGCCGGCCTATCCGTATTGGTGGCCTCCCAGGTGTGTACAACACAATGGTGTGGTGGAAAGTCAGAAAAAGTGGCCCGGGAATGGAAAAAGTCAGCTTTCTAGTGAAGAAAATGGGCAATGAAGAGCGATGAAGGAATAAAGCTGGTTTTCAGAGCAATTGCTGGCCTCCCACCTTCCTAAAACCTCTCTAACAATGAAAATAAGGTCTCCGCCAAAAATGAACCCAAAGCGATGCAAAACGAAGGTTCGGAGGCCAAAACGCGCGGTCCGAGGGCCCGAAAATTGACTATTAGGCACCAGAGGTGGCGTTCGACCACGAAGTTGGTCTCTCGGGCCACAGTGTCTCTCAAAAGAGAGGAAAAAAAGTGTGTGCCAAAAACCGGAGCAAACGGAGGTAGTTAAGCGGTCCCGAACCGAGGCACACGGCCGACGGCTCCGAAAACCGAAAACCGGGCTCCAAACGGGAAAAATGGCCTACGACCATGAAACGTAGCCTACGGCCACTGAGAGATAATCTACGAGACCTCTCCCTCCCTTCGAGAAGAGAAAACAAAGAAAATAGGGCCTGGTTCGCAAACCGAGGCAAAGTACAAAAGAGTCCGGAAGTCCGGAGGCAAGGCTCACAGCCGTGATTCCGCAACCTCAGAACGAGCACAATATGCAACATCACCAAGCGCTCAATCGGTGACGTCTGAGTGTTAAGGTCGGTCAAAAATGGGGTGTCTACAGTTGCCCCTCTTTGACAGAACTCGGAAGTCAAGGAGTGACGGGAGTGAATGTCAAAGTCCAGAGACGACCCATTTTTGACAAAGCCGAAGACTTAGACAAACAGGTGAGATAAACAAGGGTGTGCCCGCAGGCATGCCCGCAAGCAAGGGGCAAAATGCAAAGTGATATGCACAAAGCCGGATGCAACTCATGATCATGCAAAGCAGCAAGCTGTAACGAAGCATAACAATGCAGCAGTTTTAAGCAAGTAGAAACCAAGCTACATTACAATGTAGAAAGGATGTAAGAGAATTATTGTAATCCTCACTACGAATACAGTGTGCATGTGTGATAGATACACGAAGCGAATGTAGTGTGATGGATACACAAAAGGGTAAACACAAAGTGTGATAGATGCGCTAAGTGAACAAGGTATGATAGATACACAAAGTGAGAGTGTGTGATTGATACACAAAGCGAACGTGTGTGATTGATACACAAAGTGAGCGCGTGTGATTGATACACAAAGCGAGCGTGTGTGATTGATACACAAAGCGAGCGTGTGATAGATACACAAAGTAGGCAAAGCGAGTGTGTGATAGATACACTATTTGAACAAAGTGTGATTGATATACAAAGGGTGAAGTGAGCAAAGTGTGATGGATACACAAAAGGCAAACACAAAGTGTGACAGATGCACTTAGTGAACAAAGTATGATTGATATATTGAATGTGAACACGAAGTGTGATAGATGCATTTAGTGAACAAAGCATGATTGATATACTGAATGTGAACACGAAGTGTGATAGATGCACTTAGTGAACAAAGTATGATTGATATACTAAATAAATGAAGTGTGATTGATACACAAAAGGTAATGAAGTGAATATGTGCATGATAGATACACAAAATGAGGATGTGTGTGATAGATACAGAAAATGAGGATATGTGTGATAGATACAGAAAATGATAATGTGTGTGATAAATACACAAAATGAAAGAAGTGTGATTGATACACTAAGTGAAGAGAGTGTGATAGGTACACTAAGGGTGAATGAGGTGTGATTGATACACTAAATGAATGAAGTGTGATTGATACACTAACTGAATGAAGTGTAATTGATACACTAAAGTGAATATATGCGTGATAGATACACAAAATGATAATGTGTGTGATGGATACACAAAATGAATGAAGTGTGATTGGTACACTAATAAATGATCTCAAACGGAACTTCTTTGAATGAACCGGACATACAATATCGTGCATGAATGAGAAAGAAACTTGATAGGTACAATGCATTACAATGCATGATGCTTAAGGAAAGCAATGAATGGACAAAACAGCGCTTTAGAAAGCACCTCATGAGGTGAGTGGCGGTGAACCGCTCTGCTCCGATGGGGATCTTCCCCTGTGCTCTTCGAACACTTACCTTCAACTTACAGTACAAAGGCTCTGAAATACTGACAAGGGTTCTTCATGTAGAACACTTTGGATGCTGTCTTTCTTCCTGATCATATTCACAACTTTCCCTATTCTCTAACGGGGTGACAGACTAGGTTGGTTCAGTATCCAAAATTGAGGTGCATACACGCTATCTCAACCTATGGGGCTTCCATACAGATTTCAAGCCGGGGATACACCCCTGGGTATTTAAACCAGACTTTAGTCCCGGAAATCCCGAACCTTTACGTTCTAGGCATCAGCCATTCGAACTCTAGTTTCCACCGTCGCAGTTGGTCTCCTAGGAACTCATCACAAACACGGCCAAGATGCCTCTAGCAGGGAAGGGTACTTAGGGAGAGCACTTCTAATCGCCATTCTGGCTTGAAGCAGACTTGATCTTGAGCTTGAGGTAGAGGCACACTCATACTTCGGAGCATTGGCAAGACCTGAAGAGGTACACACGTAATGCAATCTCGGAACTCACTGAAGTTGAAACAAACTCAGATACCCGACATTTTCCCTCTTTTCTTTTGCTTTGCAGTCTGGAACCTATATAGCTTCAGATAGGTCCTGGTTTTACTGTTCTTATGTGACCTGGGTTGAACCCCGCAGTTTTATGAAAGAACAAATCCTATTTTGCACAGATATGGAGAACGGCACGGCACTCGGAGTGCAAAACGATTTTATTTTTTGAAATTGAGAGATGAGTTCTTGATCGGGGTATTGAGCCTACAACTAAACACAGCGCACTATGACTCAACAACAGAAAGCAAAAGATAAAACAACCTAAACACATTCGTTGACACTCAAAACGACTCAAAACTAGAATCGAGACAAACAAAGACACAAACACAACACTCGGGCGTGTTACAAAGGCAAGAGACCTCTCGGTGCACGAGGAGCCAGTTTCTCTGGGTATTGTTTCCCACCCTTTCTCATTTGTGATTCTCACATCACTCGGCCCTCAGGCTCTGTTTTTGCTGAAAAAGCCCTTTTCCTCACTTTTTCTCTCAGCGCACATCTCTCTATTCTTTAATCTCTCATTTTTCTATCCCTCCCCTGGGTGGTTGATGGATAAGCAGGAAGTTGTGGGCTCTTGCCCCTAATATTCTACCAGATTCTCATTCTTATTCACAACAATGAGTTTTTTTTCACAGAGGGGCTGTGCTACAACTGGGTGTGTAGCAAATCTGCAGCTGACATCGGTTGATGATGCTTTGTTGTGGAGTTTGGATGTGATCGGATGTGTCCAGATGAGGGAGTGGAATATCTTGATCCATTCCAATTCATGCTTCGCACATGGCCTGATACCTCGCTGCTTAGAGGGTGTGAGAGCTTTCTGCCTTTTGTTGTTAACCTAAGTTGTGCCCTGTTCTGGCAGGTAGAGTGCCCTTCTGGCAAGTATGTTGATAATGGGGGAAAGACAGAACACCTGACTCAACCGCACCCCTAGTTCATCATTTTGACCATTTTTTGTTTTGGTTTTCTACTAAAACAATTTTGACCAAAATAAGAGTTAGATTAACATGCTCGTGCAATTTTCTGATTTAAAATCATGCAAGTCAGGCCATGAGCACTGAAAATTTTCCTTTTTTGGGTCCAAGAAATGGTCCAGTTTTGGAAAAATTGGAATAATTTTCGAGAGAATTAGTCAACCTCAGTAAAAATTCTCAAAAACTATTTTTGCAAACGGTCATTGCTCAACGAGCATGAAACCTACTCTTGAGATGCACAACCTCGGATCCAAAGGAAAACTGCCCCGTGCTTGAAGAGAGCTGTATGGCAACGGAAAGTTGCCCCTTGTTTGAACGGCACCGCAGTGCATTGAATGGCAACGAAAAGTTGCCCCTTGTTTGAATGGCACCGCAGCGCATTGTAGTCAGTCCTCAGAGTGGTGAACGCAACCAAACTCTCGGATATAGTGAAGACAAAGTCCAGAACCATCACATGGACATAATCAAATTTGAAGTGTTTTACGACTGGACTTCAGAATGAAGTTGCCTACGTATCCCAAAGATGGGAATCAAGCCTCACGTAGTTCGGGATTAAGGTACACTCGGGTATTTTAACCTTCACTTTTTAGGCTCTAACTTTTGCCAAGGCGCCCGTTACGGGTTTTCGACCTTGCGAGCTTCTTTTTCTTTCCTTTTCAATTTTTTTATTTCTTTTCTTCTTTTTTCTTTTTCATCTTTTCTTTTCATTTTCTTCATTTTTCTTTTTTTCTTTTTTGTTCTCTTTCTTCTTTTTCTTGCTCTAACTTTTGCCTGGGTCGCCCTTCTGGATTTTTGGCCCAGCGAGCCTCTCAAGGGTAAAAGTGTAGCTTTGTCCATGTCAAATGGTTTTGAGATCCTGAAGTCATCTAAATCCAGGAGAATGGCTACTATTTGCTAATGATGTAAGAGTCCATCCAATGGGGCTGAATCTGCCCCTAGTGTTATGGGTAGGAACTCAGTTATCCTTCAGCACAAACTTTCTTCTTTCCTCCCTTCTGGGATTTGGCATTCTTGCCGATCTTCGTCTTTGACTCTTCGAGCACATCTGACATTTTTGCCCCTAGTTCGAGGGGTGCTCCTGATCTAGCTTCACAGGCTTGTTGATCTGACTTTTCTTGCCCCTAGTTCGCGGGCTGCTTCAAATCTGGCCACACAGGCCTCACATCATGATTGGCCTTGGAACATTCTGAATCCAAGTTCAAGGTTTGAAATCAAGAGGGGTCGAGTCTCGAGGCTGAGAGTGATCCTAAGCCGCATAATCTCAAGAGCGATTCCACACAAGTCTTCGCGGGACCGTGCGAAACATTTTTTTTTGTTTTTTTGAAAACTTTTAAGAAAGCGACGAATCGCTCGCGTGGAAGACAATGTGGAGCCAATCTGGATCAAGCCAGGATCCTTCTCAGTACTCACGTTAACAAACATGATTTCATTCATTAAGGGCTTAGCATGCCTCTCTTTCCCTCAATTGATCAAATTTTCGTAAATCCCGAGGAATTCCTTCCTCTTCGTTTTCACCACAGTGTTCAAAAAGTTTTTGGAAAACTTAAGTCAATGCAATAAGTTCGAGGCATAGAAGAGTGAGTGAGATGCTCCGCCATTTCATTCAAATCCTCTGGCACAACTGGCGCAAGGCAGAAGTGAAGACAAGAATGTGAAAATCACTGATGTTCATTCCAATCTGTTGGCACAACTGGCTCCCTAGCAGAAACAGACTCAAAAGAAAGCGAAAAGACAAACACAAAACAAAATGGTGATGCCCGAGGTAACACCCCCGGAATCACTCGACCTTTGTACAACAAGACTGACTCGATACAACAAGACAGACTTTAATCAAAAGACTGACTCAAAACAACGAGACAGACTCGAAACAAAACTACAAAACTGACTCAACACCTAAGTCAGGAAGTACAAAAACTAGCATTTGCATACTGCTCAAAACAGTGTGTGTCATTCCCACGTCTGGAGTAAATCGAGCGCCACCCGCAGCTGGTTCATCCCCCGATCACATGGTCACATTATCCCCCACAAGTTCACTGATCAAGTGCCGATAGACTTTGCAGGACTTGGTGCAGTGATGACCCTGTGTTCAAACAAATCTTGTACATCATGGCGCAGGCGAAAGCAACTATTGGTCTCATGACCAGTTTGTTGATGGTAAGCGCAGTACTTAGTTTGGTCATGCTTTGGAGGGATAGGATTGGGTAGAGGCTGTTGTTCCAATAGTTTCAGATGTCCTGCCCTGAGCAAAACCTCTAGAGCCTTTGACAAAGACATATAAAGTGGGGTAAAAACCCTCTTGACTCGGGGCGGATATTTGGTTTTTTGCGTGCTACTTCCGGACGCATCGGTGAATGGGGTAGCTGTTTTTGACGTGGTGGTGGTGACCATGCCCACTTCAGAAGACCTTGCAGCTGCATCACCACTGGTGGTTGCATTCGAACTGCGGGAAAATGCCCTCCTGGGCTGCTCTTTCTCCTGGTCAATGAGGCCCTGTTTCATAGCGTCCTCGATCTGTACTCCCATCTCATGCAGATCTGAAAAGGTAGGGAAGGGGAGCACGATCATTTTTTGCATCAGTTTTGGCTGGAGATTGCGCACAATCATCCGAATCTGGTCCTTATCAGTGGGCCTTAGAGTCATCATCGAGGCCTTCGCCCTCCATCTGGTCACGAAATCTGAGAAGTTCTCTTTAGGCTCCTGCCTTGTTGTTTCAAGATCACGGGTTGTAATCTCGATTTGAGTGTTGTAAGAGTATTGCGCAACGAAGGCCTTGGCCATCTCATCCCAACTCCGCTTGACATCGTCCTCTAACTTCGCGTACCAGATAGCGACCACACCCGACAAGGTCCGGCCGAATAATGAAAGCTTCTGCGGTCTGGTGAGGCCCATCGGCCATATTATATCTGAGAATAATCGGAGGTGGACCATGGGGTCCCTAGATCCGTCGAAGCGATCGATTTGCGGCATTTTAAACCTATCCGGCAGCGTCACAGCCACATCAGTATACCCGTCCTCAATGTCGGGGATGGACTTTACCCCCTGGGATTTCTTGAACAACTTCTCAAGCTTGCTCAACTTCCGCTGTGGGGTCGACCTCGAACTCAAAGGGGAGAGTCCGGTAGATTGGTAGGTGTTTTGGATAGTTGGGGTAAAATTGGGGGCTGAGCCGGCCCTACCGGAATGTCCGTACCTTCCTGGACATTTGGCGTCTCCCCAGGTGCTGGAGCTCCTGTTGAGG
Organism: Camellia granthamiana; assembly: GCA_036172215.1. NCBI lineage: Eukaryota > Viridiplantae > Streptophyta > Magnoliopsida > Ericales > Theaceae > Camellia > Camellia granthamiana. The sequence continues at coordinate 79,351,730 of CM069903.1, forward strand.
GAGGAACTTGTTGTGAAGCAGACGCGCCGCTTTGCTGTTGTAGCTTGGTGATGAGCTCGGCCTGCTGAGCCATGATTGCAGCTTGCTGCTTGGAGAATTCCGCTTGGCGGACAGCGTCTTTCTGCATGAGTTTCATAGTTTCCTGCATCTGACGCATCATTGCCTCCACCCCCTGACGTATTCTGTTGATCCATCTGACTGACTGGTATATCTATCTCTGTGATAAAAAAACTGAGGCCTCAGCCTGACTGTTCACTGGTGGGGTGGATTAGGGCCACTGATCTGGTAACTGCTAAACTGGTGATCTGTGCCTGACTGGCCCTTTTACCCTGCCTCTGGCGAAGGAACACTGATTTGCCCTTGAACTGAATTTCTGACCTGACAAAGTCTATCAGCACAAGTCTGATGAACCTGGAAGGGATATTGGAGCCTTCTGAAGCTATGGTTCCAGGACTACCCCCTAGCAAAAGAAAAAACAGACAGCATCTCAACTCAACTTCACCAAAGCAGATACAAGCAAAACTGAACGACTGTGCTCTCTACTGAATTCTGCCCAAAATTCTACTTGTAAACCGATATCCTCAAGTAAAACTGATTCCCCCAAAATACTGATGCCCGCAGGCCTGATACTCAGACTTGCAAACTGATACATGCATTCCTGTAGAGACGCACTCTAAAAGCACATAGCAAACAAGTGAAAGCCAAAACACCCCTATGTTGGGGTAGGGTTTCCCTGTCCTATTTTGTCAGGAGCTAGGGTTTCACTGCGCACACAGCGGTTTCAAACAACCTATGATCAGGTAAGCAACCTGTCCTAGCTTGGAATGGTCACTATGGATTCCGAATATGCACTAGGTCGAATGGTCAAAAGGGTGCCCCGGTAAAACCGGGGTTTGTGTTCCCATACTGGCAGAGCCCGTAACCGGTAAGCCTTATGGCACGCAGCCTCAGACTAACCGCTCAGGAATAGAAGATGGCAAACACGGTGTCCTAGGCGCACCAATGCACATATAATGCAAAGAAACACATAAGTGTAGTCAAAACCAGATATCATGAGTTCGAATCAAGTTCTCTAAATCCCCAGCAGAGTCGCCAGAAACTGTAGACGTCCCCGAACGCCCCGGGAGGGTGAGTCTCATTCTGTTCATTTTGGGCTCACTACAGCTCGGACTCAAATTGTCACGGTTCTTAATCTGAACCAAAGAGTCCAAATCCGGCAAATCGTTTTGAGAAAACAGATTTTTAGAAAGAAGTGCCAAACACGGACTGCTTTGCCAGATACAGAGTCGCCACCTAAATATTTTATTTTGGGAAATTTAGGAAACCCTGACTCGTTGCCTAAGGCAACGTGTCCGTCATCACCAAAATTGTCTCGGCTCGGGAACTTGGGTACGATTAGGGAAGGTCACTTCGTGAGCACCCCCGCTCGCCCGATCAAAGATCGGCCTCTACTAACCATGATATCTAGTTTTGAAAACATTATGCGTTCTTATTCCAGTTATTAGCCTAGATTTACTATGTGATGCGCACAGCATACAAGTATAGACTGGATCGCCTGAATTGGAACAAAACATTTCATGTTTGTTTTTGAAAGATGGTTTGCTACTCGCAAGTAGGCTTAAAATGTAGATTTTGCCACCCTCAGGTGGGCTTAGGAAACATGGTTTTGCCACTATCTAGCGGGCTTAAAATCCACAGTGAATGAATTGTTCCAATCCAAATAACCCAACCTTCACCCACAGGCATTCAGGCAGTCATATCACATAAGCACATAGCCTCATGGTAAGCATGCTATCATGGCAGTCACTCACACGCATGCAAGGATGCTAAAGCATAAAACTTACCGAGTACTCCAAGCCAAAACAGAAGCTATGTTAGAAATCCATGCATGATCCTAACTATACAGAAATGCCTAATGCAACACATGCAAAATGCAACTAAGATAGGCTCGGCTATTCTAAACATGGCATATGAAATGCTACAGCTAACATGTATTCAACTTGGAATTGAAATACAATGCAGTGAGTATGATGCGCCGAGCCCGGTGCATGCAAAACAGATGAATGAATGCAAACATGCTATCATAGTGTATGCTAATTGAAACATGCCCTATTCTAACCATCATATGCTGGTAAATAAAAGGGAGAAAGACGTGGGGTTGGAAGACATACATCACACACACGCACACTTATTACAACATTGCCCTCGCTCGGAGGGTCTGAATAAATAATACAGTCCCAAATAAATAATACAGTCCGAATAAGTACAAAACCCTAATTAATTAACAAATTAATCTAGGAAAGCAGTAAATTATCATGCAAACCTATGGACTGCCTTAGCTTTGCTCCGGATGATGGATGATGCATGCTTGAGTTGTTTTGCGCGGAAATCCATTGCGATGCCCCAATTAGCCTCTGTTTACAATTAAACCCGAAATATTGCATGAAGCTCCAAAAGAGTGCCGGTTTCTGATTTGCTGCAACAGAGAGCAAGAAAGGGGCATGGCAATGTATTTTCACATATGTATGCACACCTCGATCCTCGTGCCACCAATCACGCATCTCGATGTATGATGGTCGAGGAGTCGAATTGCACGACTCAATATGAAATGAATGCACATATAAACACAACAAGACCGAGACTCCATCATGGTTAATCCGGAGTGTTGGTGATTGGGAATTGAGACACGTTCCGTCACTCGGAGTACGAAACGTCCCTCGTTTCCCGTGCTCGGGCTAACTCTTATCCCAAACACAATGCAATATGCATGACATGCATGAATGCGACTAATATACATCCTAGCATACACAATGCTATAAAATGGCATACACAATGCACGATGTAACATGGTATACACAATGCTCTAACATACAACCTAGCATACGCAATGCTATGAATTGAAATGGCATACGCAATGCACGATGGACTTACAGCAATATGAGTGGACCTCAGCCACACTCACATCAGTGGCCATAAGATGAAAATGAGACACTCAAGATGCGCGTACATGCACGCAAACCGAGGACCGATCTTAAGGCACAAAGGCCACTCTAACAAGGCATGGCAAGGCATGGAATATGGCATACAAACATGCAAGTTCCAGCATTGAAATGTGATGCAAAATGATCCCGAAACATGGAAACATGGCACCCGATGCATGGAATGGTCCCGAAACACAAAACTAGGCACATGCATTGACCTATAGCTATACAAAGCATGCATTATTTGATCATTAAGCATGAATACAGAACTAAGGCAATCCCAAAACATGAACATTTCTAGTTCAAAGCATGGCCAAAAGATGCTAGCAAGATGGACTAAAATAGCATGCAGCTTTAACTAGCAAACATGGTTTACATGGAATGTATATGAAGCAAGTGAGAACTCATCAAACCAGCAAAAATCAGTGAATAAAACATGCCAAAACATGCCCAAATAACCTCTGAAATGTAGCCAACACATGCACAAATGGTGGGTTCTTTTAGAGGGCATATAAAGGGGTTATTAAGCACATGCATCAAGGACACTTAGCATAGCCAAATAAACTCTGAAAATCAAATACGATAGCCCTAAAACTCATCAAATTGACCCTAAAATCAGTCTCGGAAACATGCAAAGAAAGGCCTCTTTGAAAGGCCTTGAATGAGATTTCTCTACACATGCAACATAGACATAAAATATGGCCAAAGGGGCCTCGGACAGAGCCGAGGTAGACCTCAAAACACTCAGAATGAGGCCTGGAAAGTGACTTCGATGCATGCAAAATAGGATCCCTTTGGAAGGCCAAACATGCTAGCAAAGAGAATGAGGGGTGAGAGGGTCACCCCTCTATGATTTTGGAGCTCAAAGACACATCAAGGCCACTGAAAATCCACTGGATTTCAGTGGTTAAGAGGCTAAACCATGGCCAATGCAAGTGCTCTAATGCATAGCCCTAATCATGGAGGAATGAAGCATGCATAGGGGGAAGATGACCCCAAACAGCAATGGGACCTTAAGCAAACATGGAGATGATGTCAAAAAAATACTTTTTTCAGTTTAGGTCGAGGTCCAAAAGGGCTCACAAATGAGGCTAATGTACCATGCAAAAACAACCCTAAAAGAGAGATTGAACAAACAGGGCAGCAAAAGGCCTCAAACAGCAAAGATTCCTTCAACAAAGTTGAAGAAGGGCTCAAAAAAAGACACTTTATAGTTTATGGAAAATCTCAAATATGCTCACAAGTAAGGCCAATATATTATGCAAGAAATAGCCCTAAAAGAGAGATAAAGGAAAGGGGTAGCAGATGGCCTCAAACAGAAAAAATTCCTTAATCAAACATGAAGATGAGCTCAAAATAAGACTGTGTCCAGTTTGGGTCAGAGCCCAAAAATATAAGCAAAAGGGGCTAAAATATAGAACAAAATAGTGCAAAAATGGGGAGAATAGGAGCTTACCCTTGTAGCCTAACTTTCCAGCAGCTTTTGGTCCAAGGAAATGAGCTTTCAACCTCTACAAATGACTTCCAAGGGGCTGGAATAGATGATGGTAGTGTGATGCTATGGGTTGTAGTGGAAATGGTGCAAGAATCTTAGGGTTTGGAGGGTTGAAGTATAGATATAGGGAGAGTATGTGTATATGCCCTAGCTGGTTCTTCTAACCCTTAGGAATGGAGGAGGGGTGTTAGTTATATAGAGGGAGAGTTGTGAAGAAAAGGGGGGAAAAACAAATTCAAATTTCCCCCCCAAAAGGGTAGACCCTTGGGCAGGAGTCTGGTGCAAAACAGCTGGCACAGCTGGCATGCACCAGGAGAGACAATTTTGGCCGGCCAGGTTCAGAAGGTTCAGGTGGCTGGCCGGCCACCTCCCCTGGCCGGCCGGCCAGGGGTCCAAAGGGTCAACAAAGTTGCTGGCCGGCCACCCCAGAAAGGTGGCCTCCCATGTGTGTACAACACAGCTGTATGGTCAAAACCCAGAAAATGTAACCCATGAGAGAGAAAAACCAACTTTTTAGAGGGGTTCAAAAGGGTCAAGAACAATTGATGGCCGGCCTATCCATATTGGTGGCCTCCCAGGTGTGTACAACACAATGGTGTGGTGGAAAGTCAGAAAAAGTGGCCCGGGAATGGAAAAAGTCAACTTTCTAGTGAAGAAAATGGGCGATGAAGAGCGATAAAGGAATAAAGCTGGTTTTCAGAACAATTACTAGCCTCCCACCTTCCTACAACCACTCTAACAATGAAAATAAGGTCTCCGCAAAAAATGAAACCAAACCGATGCAAAACGAAGGTTCGGGGGCCAAAACGCACGGTCCGGGGGCCCGAAAACTGACTATTAAGCACCAGAGGTGGCGTTCGACCACAAAGTTGGTCTCCCGGGCCACAGTGTCTCTCAAAAGAGAGGAAACAGAGTGTGTGCCAAAAACCGGAGCAAACGGAAGTAGTTAAGCAGTCCCGAACCGAGGCACATGGCCGACGGCTCCGAAAACCGGAAACCGGAAACCGGGCTCCAAATGGGAAAAATGGCCTACGACCATGAAACGTAGCCTACGGCCACTGAGAGATGATCTACGAGACCTCTCCCTCCCTTCGGGAAGAGAAAATAAAGAAAACAGGGCCTGGTTCGCAAACCGAGGCAAAGCACAAAAGAGTCCGAAAATTCGGAGGCAAGGCTCGCAGCCGTGATTCCGCAACCTCAAAACGAGCACAATATGCAACATCACCAAGCGGTCAATCGGTGACGTCTGAGTCTTAAGGTCGGTCAAAAATGGGGGGTCTACATGGCCCGAGGGTCGAGAGCCATTCTCCCTTGAGTTCATAGCATGATAGGGAGGGTGGTCATGCATACATTTGGCTTGTAAATTCATGCCATGCACTGTCTGTCCTCTGTTGCAGCAAAACCAGTGTTCTGCAGGAAGAAATGGCCGGTCGGCCACTTTCAGTGCCGGCCGACTACCAGTATCCAGCCGATGGCCCCATCTTTGGTCGATGACCATTCTCCTATGGCCGGTAGTCCTGTCTCCTGGCCGGTGACCTCCCACAGTGATCAGGGAGTGGTTCAGAAGTAGCCTTGGGACTTGCGCAACTTTCAGGGGCATGAAACAGTGCAAACAGAGGCAACAATTGGCATGGCAACGGACTTCTAAGCGAGGCGAATGGAGCATGCATCATCCAATCATTTCGAGGCGGAGCTGCGGTGGCCTCTTTAATTTCATATTTAGATTGTTTTGTAATTAATTTGTTAATTAATTAAGGGCTTTGTAATATTTAATTAGCTAGGATAGTTGATTAATTATTCGGTCTGTATTATTTATTCGGACCCTCCGTCGAGAGGGCCAACTGTTGTAATAAGTGTGCGTGTGTGTGACGCATGTCTTCCAACCCCACGTCTTTCTCCCTTTTATTTACCAGCTTACGATGGTTAGTTTTAGGGCATGTTTCAATTAGCATCCTTATGCTTCGCATGTTTGCATTCATCTGTCTTGTATACACCGGGCTCGGCGCATCATACTAACTGTATTGTATTTCAATTCCGAGTTGAATACATGTTATCTGTAGCATCTCATATGCCATCTTAGAATAGCCGAGCCTATCTTAGTTGCATTCTGCATGTGTTGCATTAGCCATCTTAACATGAACTAGGATCATGCATTGATTACTGATTAGTTTCTGTTTTGACTTGGAGTACTCGGTAAGTGTTTGTGCTTTAGCATCCTTGCATGTGTGTGAGTGATTACCATGATAGCATGCTTAGCATGAGGCTATGTGCTTATGTGATATAACTGCCTGAATGCTTGTGGGTGAAGGTTGGATTATTTAAATTGGAACAATTCATCAAATGCGAGTTTTAAGCCCACTTGAGGTGGCAAAATCATCTTGTTTTCTAAGCCCACTCGAGGGTGGCAAATCCACGTTTTACCCTACTTGCGGGTAGCACCTTCAAACCATTTTCAAACAAACATGAAATGTTTTGTTCCAACTCAAACGATCCAGTCTATACTTGTATGTTGTGTGCATCACATAGTAATTCTAGGCTAATAACCGAAATAAGAGCACATAATGTTTTCAAAACTCGATATCATGTTTAGTAGTGGCTGATCTTTGATCGGGTGAGCGGGGGTGCTCATAGCTGACCTTCCCCAATCGTACCCAAGTTCCCGAGCCGAGGTAACTTTGGTGATGACGGACACGTGGCCTTAGGCACGAGTCAGGGTTTCCTAAATTTTTCCAAAATAAAATATTTAGGTGGCGACTCTGTATTTGGCAAAGTAGTCCATGTTTGGCACTTCTTTCTAAAAATCTATTTTTCAAAACGATTTGCCGGATTTGGACTCTTTGGTGATTTATCGGTCTCGCATTGCACTTTGCGGGATTAGATTCAGAACCGTGACATTTGAGTCTGAACTGTAGTAAGCCCAATTAACAAAACGAGATTTCTCCCGAGACATTCGGGGACGTCTACACCTGTGCCCAGACTGCCCGATTGGACGACGGTGGCGCACATGTGTTTGTTTTGGGTCCAATGGGTCTAACCCACTTTGCCCATAACCTCCCCTTCTTCAAAACTTGAGTGTCCCTTAGGGCCTACTCCAAGGTCCAATCTCAAGGCTTATAAACCTATATAATGTTAGCCTAGCCAACCAATATGGAACAAGCTTTCCTTCCTTCAATTTGGGAAACCCGCCAAAACACCATTTCATGGAGCTTACTTTGACATCAATTTTCCATTTACCTGATAATGGTTTTGAATAACCAAATATACTACGTGAATTACAATGCGGTATAAAACACGTTACCACCAATACCCGCCATAACCGGTACTTAGGTCCTATTTATATTGTAGCCCAAAGTTGACTAAAAATTCTAATTTTGTACAAAATTTTCTTAACCAATGCTTAACCATTTCTGACACCTTACAATATGAACGATTCATATTATCAAAATATACTCGGGACAAGACACAATGGACCGCATAGCACGCACGCCCCAGGTTCGTATTGACATCAATTGCAATTATGACATGAAATCAAGATATTGAATATATATATATATAAATATATAAGTGAATTTACCAATATTTCATGAAACATTGCTTGCTAAAATGAAGTGAGGAATGAGCTTCTTACTTAGCATATCAAGTTGATTAAAACCAGTTTGATGGGGCATATTGAATTAGAAAAATTTTGGTATGTCCTTTTCAGTCCTTTCCTTTCTTATATACAAAATAACTAAAAAATTACATCGCAATTTCGGGAGTATTGATTTTTTTTTTGAGTTTTATTACACTTTATACTTTTAAACTATCACTAAATTATCTACTTGGTTCTTAAGCTATCAATTAGGCCTACTGATAGGGGGGTAAATCTAGCCCGGCTCGGCTCATGTCAGGCCTTGCAGGCTCCCGCCGAAATTCAGGCCGGGCCATGGGCCAAAAAATTACTCCAAGCCCAAGGGTATTCGGGCCTTGGGTGGGCTAGTGGACCGGGCCTCGGGCTTGGGTGAGCTTGACCATTTTTTTTATTTTTTTAATTTTTCTACTAAAATTTTATTATTTTTCACTAAAAATGACATTAGGCCTCGGGCGGGCCGAGCCTTGAGTGGGCCTTAAGCGAGCCGATGGAATGGGTCATGGACTGGGCCATGCTTCAAAATGATGGCCCAGGCCCAGTAACTCGGGCTGGGCTCAAGCCTGTGCCCAAACAGGTCAGGCCCACCCCAGGCCATGGGTGAGTTTTGGGCCATCCACGGGCTATTTTTACACTCCTACCTACCAAGTTCCGAAAATATGTAACTCAAAGTTTATTTAGTTCTTAAACTATCTATTAAATTTATTAAGTCCCTAAAATGTTTAATTCAAACTTATTTAATCCTTGAAAGAATTACAAAAATAAAATATAATTCCATAACTATTATAAATTAATAAAGGACTATCTAGTTGAAATTTTATTTCAAAAAAATTTTAAATTTTTATTTTGTCATTGAAAAGTGGGCGTAAATTCGTATGGTAAATTTCTTTTATAAGGATAAGGGTAATTATTTATAATATTTTCTTACTTATCTTTACAATGATTGAGTATTTACTTTTATCTAATATTATATGCTATATTTCATTTATTATTTTTAAGTTTTCATGAGATTCTTTTTATAACTTAATTAATGTATTATTTTATTCTATTATTATTTCTAGTGAAATTTTATTTTTTAAATTATCTAATTCTACTTGTTCAGTATATCTAATAGTCATATAATTTATTGGCAAGATTGACAAATCAGATTCTAATATTAATTTAAACACACAACGAAATAAAATATTTTTTTATAGACAAAACAAAAATAATCATTTAAGTGATTAATTATGTTTGAATTAAATGTTTTAAGAACTTAATAGATTTATAATCCTTCAAGGGACTAAATATGAATATATTTGAATTAAATATTTTAAGAACTTAATAGATTCAATCAATAACTTAAGAACTAAATAAACTTTGATTTATATAGTTTAGAGGCTCAATAAATTCAATCGATAATTCATGGATTAAATAAACAATTTAATGACAATTTATAGGTAAAAAGTGTAGTAAACTCTTTCTTTTTTTATAGTTAGATATATATGATCTGTGCCAAGGTTTTAAAAATAGAAACGGATCGACCGATTCATCTAGTTGACCCGGCGACCGATCCAAGGTCCGGATATAACTCAAACAAAACTATTTTGTCTCAAAAATCGACCTCTTTCGCAGAAACGGGATACACCCACGGTTATACCGTTCAACCGGTACCAGTGGGATTTAACACAACCGGCTGCGCGCATAAAAAAGTTGGCGCAAAGCACGGAAAAAGGGTGTGACCCCAGATTCGAGCCAAACCATGAAAGTCGAGGCCCCACAGCTTCTCCTTGTAATTATATTGTACATTAACTACAAAATAATTTATCTTTTTATTTTTTTATCACATTATTTTTTTAATTTTTTATACATTTTTTCATAAAAAGATAAAAAGTATATTTATACAAGTCATTCCAAACAATTCCTAAGTTTTTCCCATCGGTGTGCTATTAATGTGTAAGATATGAATTTTGATTCTTTTCTAATTAGAAATATATATAGTATTTGTTGATTGAGTGGTAAGGATGTTACTTTCCAAACTTAAAACAAAAGTTTAAATCTTGTGTACTTTAACTTTATAATTATATATTTTTTTTTTGATATAAAAAAATCTATTTAAAATAAGGGAAAATTATTTATAAGTCCTATTAGGGAACCTTATGCTACATATGGTCCTATTAAAAAACTTATGTTCCCATAAGTCCTGTGAAAAATTTGTTGACATATTTACCCTCAATATTAATTGTTAATATCATAAATAATAATAAAACCATATATATAGGAAATTGATATAAACGTAACGTAACGTGACACCTACATAAACGTAACGTGACACCTATATAAACGTAACGTGACACCTACATAAACGTAACGTGACACCTATATAAACGTAACGTGACATATCTACATAAACGTAACGTAACGTGACACCTATATAAACGTAACGTGACACCAATATGAACGTAACGTAACACCTACATAAACGTAATGTGACATATCTACATAAACGTAACGTAACGTGACACCTATATAAACGTAATGTGACATTTACATAAACGTAACGTAATGTGTCACGTTACGTTTCGCAAACTTAATAAGTTTTTATTTTTTTAATCTGTTTGTTTTGAAATAGATATATAATCTTAATATATTTTTATTTTGGATTATTAATTGTAAAATTTAAAAAATTATTTATTTTTTGAATTTTTTATTTTTTTATATAGAAAAATCAAAGAAAACATAGGCATTTAAAGAGGCTGACACTGAGCCTGAACCTGTGGTTTTAAAAAAAAAAAAAATGGAAAAAAAAAAAGAGATAAGGAGTGAAACAAATTTGATTCTCATAATCTTACAGATTTTGACTTATATTTACCGTGAGATCAACCAAATCACGTTTCATAGCTCAAAGACAAATTCACTACAACATCAAATGAGAAATCGAAAAATCTATCACGCTGGGTATATGACGTCTCAGTTACAAAATTGTAGCAATTCCTAGAGAGGTAGACACTGCAATAGCAAATTTATTCCCAAAACTTCACCTTCAACTGATTATTCAGCTTTCTTCCTTCCCAACCTCTGGGCGCAACTAAACGTGGGGTGGGAAACGACCGGTACTTTGGAAGCTGAAAGTCATAGAAACACCCAGAGTCTACGCAAACACAGCTCTTTATCCAACCTGAAATCGCAATGTAACAGATAGCAGTGCACAACCCAACAAGATTCTTCTCCATCACCCACAGGTAACTCATTCATTTTGGCATCAAATTGACGAGCATCAAATTGAGAACCCTCACCCAAGCCAGCCATGTCTGATAGCAGTGAAAGATGCTTGAAGATATTTGGATGTAGAGAGAGAAAGAGGTGAGAGAGAGAGAGAGAGAGAGTGAATCTGCGAGAGCGATTTCCCAAACTCCTCTCGGATCTACGCCGCGGAGTTGAGGAACTGAACAGAGAGAGTGAAGACCAACAGAAGAGAGAAAGAGAGAGTGAGAGAGGGAAGGTGTGAAAATGAAGGGTAAAAAGATTAAGATCTTGTGGAATACATTCTTATGAAAATAGGACTTGAGACTCTATAAGAAATTACATAGGACTTAACCTAGCATAAGGTTCTGAAAAAGGACTTATAAATAAGTTTCCCTTAAAATAATGAGAGAGTACTTCAAAAGATTAAAATAAGTTGTTCACGTATATAATAATATGGATTGATGAATATTATTTATCATTTGAATCTATTTACTCTGAAACACTAACATAACTAATAATTTTACAAACAATATTAATATAATATTCATTTTTGTTATATATATTTTTCCAACCATCATGTATAATTAAAATATATTTTACAAATAATAAATATAAATATATTTATGTAATTGTACATATATCTTAAAATTTAATTAAATGTATTTTAATTCTTATATTATTATTAAGTTTTATTTTTAATATATATATATATAAAATAATTATGAGATCATAATTTAATTCCGATTCGATTCAATAATTAAATCGGTGACCTGTCTATTTAATATCTTTTCCAATTCACTTATCAATCTATTTTTTAAAATATTGATCTATCTAACCCGTTCACCCGATGTCTTTCTTTATACGTTAATGTTATTTTTTTTTTACAAATCACAGATTTACAGTTAAAAAGGCATAAATTTGATGAAAGTTTGGCAATTTGGTGCTCAATCACATGTGTAATCCATCCTCGGCAGGAGGGAACAGAGCGGCTCGAGCCCATAGCCTTTGTCGTGTTTTGTCGGCGGACGCCATTGGTTTCTTAATTACCATTGTCCCCCATAAAAAAATAAAATTAATGAGTTAATTGCAGTTTCACTTTTTAGTTCCATCTTTTTATTTTGATTTCTATAATTTCAATTTGAAAAATCTTGATTAGTTCAGCTTTAATTTGATCCTTTTATTTAAATAGAACATTAAAATTTTAGGATAATTACAAAAAAAAAAAAAAAAAATCCTATAATTTGAGCATTATAATAAAAAAAATCTTGAATTTTCAATTTTATCAATTTAGACCCTAATATTTTTATTATTTTTTTCAATCTAAATCATTAGTCTATTTTTGTCAAGTAAAACTAGTAGAAAAATAATATTTCAGTCACAAACTAAATGTAAATATACATAAAATATCTAAAATATCATTTTTCATTTAGTTTAATGATTAAAATATCATTTTTTTAGTCAATTTTACTTAACAAAAATAAGCAAATAATTACATTGAAAATAAATAAAAATATTTAGATTTTAAATTAATAAAATTAAAAACTCAAGATTTAATTTATTATAGAATTTTATTTTATTTTATGTTTTTGTAATTTTTCGTAATTTTTTTTTTAAATTTTTGAACACGTATGAGTCACATGCTTATAAGTAGAAAAAGTAGATAAAAATTTAGATAAAAACATTAAATTGAAACTAAACTTAAAATTTGAAATTAATTTTTTAAAATTTAAATAATAAAGACCAAAGTATAAATAATGTCAATTTATAGTAGTGAAAAATATAATTTACCTAAATTTAAAATTAGAGTTTTTTTTTTTTTTTTTGGGAGGGGGAGGGGAGGGGGGGGGGGGGGGTTGTTAATGGTGGTTGTGGTATCATTAAAAAAAATAAAATCTCAAAATATATGTGGTATTTAGCATTACCCCATGTTAAATTTGACATATTTTTTGAAGACATTATAATTCAGTGCAAATTTAGAAGGGGGGAAAAAAAAAAATTAGACATCGGTAGCAAACTTGATAAATATTAATAATTAAAATCTTAATTTTTTTTTTCATGAATCAATAAATATTTTTTCAAAAAAAGTTGAATGTAATTCCCCCTTCTTTTTATCTGTTTAATGTATGAGACTCATCAAAAGTGAGCTTTTTTTTTTTTTTTTTTTTGAACAGATGAAAATTAGTTTGAAAAATTGTTTCAGTAAAGTAAAATAATAAATTTGACATATTTAATGAGTGTTTATTAAAAAAAAAAAAAAACCCCAAATTTGAAGATATAAAGCTACAAAGCTGTGAAAAAAAATTAGCATAATCAAATTTAATTGTTGTGTTAGAGATGCTCTAAGAGACTAAAATCTCGCTGTGAGTGTGACATTTGAAATATTAACCATAAAAAAATAGGCTATATTTAGTACCCATCTATAAGAGACGAAAATTGGTGAAGCTAGTTGATAAAAATTATATTTATAATTTGTGGGAAAAAAAAATATTTATGTAAACTAAAAATAATAATTATTAAAAAGTTAAAAAATTTTACTTTCTAATTATTAATTTTTAATTAGAAAACTTCATTACTCGATTGTGGTGGTGTTGAACTTCACTATTATATTGAATAACATCACATATATATTAATTAACAACCAATTAAGCCAAATTCATTTATAGATGAATTTAAATTTTTTTTATTTTTTTTCCGATCTAAAAAAAATAGTGTTAGTAATTTGGAAAATAAATGAGTCTGTGTCGAAGTTAACATCCCCTTAAACGAGGGCTTTATGCTGAGAAAGATTTTGACCAAGGGAGGCTGCAAATAAAAAGCCCCACATTTTTCACTCTTTGACCCTTTGGCCATCAGAAGGGACCAAGGGACAGGTCCCGTGGGGTTGCCTTTTATTATTAATTTCTTTAATCTTTTAGAACAAACCTTCTCCTTAAAATAAATAAAAAGAAAAAAAAATATTAAAAACAATAATTTGAAATTTTTGGTAGAAAATATGCCAGTTTTATCTAAATTAAACAACCTGTGTGAGTGAGTTTCCGATTACACTGCCCTCCTTAGTGATTCAGCTGTAGAACACAGGCAGAATAGATGGCACCCTGTAACCTGCACAGAAAGGAAAGGCTCCGGCGATGGTTCTTCCACCCGGGGGTACTCCGACGATCAAGTCAGTATCTCTCAAAGATAATACAATGCGTAAAGTAAAGCTCAAGACTTAAAATTGCGTACCTTAGACCCGCCGGGGGTGCCATTCTTTTATAGTTTAACTCCATCCCAGTCCTACTAGAAGTCTGACTTCTATGGACTCTAATTCCGGATTTACCTTGGACTCTTCAAGAGATAAGGATAGACTCCCTGAGAGCATTACCCATATCCATCTTGCAGTTTTTCTTCATTCTAGGACTCCTGTCCCTTATCCGCTTATCCCGGATTCCTGTATTCTCGCAGATAACCTCGGCCTCGCCGAGATCATTCTGGTATCTTGTCCAGGACACGTGACACCTCGGCTGACACTTCGGTGTCACCTCGGCCACGTGTTGGTACTCAGAAAATACATCCCCACAACTGCCCCCTAGGTTCTATTACCTCGGTCATCTGAGGTGATGGAACCTACATTGGTACTCTGGCTGAACATCGGCTCGACAACTTCCCAGCCAAGATCATTTACTTTTAGCCCGACATGTTCTCTTCGGAGAACAAGAACTTTAGTGAACTCTTTCACGCGCATGAGCTGTCATGCATCACTTTCTAGTCAATTCATTTACGCGTTCTGTCTCCATTGGCTCGTGCCTGTGACGCGCTCGTAAGCCGCCTTTTATCTGTTTACGCCGTCTGACGTCCGCGTTACCCCAGACGCATTAAATGCTTCTGTTTTGCCGCCGTTTCAAATATTTGACAAAAGACCCTTCCTTCGTCTTTTTTCCCTCACTTTTACATTTTGGATTCTCTTGCCTTTTCTCTCTCTAAACCTTCCCAAATCCGCCATTGCTCTTGCTCTAAGCTCTGCAACTGGTTTTATTCCTCCATTCCTGCGGAGCTTTTCGCTATTGTTTCGACCGGCGTCCGTCCTCGGCGACTTTCATTCCGGCCTCATTCTGTCTGGTAAGCACTGTTCTTTCTTTTCCAGTTCTTGATTATCCCTGGAATTGCCTGCTTTTACTGCTTTACTTAAGCGTTTAATCTGCGAATCATTCACCTGAATGTATCTCATTTCATGATTTTGTACATGTCATGAATACTTGCACCGTTTCACCACTATTCTTGGCCTTCAATTCTTTGTGTCCTTGAATCTGAAACTTCGTTTTTTGTTTTCTGCTTTTTTGCATCTTTTCCAGATCCATACCTTTGATCTTCGTCCTCATAGCTTTTAGGTTTGGGATTTGTCTGTAGGACCTATTAATTCATAGGAAAACTGAAAACTGAAGCCGAGATTACCATAACCCTTAAAAAACCTCTTTTTCACACTAATCAGATACCCTTACGCCAATATCATGGGTATGTGGAGGAACAGGGTAAATTCTCCAACCAAACTAGAATATTTCAGGCAGGAGTTCTCCATTCCCACCGATGTTCATCTAAGATTAGCCGGGGATGATGATTCTATTATGCCCACAAAGGATACAATGCCCTTCCCCATTGTTGCTTTCACCGAGTGTGGACTTCGGCTCCCACTAAATCCCCTTTTCCGCGAAGTTCTCCACTTCTATAGACTGAACCCCATGCAGCTTACCATCAACTCCTATAGGGTGATTAATGGAGTCGTAGCCTTAGCCCGGCAAGAGAAGGTTAGGATCACCCTGGCCGATCTTCAATACTGTTATACAATGTGCCCCCTTAATTTGAAGGAAAAGGGCTTCGTATATTACCTTAAGCCGAGGTCCACCCAATTCAAAATTATAGCCGATCTCCCAGACTCCAACAAGGGGGCCGGGGACGACTATCTTATTGCTTCGGGAAATTGGGAGTTCGGCCCGGACGAAGATGTCCATATTTTTCCTCTGCCTCGAACAGTTAAAGAGGGCAAGGGTAAGAGCCCTGTGTTACTGCTTAGTTGTTTTCTCTTCAAGTCTTCCATACTTAGCCCGTTTCTAATGTCTGTTTTGTTTGTCTTGCAGACCTCCATCAGCCACCAAAAAGCTTCCGTCAAACCTACTTTCCAGGTAAAGACCTGAAGAAGCTTCTTGATCTTCCTATCCACAAACGCAAAGCTCCACTGGTACTGAACTTCGTCCCAACGTATAAGTCAACTCTGCCTGACGTTCCAAGAGCGAAGAAAAAGAGCCCATCTACAGCCACAACTCAAACCGCATCTACATCCCGAACAGATCAAGGTTCTAGTTCTGACCCAGCCGATCTTCCATCCACTTCGGCCCAATACCTGATCCCTGTACCTGAAAGGAGACGTCGGAGAAGACTCGTTAAGACTGCCGAAATGGGTCGTCCGAAGCCCGTCGCCCAAGATCTCCTGGCCGACCTTCCAACAGATGTGAATGCTCAACCAACCCAGATTATGCCCCCACCAAAACCAAAAAGAGTCAAGAAGGCCCAGCCAAAGGCCAAAGCCACTGGGGATGAGGCTGAGGACGCTGTGCCTATCTCACAACTGGCCGAGAATATGAAGACCGCTTCTACCTCGGCAAAAAGGTCTGCCAAAACTCAACCAACAGAGTCACAGAAATCAAAGAGGCCGAGGTCTTCTTCTGGGACGTCTTCAAAGTCCAAAGTGCCCAACGTCCCTTGGACACCCGCAATCACCTTGGAGAACAAGCCAGTCTTGGCTAGTGACAGTGCCGATGACATCAACATCGGTGTTGCACTAAGCACAGCCCTCCTTCTCTCAGGCGATCTTGAGAAGAACGCCGAGATGAGTGAATTTGAAAATTACGCCTTCATGCTCCAACGTTGCGTTCAAGTAAGTGTCTTTTACTTGTTGACTTGTTCTTACCTTTATCTCTCCATACTTGTAGAGTTCTGTAATAACTTTGCTTCTGTGTTTCTTTTAGGCGGTCCAGTATGCACACTCCTTCTCTATGCAATCTTTTGAGACTAGGGAGAAACTAAATGATTTGAAGAAGGAGTTTGCAGGCCTTCAAAAGATAAATAAAGTTCTTCAAGCAAAAATGAAGAAATTAGAAGATCAGGCCGAGGCTGCTACTAAAGCCCAAACACTCGCTGAAGAAAAGGCTGAATCTTTAAAGGCCACTAAGAATGTTGCCGAGGCTCAAAAGAAAGATGCTGAGGGGAAAGCAGCTCAGGCCGAGAAGGAGCTCGCGGAAGCCTTGGCCACGAAGTCGGCTGAAATTAAAGAAGCCGACGAAAAGGCTTACGCCCAGGGTGTGGCCGATGTCACTGAAGATTACAAGTTACAAGTTAAGCAGGCATGCAACAGGGGCTTTTCCCTTGGTTGGATGTCCTTAGCCAAAAAACTTGATCTTCCTGTTGATTCGCCCTGGCGTAAGGCCGAAGCTATTCCTTTGCCATTTCCTCCTCCTCCTCCTCCAAGTCAGACTGAGGAGGAAGCTGAATCTGAATCCCAGGCTGAAGATGAGGACGAAGACAAAAATGATGACGAAGCCTTGGTAAGGAAGCCCAAGGATACCAATGAGTCCAAGTCTCTAGCTCAGGGTGATCAAGTCATGGACTTAACCCAAGATGATGAGACTGAGGAGGTGTCCAAGGAGGCTGAGCCAGGGCAGTTATCATCCGACCTTCTCCTTGCTGAAAGAAGTCTCAGAAAAACACTTGCAGAAATGATGCCGAGATTGCGGCAGAAAAAGAAGCCGAGGTGGTTCTTTCAGAATCCTCCGAGGTATTTGCCCAACAATCTATAGAGAAAGATGCCGAGGTGGTTCTCCCAGAGTCCTCCGAGGCCCTTGTCCAACCATCTGCTGAGGCTGAAGAAGCATAGCTTTTTTCCTTTTGTCTTTTGTACTTTGTTTCAATATCTGGAAAATGTAAGCTCCATCTTATGGCCGATGTGCCTTTCTTTGCTACTTTTGAACAGTTAACTTTTAGTAGGCCGTAGTGCCTCCTCTGTATATAATTTGCAACTGCTTTCCTCTCGAATGCTTTGATCTTTAATTTCTCTTGATTGCTTCTGCATGGTTCTATACTCAGAATAGTTTGTATGACTTACATACTTCTTCTTTCTTTGTGCAATCTCCTCGGGCAAAAATACCTCGGGTATGTTTACCCGAAGATTTATTTCGGCAAGAACTTCACCTGTAAACAGGTATAAAGCATATACAGTTTTATCAGGCAAACTTTTCTCAAGTTTTAACAAAAGTCTGAATCAATAAACTTAGTTTAACTTCATCTTGTAAATTGCTACAAATTTCAACAAGTGAAGATAAACAATTATCTCGGCTTAACTTTAACTTGTAAATTGCTACAAATTTCAACAAGTAAGGCTAAGGAATTTACCTCAGCTTAACTTTAGCTTGTAAATTGCTACAAATTTCAACAAGTAAAGACAAGGAATTTATCTCAGCTTAACTTTAACTTGTAAATTGCTACAAAAATTTCAACAAGTAAAGATAAGGAATTTATCTCGGCTTAACTTTAACTTGTAAATTGCTACAAATTTCAACAAGTAAAGCTAAGGAATTTATCTCGGCTTAACTTTAACTTGTAAATTGCTACAAATTTCAACAAGTAAAGCTAAGGAATTTATCTCAGCTTAACTTCGGTTAAGCATATTTTCTGTTTAACTCCAGTTAAACTTTATCTTAAATTAACCACGGTTAAACGTCTCGGCTTAATTTCGGCTAGGCATTACTGTCTTCTATCTGCCCCCAATGTGAACTTAAGTTCCACTTGGGTTCTCATTATTCAAAGAACAACATTGTGCATAGTTTCATATGTTCTGGGAAATTCTGCTAAGATTTCATTGATCATATCGGCAAAAAATCAAACAACATCTAATGATAAAAAAACTTTAAATTACAAGTATTCCATGGTCTAGGCAATGCTTTGCCTTCACTATCTTCGAGCCGGTATGCCCCATTTCTTAACACCGAGGTGATTCTGTAGGGCCCTTCCCAGTTTGGGCCAAGCTTGCCCTCTTTGGGATCCTTCTTATTGCCGACGACTTTTCTCAAGACTAGGTCGTTGACTTGAAAATCCCTTGGATTGACCTTCTTGTTGTAAGCTTTGGCAAGCTGTTGCTGGTATGCTGCAAGCTGGATTGCGGCTTTCTCTCTTCTTTCTTCTAGGAGATCCAGATCTCGGGCTAAGAGCACATCGTTAGTCCCGTTCTCAACTCCCTGGGTTCTGATCCCTGGGATGCCGATCTCCAATGGAATGACTGCTTTTGTGCCATAAGCCATGGCGAAGGGGGATTCCCCTGTTGATCTTCTCGGCGTAGTGCGATATGCCCAAAGCACATTGGGCAATTCGTCTACCCACTTTCCTTTTGCTGCCTGCAGCCTCTTCTTTATCCCGTCCAGAATTACTTTGTTGGATGCTTCTGCTTGCCCATTACTTTGGGGAAAACTTGGTGTTGAAAAATAATTCTTTATTTTGAATTTTGCACAAAAATTCTTAATGAGTTTGCTGTCAAACTGTGTTCCGTTGTCGGCAACTATTGCTCTTGGAATCCCAAATCTGGTGATGATGTTTCTCCAGATGAAGTTCTTCACATCCACATCTCGGATTTTGGCAAGAGGCTCTGCTTCTATCCACTTTGTGAAGTAGTCTGTTGCTACCAGTAGGTACTTCCGCTACCCAGTTGCTTGGGGCAATTGTCCAACGAGATCCATGCCCCATTGGGCAAATGGCCAAGGGCTGGAAACCGGGTTCAGGTCGGCAGCTGGCTGATGTATCAAAGGTGCAAACCTCTGGCATTGTTCACACTTCTTCACATAGGCCTCTGCATCTTTTTGCATATAGAGCCACCAATACCCCTGGGTAATGGCCCTGTGAGCTAATGATCTGCCCCCTGCGTGGCTTCCACAAACTCCTTCATGAATTTCATATAAGAAGTCTTCGACCTGAAGGGGGTGTACACACCTTAAAAGAGGCCCAGTGAAGGATCTTCTGTAGAGATGTCCTTCTGCTGTCAGAATGAATCTTGCCGACTTCAATCTGACCTTGTGTGCTTCCTTTCGTTCTTCTGGCAGCTTTCCCTCTTTTAGGAATGCAACAATTGCATCCATCCAGCTTGGTCCCATGTCCACACATAATGCTTCTTGCATTGTGTTTGGCGGCTCTATGCTCGGGCCCGATAGGTAATCGATCATTATTGTCCTTGTCTTTCCGGTTTGCATTGAACATGCTAAATTGGCCAACGCGTCGGCGTGGCTGTTATCATCTCGGCTAACCTGAAGAAGCCGGCAGTTTTGGAACATGGCTGCCAGCCTGATGACTTCCTTTGCGTATGCCGACATCCTTTCATCTCGGGCTGCAAACTCTCCTGTAGTTTGATTTACTATAAGTTGTGAATCACAAAAAATTATTACCTCGTCTGCCTCTACTGCTACTGCCAGCTTAAGTCCAGCAATCAATGCTTCATACTCCGCCTCATTGTTCGAGGCTTTGAACCCCAGTCGAATGGACTGTTCCAATATCTCTCCATCGGGGGATATTAACACTACTCCTGCCCCTGCCCCCTGCCGGTTTGAGCTCCCATCAACAAAAAGTTGAAAGGAGTTGCCGATGTAAATGCTGCAGGGTCTGAGTTTTTCCTTCCTTGGTTCTTTAGTCCTTGACTGGGCTTCTCCTTCCTTGTTTGGACATCGTTCACCTCGGCTCAACGGAGCCCGATGTTCGATGTATTCTGGCGAGAACTCAGCCACGAAGTCGGCCAAGACTTGGCCCTTTATTGCTGTTCTCGGCCTGAACTCCAGGTCGTATTGGCCCAAAACTACGGCCCATCTTGCTATTCTTCCAGTTAAGTCTCCTTGTTGTAACAGGGATTTCAGTGGGTGTTCTGTTAGTACCACTATCTTGTGAGCCTGAAAGTAATGGTTTAGCTTTTTTGAAGCCATTACCAAGGCCAGCATTAATTTCTCCAGTGGTAAATACCTTGTTTCTGCATTGGCCTAGGTTTTACTTACATAGTAAACAACCTTCTGCTCTCCCTTCTCTTCTCGGATTATCACAGCGCTTACTGCGTGCTCTGAAACTGCTAAGTATAAAAACAGTTCCTCCCCAGGTTGGGGTGTTGAGAGGACTGGAGCCGTGGTAAGATATTTCTTCAGGTCGGCCAAAGCGGCCTCACATTCCTCTGTCCATAGAAAATCCGTGGCCTTTTTTACCAGGTTGAAAAAAGGTTTACATTTGTCCGAACTTCGGCTTATGAACCTGTTTAGGGTTGCGGCCCTTCCAGTAAGCATTTGAACCTGTTTAGCCGATGTCGGACTCTGTAATTCCAGGATGGCTTTGATCTGATCTGGGCTGGCTTCAATGCCCCTTCTGGTCACTAGGTATCCCAAGAACTTACCAGATCCGACTCCAAATGCGCACTTCGAAGCGTTGAGTCGGAGCCGATATGTTTTGAGTATGTCAAAGACCTCTTTTAGGTCAGCGAGATGATCTTTTGGTTCCTTGGTCTTCACGACCATGTCATCAATGTAGACTTCTACTGTTCGGCCAATCAAGTGTTTGAACATCTTGGTTACCAGCCTTTGGTAAGTTGCTCCTGCGTTTTTCAGCCCAAAAGGTATAACTCTGTAACAATACAGACCTTTTGGGGTGATAAACGCTGTCTTCTCCTCATCTGGGGGGTACATGGCTATCTGGTGATACCCCCTATAAGCATCCAAGAAGCTCATCCTTCCATGTCCAGATGTGGCGTCTACCAACTGGTCGATCTTTGGTAGAGGGAAGCTGTCTTTGGGACAAACTTTGTTCAAGTTTGTAAAATCTACACAGACCCTCCACTTGCCATTCTTCTTCTTTACTACCACTATGTTTGACAACCATGTCGGGTAATTGGCTTCTCTGATGGCCCTGGCCTCCAGTAGTCTGTCTACTTCCTCTTCCACCGCTTCGACGTGCATCAACGTCGGTCTTCTGGCCCGTTGTATTACTGGTTTGGCCGACCTATTAACGTTGAGTCTGTGACATGTGACCTCGGGGTCAATGCCAGGCATTTCATAAGGTGTCCAGGCGAACACCTCAATATTTTTCCTCAGAAAGGCTTCCAGCTCCCTTTCCTCTTCTTCGGCTAATTCTGTGCCGAGAAGAAAGAAGCGTTCTTCATCGCCCTCCTGGATGAAGATTTTCTTCAGTGCTTCTTCACTTTTCTCGGTTGGCTCCTTGCCGACATCATCTAGGACCTTCATGTCCTCTTTTTCAACTTCTGCCTTCTCTGGTTCCCGAATGCTGCAGGTTAATTTCATTGCTGCCATAGAGCAATTTTTTGCCTGCAACTGATCTCCTTTGACTTCCTCAATCCCATGTTCTGTTGGGAACCGTAGGAGTTGATGCAATGTTGAGGGAACTGCCCCCATTGCATGCAACCACGGCCTCCCCAAGATAATGTTGTAAGGCGAGGGCGTGTCAATCACAATGAATTCTGTCTTGATCTTCTTCGTGCCAGCTTGCACCTCCAAGCTTGCTGCGCCTAATGGCCATGTCGGCGTTCCATTGAAGCCGACCATCGGGCCATTTGACTGCTCCATGTCATCAGGGTGAAGGCCTAACTCCTTGTAACATCTGACATACATGATGTCGCAGGAGCTGCCTTGATCAATCAGGATGCGTTTCACCTGGCACTCCCCAACCTGGAGGGATACTACCAAGGCATCATTGTGCGGGTGCTGGACCATATCTAGGTCGGCTTCTGTGAAGACTATCATCGGTCCTTGGCACTCTTCAGGCCGAGGTCTTTTCAGTCCGACCTGGTTGATGTGCTGCAGGTGTTTTACCCTTTGTGTCTCCCCCCGTATGTCGTTTTCATTTACCTTTGAGTGGATCACATTAACCACTCGAGGTCCGCCTGCCTGTGGTTGCTGCGCTGGGGGAGGCGGGGCTGCTGGTGCCTGAGGCAATCGTGCCTGTTCTTCCCTCGTTTTGGCCTCATCTACAAGGTTTCTCAGATGGCCTTGCCTCACCAAGTCTTCTAAGTGTGCTTTAAGGGCTTTGCAGCCCTGAGTTGGGTGCCCCTCCTCGTTGTGGTTGTCTCCCTCAGTGTCAAGGTTGATAGGCCTGTTGCTCCCTGCGGGAGCGTCGTCCCTAACCTTTTCTTGTTGTGTGTTACTGGCCATCTATTCGTCTTTCGTTCCCACAGACGGCGCCAAATTGTGTGAGTGAGTTTCCGATCACACTGCCCTCCTTAGTGATTCAGCTGTAGAACACAAGCAGAATAGATGGCACCCTGTAACCTGCACAGAAAGGAAAGGCTCCGGCGGTGGTTCTTCCACCCGGGGGTACTCCGACGATCAAGTCAGTATCTCTCAAAGATAATACAATGCGTAAAGTAAAGCTCAAGGCTTAAAATTGCGTACCTTAGACCCGCCGGGGGTGCCATTCTTTTATAGTTTAACTCCATCCCAGTCCTACTAGAAGTCTGACTTCTATGGACTCTAATTCCGGATTTACCTTGGACTCTTCAAGAGATAATGATAGACTCCCTGAGAGCATTACCCATATCCATCTTGCAGTTTTTCTTCATTCTAGGACTCCTGTCCCTTATCCGCTTATCTCGGATTCCTGTATTCTCGCAGATAACCTCGGCCTCGCCGAGATCATTCTGGTATCTTGTCCAGGACACGTGACACCTCGGCTGACACTTCGGTGTCACCTCGGCCACGTGTTGGTACTCAGAAAATACATCCCCACACAACCAATTATTGTTCAAATTGTGGAATCAAATGATAATATCTTTACATTTCTTAATTTCGACGTTTGGAGTCTCTAGTTATTTAAATTAAAAAAATCATCATAAATAAAACTAATAATTAAAATAGCCATTTACATAATTAACTTATTACCCAGGGCTGTCTCAAAATACCTTGAAAATAAAATGACGATGTAAAACGAGATTTTGTTTTTTCACAATTTTTAATCTTCTTGCTACATTTTTATTTAAGATTTATTTTTCTAGTTTTTTATATTCAAAAATAGTAATTAAATCTTAATATTCAATTTTTGATATCTTTTCTATATGATAATAGAAAATTACGAAGAAAAAAAAAAAAACATAATTTGTACAACAAGTTTTGAACCTTATAACAAATTAAATCTTGAGTTTTTAACATGTTCTTGTACAAAATTAGATTCATGGGAAAAAAAAACTCTAGGGTTTGACCTATTATGACAAATTAAGTTCTGAATATTTTATTTTATCAATTTAAACCCCTAATCTTTTATATGTTTTCACCATTTGCTTACTTTCGTTAAGTATAATTGATAAAAAAATAAATAAAATTATGTTTTAGTTACTAAACTTAACGAAAATGAGTCTTTTAGACAATCTATTTATACCTACATTAATTTTAATGGCTAAAATACTCTTTTTTTGTCGATTTTATTTGACAAAAATAGACGAATAATTTAGGTTGAAAATAAATATAAAATTAGGGTTTGATTTAATAAAATTAAAAACTCACGATTTATTTTGTTAAAAAGGTTAAACCCTGAGTTTTTTTTTTTTTTAAATTTCCCCATGAATCTAATATTTTAATTATAAATTTGTACAACAATTGGTTTTTTTTTTTGAACTTTGAACTCTCAAAAAATGATCTAAATTTACACAACCCTACTACTCGTTTATCAGATTATGAAAGCTTTCATTTTTTTTTTTCTTTTTCATTGGAAAAAAAAATAATATTATTGATGCAATCAGCAGAGAATGAAAGATATCATTTTGACAGGAAAATAGTCCTACCAAATTGCTAGCTAAACCACCATACAATACTTGAAAAGCCTCAAGTCAAACAAAATGGACTCATTCAAATTTATGGAGATATCGAAGTCCTATCATCATCAATTTCCCTGTCTGTACAAACCAAAAAAATAAAACTAAATTAAAAATTGGCTTACATTACTGGTATTGTTTCGAGAATTGACAAGATAAAATAAATGCATTAGCATCGCATCATGTAAAGCTTCTCTCTCCAATAATACCTTAGTTTTTGGTTTTGGTTTTGATTTTGGTTTTTGGTATGGAAACAGAAGCACTGTTGTGGACTGCAATTAAGGGTGTGTCGGAGCCAGACAATAGAAAGTTTTTTATTTGGTAGCGTTTGGTAGAGTTTTGTAAATGTGATTTGAGAGTATGAGTTGTATTTTGAGTTTGTGTGTTGTGGAATTATGATTTGAGTGTAGAAAATTTGTTTGGTAAAGATTTTTGAAAATAGTTTTGAAAATAGTTTTGATTTGAGTGGAGAATTATTAATGTGACATTTGATATTTAATACAAAAATTTATAGCTCATAACTAAACATACAACTCAAAATTATTTTAAAACACATAAAAAATTTTAAAAATTTCAAAAAATATTTTTTTCGATTATATAAAAATTAACATGTCAATTGTAAAAAAAAAAAAAAAATCACTATTTCGGTCAATCGGTCAGACGACCAGCCGGACGTCCCGTTAGCAAAAATTTTGAAAAAAAAAAAATCTGAAAAGCGCGGCTGCTGCAGATAACTCTGCAGAGTTTTGGAAACAAAACACGTTCCAAACACTATACTGAAAACACAATGTAGAACTAACTTTTGAAAACACAAACAAACAGAGCCTTTTATTTTTGTTTTATTTTCCTTTCTATTCTTCGTGGTTTTAATAGTTGACTTTATTAAATTTTGACTGTATATAAATTCAAAATTTCTGAAGAGGAATATGAAAAATGCACCTTTTCTTTTTTTATCAGAAAGAAATGTTCATTATTCAAGCCAAACGGCACTTATAAAAGGAAACCATCCAAAAGATTAACTTACACCAAGCAAAGAAAAATCAGATCAAATAAACACACAGGTATAAAACTATGAAAATATCAAATGCACAACAAGTGCTTATGCTCGTGCTCGTGCTCGTGCTCGTACTACAAGCAGAAGCCAAAAAAATTAGCTATAGAGCATGTCTAAGATAGGTCATAAATTACACCACAGAGTGGGTAAGCCGCAGAATAGCATCGATGGATTCCATATAGCACTCACAAACCAAAAAAAAACAAAGAAAAGTTGGAGTGTACAACCTCAAACTCGGAGGAACCACTGGATCGAGAGAGGCAACCAAATCCAAAGCAGATCTGGCTGTGGGAAGGTGATGAGGAGATAGTAAGCAGCGGAGAAGAAGAGCATGGCAGATCCGGCAGCGGTGGGAGGAGAAGCAACCCAGCAAACTTCCACCAAGGGGAAAAAAATCCTCACAAAGAGGAAAATGTTGGGAAGAGAGATCTCCCAAGGTTTATTGAGCAGAGAACAAGAAGGAAAAGAAAATAGGGGAGAGAGAAGAGGGGTGGCTGGAGGCCGAAGCCCCCTTCCCCTTCCAAACGGCATTGCTGGTTGAAACCCTAAGGGAAGAGGCTAGAGAGAGATGCTCTCGTTTTTATAGAGAGAGTACGATGAAATGGGTTGAAATAGAATGTTCATTCTAATTTTATATTTCCTTTCTCTTATTTGGTACGTTTTATTTAAGTAGGAATGGTATTCTAACATAATGTAAGAATGCCTATTCCTTCCTCCAATCTAAAGAATGATCATTTCATTCCATCATGGAGTTATCATAAAAATTTATTATTATTTTTTTGTTAGCACTTTAAAAAATATATATATATATTATTTAACTACTACCACCATTCCGTTCTCCTACCACCCTATCGCCACCCCACCCTATTACCACCACAACCACCACTACCACCACCACCACGATAGCCGCAACAGCCACCACACAATCATATTACCACCACCGTACTACCAATGTCGCCACTACTACCACCATCACTACTGTTGGTTGTCGCCATCCCCACTACCACTATCGCAACCAGAGCACCACCTTACCACCACCACTAAGGCCACAACAATCTACTGTCACCATCTTACTATCATCACCATTGATGTTGCCGCCGCCACTACTACGACTCACACCATCACTTTCACAACTACTAATATTACCATTATCTATATAAATTTTTAATTTATTTGTTACTAGCTTGTTAAAAAAATAAATAAATAATAAAATTTATTCCATTCCATGAGTTTAATAAGTATAACCAAATGTAAGAATTTGAATTATCATCTTATTCCTATGTCATTCCATATTGGCAACAAAATAATGTAATGGGAGTAGATATTTCATTCCATTCAAGATTGTATTTCATTTTTACTCTCATTCTATATCCACTTCATTTTTTTTCGTCATTCCAAACATGCTCTAAATAATTGACAAACCGCAAAAATTGTGAAGCGTATGATTTGATTCGATGCAAAGCCATTATATATATAATTTTGACCAAGCCATGATGAAAGTCTCAAAAGAGATTGAGTTGGGCTATGACTTGTGTAATGGATGAATTATTTTAGCCCAATAATAATCAAAGCTCAATCAAGATAATGAAATCTGTTTAGGGGGACTTACAGGCCGGTCCTATTGACTAGATTCATTTACCTGTATGTCCTACTCATTTTTTTACCTCTCAATATCCCCAAAATACCCTTCCTACACCTCATTCAACAACCCAATCATCAAATTACTACCATGACCTACCACCTCCCACTTCTAGCTATCGACGAGTACTTCCAACTGTCGGTGATAACCTTCGACAACCTCTGACGATCACCTCTAGCAACCTTCGGCGCTCACTACTGTCACTATCTCCTAAGATCTAACGGCGCCAGGAGAAGAAGAAGAAAAAGAAGAAGAATGAGCGAGAGAGAGAGAGAAAGAGAGAAGATGAAGAGGAAAAGAAAAAGGAAAGGCTTTACTAGAAAATTGTTAGCCTTTGTGTCGTAGATTAACATAACCATGCCTTTACCATATGCTCTTTATTCTCTTTCCAGTGATAAATTTATCACTGATAGATTGACCCATCCAACATATTCACATCTACAACGACAAATCAGTAATAAATTCATCATTGTATAAATATAAAAAATCAGCAATAGCATACAACATATTCAACAAATCAATGATAAATTTATCACTGATAGATTAATCACACCGCATATTCATCTCTCTCTAGTGACAAAAATGATAAATTTATCACTGTCTGTTTGATAAAAAATTACAAAAAGAACATCTCATCATCATCATCACAAATTAACACAAGATTCAGAGGCATATTCAGTAATAAATTTAGCAGTGATAAACACATTCACTGATAAATTTTTTAATAGTTGTTTGTTAAAAGATTACAAAAAAAAAAAAAAAAAAAAGAAGCTTGTCATCATCGTCACAAGTCAACACCAGATTCAAAGAAATATGTCAGTGATACATTTATCACTGACACAACATATTTGGTTTAAGAGAAATAAAAAGAGAGAGGGGGAGTGAGGAAGAGAGATGTGATAAATATAACATGAACAAAAATCAGTGATAAATTTATCATTATAGTAATATCAAAATTCAAGCAGCAATAATCCACAACATATTAAACAAATTAGTGATAAATTTATCACTGAATTAAGTGATAAATTCATCAGATTAGTTCAACATGTTTTACAAATGTAGATTTTCACCAATACACTGTAGAAAGAGACTCGATCTTATCAGCGACCATGTAAAGGACCAAATTGGTGTTAAAGATGGTAGATCGACATTGAAAACAATTAGATTTGAAGCTATTGGTGAAGTTCGACGTCGAAGATGGTAGATTGATGATTGAAGAAGAACAATGATGATGGTAGATGAAAGATGGAGGAAGACCGACGGTAATGACAAAGAGGGAGGAAGACCGACGGTAATGACAAAGAGGAAGGAAGACGACAATGTTAGGTGAGCGAGTCAAATGGTTGAGAGATAGTGAAGTATAGATCTGCGATGGTGGAGATGGTTCGTGAGCAATGGTGGTGGCAGTGGCCGGCGAAGGTGGTGGTGGTGGTGGTGACTGGTGGTGGTGGAGGTGGAGGTGGAGGTGGAGGTGGCGGTGGCGGTGGTTAGTGACGGACAACAATGGTGGTTGTGGGTGGATGGCCATGGCCATGGCCATAGCCATAGCTACAATGGTGGTATTTTCTATAGAGATATATATATATATATATAAAAGAAAGAAGAAGAGTTTTGGAAAATTGATCAAGAGAGAAGTTAATACAAATTGAAAAAATTAATGAGTAATAAATATTATAAACAATTAAAGATTTAGAAGGCATTTAGGATGATTTAAGAGCAATGATTCATCCCCCCTTTTCCCCCCACCCCCTTTGACCCCCTCTCTCTCTCATTGGTTACATTTTCTTTTTCTTTTTCTTTTTTTTCCTACTTCTCCAATCACTACCCGCCACGTGGCAAAGGGGGGTGAGGGGGTGACCCCCAAAAGGGGGTCTCAAGCATTATTTGATGATTTAAATAGGGATTTTTAGCAGCTGGTAGCATGGGTAAAATCGGGATAAAAAAAAATATAATAGGATTTCTTGGTGCATGAGATAGAAAATTATGACATAATGAGTAATAGATTCAATTAGTGAGGCCAGTTGGTAAAAATCCCATCTGCTTATTGTTTACCTTTTAACCCAAAACAATTGAGCATATATCTAATAATAAATAACTATCATGTATTTTATTTTAATTTTTAAATTTTTTTTTTTTTTTCATATTTCTTGCTACAATTGATATATCATGTATAGTTTACTATGATGCTGATGCCACCTTTTGACAGAAGAATTACGGATTAATTATGATTCAACTAAATTAACCACAGTTAAAACACTTGAGAGCACAAATATAAAAAGTAGATAAAACACCCAAATCAAGTGTGTGTACTCGCGCACACAAGCTTTAATATATTATACATGTAAAACTCAGATGTGCTATTAGTGCATCTTTAAGATTCCGGTTGGGTAGATGTGGATTTGAAATACATGAATTTGATATTAATTATTCAAAAAAAATAACTCAAATTTATATTTAATAGTTTATCAATAAATTTTAAGATTGAATTAAATAATTTTTTCATAATTTATTTTATATAATTATGCTAAGGATTCACTTTTAGTTAAAAGAAGCTTACTAAATTACAGCTCTTCTATTTCAATTTATCTTCAATATTATTGGGTTAAAGATATACGAGGCATGTCCACCTCCCATTTGCTACTATTTATTAGCCAATACGTGACGTCACGCTTACACTCAATATAAATTGTTTCCACTGGCACACACACATACTAGTGACAAAGAACTGCACCATGAAATTTTGTAAAACTTTGGTAATTCAACCCATTGATTGTGGTTAATTGATGCTGCAACAATTAGATACAAATCATATTTTTTAACAAGTAAATAAATAAATAAATAAAAATCGAATGTGATCAAACCAACTTAGAAAGCAATCTTTGAGGTGAAAATTGAATTGTTGCAATACTGTATAATGAAAATATGATTCTATGATGCATATACTACATTAGATGGAGCTAGCTAGTAGCACTCTCAGTTAATCTAAGGAGTTCTCAAGCAGATCTGCACCGAGGTCCTCAAACATCACCACATCTTCTTGATTTCTAATTTCTTCCTTCTTGTTTTCTCCACTTCATCTTGAAAACTTCTTTCTCATCTTGCGTGGCTCTTTCAACACTTTAGCTGGGGAGGAACCCGAGCCACATCCATTGCCACAGCCACCATTGTAGTTTCAATTCATGTCGAGAAGTGATTTTTGGACTCTCTCTATTGGAAAGTTGAGCTAAGCCATCGGGCATGGTATTGTCAATGCAGCTTGATTATAGGCTAAAACAGCCTCCTCTGCAGTACTAAATGTTCTGAGCCAAACCCTAATCACATATCTCCGCTGCATGCTTTCCCAATTGTCGTGAAGAAAACCATGATTCAATCCACTTGCTTTATTGAACTTTCAATCTTGATTACAATGATGCAACATCTCTTCTCTATATATATATACAACACTTCATATACTTTAGTACATTTTTTTTTTTTTTTGGATAACGCAGGTATTCCCAACCCTCCGATTTTTAGGGCAGCCAGGACTAATTCTGCAAGGTAAGTAGCCCGGGGGAAGCCGTGTACCCTTTAGTACATTCTTGATGATTATGCTATATATCTATTTTATACACGTGCTCTAATTAGTTGGTTATAATTGCCATCTAACTACTTTGATGAGTTGGATATGGCTTGAGCACATGCTAAGGCTTCAGCTGTGGCTGATGCTTGAGCTATGGCTTTAGCATCAGGATCAGAATCCTCAACATCCCCTTTCAAGCTAATGGGCTAATTGAAGACCACGAGCTTGTTTTTAAGATACTGAAATCTGGAGATTGCCAAAGGCTTGGTGAACAAATCAACTAGTTGGTCAATAGTAGGAATGTATTTTAGGGTAAGGTATTTGGCAAGGACTTTATCACGCACAAAGTGACAATCGATTTCAATATGTTTAGAACGAGAGTGAAACAAGGGATTTGAGGCCAAGGCTATTGAGGAAAGATTGTCACAACCAAGAATAGGAGTAGTAGGAGAAGAGATACCAAGCTTAGTAAGTAACATAGAAATCCAACTTAACTTTGCAGCAGTATGAGTGAAAGCTCGATATTCAGCCTCTGTGGAGGACTGTGAGATAGTGGCTTGTTTCTTGGCTGACCAAGACGCCAGGTTTGAGCCCAAAACAATATAATACCCAAAAGTAGATTTTTGATCATAAACATCTCTAGCCTAATTAGCATTTGAGAAACCATGAACATTAAAGGTGCTAGGAGTAAATGTAAAACCATGTGTGAGAGTAACCTGCACAAAACTGAGAAGCCTTTTTACTGCAGCAAAATTCCCAACGGTAGGAGCATGCATATGTTGGCATGCTTGATTAACAACTAGAGATAGATCAGGTCGAGCGATGGTAAGATATTATAAGGCACCAACAATGCTTCGGTAGAGATTATGATTATCAAATGGAAGGGAAGCATTAGGAGGAAGACTAGGTTTAACAGAAATAGGTGAAGAACATGGTTTATAATATAGTTTTAAGAAAAATTTATGTAGCATATATCTGCTGAGACAAAAAATACCTTGATGCTGTAGACTGAACTGAAATACCCAGAAAATATGAAATATCCCCCAACTCCTTCATTGAAAAAACCCTATGCATTTGAGTAATGAGATTTTGAATGTGTGAAGAATTACTCCCAGTAAACAAGATATCATCAACATAGACAAGGAGATAAGTCATTGAGGTAGCTATTCTATGCATGAACACGGAAGAGTCACACTTGCTATTCTTGAAACCTTGAGAGAGCAAGAAAGTGGAAAAAGTATAATACAACATTGGGAGCTTGTTTCAGGCCATATAAAGCTTTTTGAAGTTTGCAAACATGAGTAGTTGAAGAAGAATCCACAAAACCATGAGGTTGAAGCATGGACACCTATTCTTCAAGAAAACCATGAAGAAATGCATTGGAAATGTCCAATTGTTTGAGTGGCTAGGCATGATGAAGAGCAAGATAGAGCAAAATTCTGATTATAGGGTGTTTGGCCACAAGATTAAAAGTATCCTGAAAATCCACACCCTCTTGGTGTAGGTAACCTTTGGCCACTAACCGAGCTTTTTATGCCTAGTAATTGTTCCATCAGAATTCTTTTTAACCTTAAAAACCCACTTACATTTAATGGAATTCTTAGCAGGTGGCAGAGGAACTAAGGTCCAAGTGTGTTCCTTCTGAAGAGCACTGAATTCTTCTAACATAGCTTTATGTCACATAGGAGACAATAGAGCTTCTTTATAAGAAGGAGGTTCTGTGTCTAAGTAAAGAGGAGGAGAAAAGGAGATAGTAGCTAGACATTGTAAAGAAGTGATAGATTTGGACCTAGTGATCATGGGATGTATATTAGAAGATACTGGTTGAGGTGGTGGCAAATGTAAGTGAATAGCAATAAACTGAATAGGGACATTAAAACCTAGAGAATAAGGACTAACAAGAGGTGAAGGAGAAGAACCAGAAGTAATTAGAGAGTTAGAATGGTGACTAGGAATAGGAAGAGAAGAATTCTAATCTAAAGTAGTTGAAGCATGAGGAGATAAGGATTGTGATGAAGGAGATGAAGAATAAAGGGACTGATTAGGAGTTGCAGAAGACCAAAAGAATGATTGAATGACAGGTAGGGTAGAAAAAGAAGTGTGAGTGGAAGATTGGGAAGAAGACTGGGCAAAAGGAAAAATACTTTCATTGAATACTACATGTATAGACAAATAAATCCGACCAGTGAGAGGGTCAAGACATCTATAACCCTTGAGAAATGATGGTACCCCCAAAACACACATGAAATAGCTTTACGCTGAAATTTTGTAGAATTATAAAGTTTTAGCCAAGGGAAACATTGACACCTAAAGGTCCCAAAAAAGGAGTAATTAGGTGGTGAGTGAAATAGAATTTCAAATGGTCACTTATGCTCAAGTTTAGCTGATGGTAGTCTATTGATAAGGAAAATAGCAATAGCTATGGCATCATGTCGAGCTAAATCACCTTGACAAGAAGTTTAGAGTTGAACAAAACATTAACTAAATATGCCGAGCAAAATCAATTCGACAAGATGCTTATAGTTGAACAAAACATCAACTCAATTGGCCGAGCTAAATCAGCTCAGCAATTTAGCTCGACAAGAAGCTTGGAGTTGAACAAATCATTAACTCAACTTGTCATGCTAAATCAGCTCGGCAAAAAGCTTGGAGTTGAACAAATCATCAACTCAACTAACCAAGCTAAATCAGTTTGGCAAGAAGCTTTTAGTTGAACAAAACATCAACTAAATTTGTTGAGCAAAAATCAACTCGGCAAGATGCTTAAAGTTGAACAAAACATCAACTCAACTGGCCAAGAAAAATCAACTCTGCAAGAAGCTTGGAGTTGAACAAATTATCAACTCAACTTGCCGATCTAAATCAGCTCAGCAAAAGGCTCGGAGTTAAACAAATCATTAACTCAACTTGCCGAGCTAAATCAGCTCGGCAGGAAGCTTTGAGTTAAGAAAAACATCAGCTCACTTTGCACTTTTTAGTTCAGCCAACAACGCCTCGTACTCAGCCTTGTTGTTTGATGTTGGGAACCCACGTGTGATTGAATGTTTTATGGTTAGACCATCTGGTGAGATCAAAACTACGCCCAGTCCGGTGCCATGCCTGTTTAAAGTGCCATCGAAAAAAAGTTTCCACATTTCTCTAACAAACAACTTTCAACATTCTAAAGGATCTTGAGATTTTTGAAGAGCCAAGCATTCTCTATCTTTATTGCTCGGCTTAACTGTCTGCAGGGCCTTATCTTTGACTGGTGCCTCAGCTATTTTTGCTTCAAGTGCGCCATTGTTGACTGCAACTTGCATGACCTCTTCCCCCTTAGCGATGTGTTGTTGGATCTAACAGGTTGTCTTGTTATTTCCAAACTTGCCAGCGCATTACTAGGTCTTGGTTTCTCTTTAATTGGCAATTTAACGGCCTGACGCACAACTTCCATGATGCCATCCCCGCTTTGTTCAGCTGGTAGGTTAGGATCAATTGAAGGGAGCATAGGCCTTGCTATTTCTACAATGTCGTCTTCATTTAGTTCCATTGACTTAGTGGGATATGTTGAATGGATAGTAGGCTTTGCAATTTTCACGGTGCCCACTTCCCTTTGTCTGGTTACGTCTGGAAGATCCATCGGGCAAACTGGGTGAGTCACTGTGAGAACTCTGCAACGAAGTCAGCCAACACTTGGGCTTTGATGGTGGTTCTAGGTTGAAACATAATGTCGAACTGCCCCAATTTGACTACCCACTTCAAGATCCGACCAGAGAAGTTTGCTCTCTCAAACAAGGCCTTCAATGGGAATTTGGTCATCACTACGATCGTGTAAGTGTAAAAATAGTGTGCCAACTTCTTGGAGGCCATCATTAGTACTAAGGAAAGCTTTTCCAATGAAAAGTATCTTGACTGTGCTGGAAGCAATGTTTTGCTCACATAGAAGATTAGGAGGTGTTGTATGCCTTTTGCCGTAACGAGCACCATACTAATGGCATGTTAAGAGACGGCCAAATAGAGGAACAGTTCTTCACTTGGCACTGGCATTACGAGAAGTAGAGCGGATGACAAGAATGTCTTCAGGTTTGCTAATGCTTGGTCGCATTCCTCATTTTACAAGAACTTCAAATTCAGAGCTTGAAAGAAAGAACAAGAATGATCTGATGAAGGGCTTATGAATCTATTAAGCACAGTTGCCATTTTGGCAAGATGTTGCACATCCTTCGCTGAGTTTGGCTGCTTCAACTCCTGCATGGCCTTGATTTGGAGGGATCCGCCTCAATTCCTTGGTTGGTCACCAAGAAGCCCCAAAACTTTCCTAATCCCATACCAAAGGCGCATTTAGACGCATTGAGACGCAACTTGTGCCGCTTAAGGATTCTGAACATCTCAGCTAGAACGTTCAGCTGATTAGCCTCATTCTTACTCTTGACCACCATGTCGTTAATGTATGCTTCCAGAGTCCAGTCAAGTAGAGGGGTAATCATCTTAGTAATCATTCTTTGGAAGGTGGCCCTAGCATTCTTCAGCCCGAAAAGGGCATGACTTTGTAGTAGAACAACCCCCGTGGGGTCGTGAAAGAAGTAATTTCCCTGTCTGGCCCATACATGGCGATCTAGTGGTAGCTGTGGTAGGCATCTAGGAAACTAAGCCTATTGTGCTTGGCTATAAGGTTCAGCAGTTACTCAATTCAGGGAAATAAGAAGTTATCTTTGGGCCAAGCTTTATTGACCGTCTTGTAGTTGATGCAGACTCGCCATTTTCCATTCTTCTTGGGCACAACTATCGTGTTAGAAATCCACCGAGGGTAGTGCACCTCTTGGATTGCCCCTACTTCCAACAAGTTATTAACTTCTTTCGCCACCACCTCAGCTTGATGAAGTGCTAATTACCGTGCTCTTTGTGTGTCTGGCCGGGTGTTTGAAAAGATATTGAGTTGGCAGCAAATAAAGTTTGGATCGATGCCGGGCATATCGTAAGGCGTCCACAAAAACATTTTAATGTTTTCCACCAAAAAGCCTGTAATCTCCAATCACTCCTAGGCGGATGGGGATGACTTGAGCAAAAAGAACTTGCTCAGATTATTTTCATCGATTCTCACTTCTACCAAGTCTTTAACAGCCCTGTTTTCAGCTTTCTTGCCAACATCATCTAGGATGTTTTGATCCTTGGGTCCTTCAATCATTTGCACGAAGCCTTTGGCTGTTCGGCTTCCGTTCACAGCCACAAAACATTGCTTGGCCATCACTTGATCACCTCATACCTCTTCTATCATCTAGATCACAGTGAATAACCTCATTACTTGGTGGTAAGTTGATGCTACTACTTGCATGGCATGAAGTCAGTTATCCTCTGTCTAAGATCATGTTGTAAGTTAAGGGCACCTTCAATACCCAAAACTCCACTTGCTTGATGACTGTAGACACCCCATTTTTGACCGTCCTCAAGACTTGGACGTCACCGTTGGAGCACTCGGTGATTATCCATGTTTGCGTTCGTTTGGAGTTCCCGGAGTTCTCGGCTCGCGCGCCTTGCCTCAGGACTTCCGAACTCGACCGTTTTGTGTTTGGTTTTGCACCAAACACTTGTGTTTTTCCTTGGAAGGGCAGGGAATGCTTTGTGAGGCATCCTCACACACCACCGGCACTGGCTAGAGGCCACCGGCTGGCTGGTGTTTCCATCGGCACTTTATTGTGCCGACCGGCACTCTTTTGTGCCGACCGGCACTAAGTTTTGCCAAAATGGCACTCTTTGCCAGCCGGACACTGTGCAGTTGCTTTATGAGATATTTTCAGACAGCTGTATAGTTTTGGTTCCCCTCCATACACGTGTATGGAGGGATGACCCTCTTAGTTAGCTTAGCTTGTAAGCTTTGCAAGCTTTGCTTGCCTATAAGAGGACCACTCCTCTTCTTGGCTTAGGGTTACAAAATTTTAGACATTTTAGACAGACCAAGCTCTGGTTTTTAGGGTTAGGATAGATACACATCCTATCTCTCTTCTTCCCTCTTGTTTTGTACACTAGGTGTTTGTGTCATACTTTTGCTCACCAACACCTAGTGTTTCACCTTCCTTGAGTTCTTGAGGGTCCAGAGGTTTGTTTTGGAGCTTTGGAGCTGGTTTGGTGCTCAAGGAAACCAACACATCCCCATTGTTGAAGAAGGCTACAAGGGTAAGAATTTACTCTCTTTTTACCCCATTTTTGTACCTTGTTTCTACTTGCTTTCTACTTGCTTTAGAACTGTTTTTGTGCTTAGTCTATAATACAAAAAAGTTCTGATTTTTAGGCCTCTTTATTGTTTATCAAGAGTGTTTTGTGGTTTGAGCAAGTTTGACCACCCTTAGGCCTTGAAAAGGCCCTTCTTTGTGCCATATTGTGAGAGATCCGAGACTTTGGTGTTAGGATCTCTTCACCACTGAAATCTTGAGGGATTTTAGTAGTGAAGATGATGCCTTAGAGTCTCAAGAAGGAGAGGACCACCCCCTCTCCTTGATGTCCTTGAAAAGGGCAAGATTTGGCTTCTCGCGGGAGCTTGTGCTTAAGTGTGTGTTGAGCATGTTTGGTTTGTTTTTCATGCTTATATTGCCATGATATAACATGTTTCTAAGTTGGTTTAGGTCCCTTATGCATGCTTAGCATAGTTGCCTTGTAATGCCTTTTGATCCTCTAACATGCCTAGGTTGTATGCCTTAGCTTCTAGCATGTTTTAGGCTTGCATTTGTGAAGTTTTTGTGCTCATATTTCCATGTTTAAGGTCTGTCTCATGTTGTTTGAGTCAACCATAGCATGCTTAATATAGCCTCTTTGTATTCGGCTTGTTGGCCTTAAGAGCATGAAAGTGTAGTATGCCTTGCTTACACTATTTTCAATGGTTTGGAACCATCTAGCATGTTATTTCAGTCCCTTTGGTGTGCTTGTGTGCTTGCCTTAGTTGCCTCTTTAATGCTTTAAAAACATGTGTTGAATGCTTCATGTTTTGGCTTTAATGCATGCCTTTGAATTCATGTCACCTAGATGCCATCTAGGTGGTCCTTTAGGCTTAGTTTTATGTGTTAAAACTCTGATTTTAGTTGCTTAAGTATTGCCATGTGTGGTTGTGCTAAGGGTGGTTCAAACCCTCATTGATTTGCTTTGAACCTTAGACCATTTGCATGCTTTGGTTTGGTCTACTTTGACTTGGTTTGGCACCATGTTTTGCATGATTTTCAGAGCTTTACAATGTGTGCTCATTGCCCTTGTTTGGTATCTCCAAGTGTGCTTGGGGGTTGCCATGTTTATGCCTTGGGTTTGGACCATAACACTTGCATGTGTGTGTGTGTTTAGTCTCCATTTCTAGGCACTTTGGCCACTGATTTTAGGCCAATTAGGAGTAGCCTAATTCATGTTTTAGTCCACGCCATTGCTTGGTTTACATGCTTCTTTGCTTAGGTTGTATGCCTAACATGTTTAGCTTGCTTGCATTGTTCATGTTGCATGTTAGATAACATGCTTAGAGTTGTATTGCATGAGCATGCATGCTTGGCCTCTTGAGATGAAAATGATAGAGGTTTGGCACCCTTTCATGTTTATTTGGTTTGCATGCATTTGAAAGTGAAGTTGCATCCTTGGTTCCTTGGGCCATCATGCATGGAAATGCGTGATTGGTGGTCCGGGAATCGAGGCACATGCCCCTTTGAGTCACTAACATGATAAGGGATGTGTTTGGGGCATAAATGGCTTGAATTATATTGCCATGCATGTTGTTGTCCCCTGCTGCTGTGAGTTGCAGGTTTTGCAGGCATTTTGTGCCGACCGGCACTGTTTAGTGCCGACCGGCACTGTTTAGTGCCGACCGGCAGTAATTTGGCAGCCGATGGATGAGTCTAGTGCCGGTGGCCTCCTCCTTCAGCCGGTCGTGTCCTACCCCAGCCGGTGGTGATCCCCAGTGTCCTGAGAGGCACTCCTGGGACTTTGGCAATTTTCTAAGGAGGAGAGCAGAGGAAACAGAGGCACACTTGCATGGCAGTGCGGTTCCGAGCCAGTCCCGAGCGTGTGCTGCATTTGGCCCTCATCCCAAGGCGGTTTACTGTTTAATTAGATTAATTATTTTGATTAATTAATTTAGTTAATTTGTAGTAACTAATTAGCTTGCGTAGTTAATTAAATTGTATATTCTTTTGGTCCCTCTGAGTGAGGGCAAAGTTGTAATAAGTGTGTGTGAGTGGGTGTATGTCTTCCAATCCCCATTTCTTTCTTCCCTTTTATTTACCCGCTTATGTTGGTAGATTAGGGCACGCTTATTTTAGCATACCTTATGCAATGCATGCGGGCATTCATGCATTTGTTTACATGCACCAGGCTCGGTACATCATACAAACTGCATAAGCCATTCA
Source organism: Camellia granthamiana (assembly GCA_036172215.1). NCBI lineage: Eukaryota > Viridiplantae > Streptophyta > Magnoliopsida > Ericales > Theaceae > Camellia > Camellia granthamiana. The sequence continues at coordinate 79,391,517 of CM069903.1, forward strand.
ATTCCAAATTGAGTATATGCTATTTGATCTCACATGCCATTTATAGATTAGCCGAGCCTATTCTAGGTTGCATTCTGTATGCGTTGCATTAGCCACTTAACATGAACTAGGATCATGCATATGATTACTAACTGGTTTCTGTTTTGGCTCGGAGTACTAGGTGAGCTTTTATGCTTTAGCATATCACATGTGTGTGATTGTTGCCATGATAGCATGATTACCATGAGGCTAGCTGCTTATGTGATATAACTGCTTGAATGCCTGTGGGTGGAGGTTGAATTACCTAAATTGGGACAATGCATTAAAAACTGTGAGTTTTAAGCCCACTAGTTAGTGGCAAAACCATCTTTTCTAAAGCCCACTTGAGGGTGGCAAAACCTGCATTTTAGCCTACTTGCGAGTAGCAAACTGTTTTCAAAACAAACATGTAGTGTTTTGTTCCAACTTAGGCGATTTGGTCTATACTTGTTTGCTGTGCGCATAACATAGTAATTCTAGGCTAATAACTGGAATAAGAGCATGTAATGTTTTCAAAAACGGATATCACGGTTAGTAGAGGCCGGTCTTCGGACCGGGCGAAAGGGGGTGCTCATAGCTGACCTTCCCCGATCGTACCCAAGCTCCCGAGCCAAGACCACTTTGGTGATGACGGGCATGTGGCCTTCGGCACCGAGTCAGGGTTTCCTAAATTTCCCATTTTAAATATTTAGGTGGCGACTCTGTAATCTGGCAAAGCAGTCCATGTTTGGCACTACTTTTCAAAAATCTGTTTTCTCAAACGATTTGCCGGATTTGGACTCTTTGGTTAAGATTTAGAACCGTGACAACAAAAAGGGAGTCCGAACTGTAGCATAGAGGCCCCCGCGGGCGCTGTTACAGTTTCTGGCGACTCCGCTGGGGATTTTAGAGAGCTTGACTCGAACTCGTGATATCCTGTTTTGACTATGTTTGTGTGTTTCTTTGCATTGCATTTGCATTGGTGCGCCTAGGACACCGTGTTGGCCATCTGATATTCCTGAGCGGTTTGCTGGAGGCTTGCCTTGTCAAGGCATGACCATAAGGCTGACCGGTTGCGGGCTCTGCCAGTATGGGAACACAAACCCCGGTTTTACTAGGGCACCCTCTTTTGACCATTCGACCTAGTGCATATTCGGAATCCGTAGTGACCATTCTAAACTACGACAGGTTGCTTACCCGATATAGGTTGTTTGAAACCGCTGCATGCATAGTAAAACCATAGCTCCTGACAAAATAGGACAGGGAAACCCTACCCCAATATAGGGGTGTTTTGGCTCTCATTTATCTGCTATGTGCTTCTAGAGTGTATCTCTGCAGGAAAGTACATGTCAGCTTGCAAGTTTGAGTATCCGGCCCGAGGGGCACCAGTATCAGTGTTGTTGAGGAACCAGTTATATCTGCGGGTATCAGTTCAGTTCTGGGAACAGTGATTCTGGGGAACAGTAATCAGTAGTAGAGATCAGTTGTTTGACTGCGTCTGTGTTTGATCTGTTTTGGGCTGAAGTGCTGTCCGTTTTTTCCTTTCAGTTCAGAGAGTTCAGAAAGTCGATACAGAATAGCCAGTGTTTCCCCTTTGCTGAGGCAGAACTAGGGATGACGCAGAGTTCAGAAGAAATAGTGGTTATGACAGCCGCGTTGGATCAAGGGATTACCTTACAAAGCGAGACCGGCGTTGATATGCCGCATCCTCCCAGGTCGCCCGCTGCACACCCGATTTGGGTACCCCAGTTTTATCAGGCTCGCGAGCCCACTACATTCGAGCTAATGGGTATGATAGGCGATCTCCAGAGGTCCGTGGCGGATCTCGCTTACGGAATGTCAGCCTCGCCACCGGTTGCACCGTATGCCGGAAATTTCGAACCCCAGGAACCCCCACTACTGGGACGGATTGTAATTGAGCTTAATCAACCGGAGATGGTCTCCACCCACAACAGTGATGCATCGATACCAACCCAAACCTCTCACCAGGCTGAGGCCAGGGGCAAAGACAAAGCAAAGGCAGATGCCGATCCCGTTGAACAACTGCTGTGGGCAGTCGAGGCTTTGAAAGCCGGAGGAATGAGCAAACAACAGGTATCCGCGATCGTAACCAAAATTGTGGATGATGTTTTCCCCACTCTACCTGAGGGTAGTTCAAATCAGTCAGAAAACCGGGACAGGCCCCGTCATGCCAGGGTAGCTCCTCCCATTCCCAACCCTACACCGGGGAAGGATCAGAAATCCAAGCTCGCGCCTGCCGATCCGTTCGCTAGTGCATCCAGCAAGAACACTCAGAATTCCAAGTACCAGCCCCGAGGGCATAGGGTCTTTCATGCTCTCTACATGCCGCTGTCCAGGGCGCTTCTCATTTTGGCCAAGAAGGGGCATCTTACACCTCTGGAGCCGCGACCTCTGCCGAAGAACCTCCCAGCAGGCCACGATGCTACACAGTACTGTGCGTACCACCAGCAATCTGGCCACTCCACCGATAACTGCTTTCGCCTCCGCCACGAGGTGCAGGATCTGATTGACAACGAGGTTATCCTCCCACCCACCTCAGCTAAATCAGTCACTACCCAGTTGTTGGATTTTGAGGACACCGATACTGCGAGTATGTAATTGGGATTCAACCGCCTGCGGGCAGCGCCTCGAGTTTTTGATGTGGCGTCTGGCATGCATTTTTGAGCATCCACGAATGCTACTTTTGTAAATCCTGGCTTGGGTGTCGAGTCAGCCTTTTGTTCTGTTTTGAGTCTGTCTCTCTGTCCTGAGTCAGTCCTTTTTGCTTAAGGGTCTATCTTGTTGTAACGAGTCAGTCCCTCTTTTGTATAGAATACCAGGTGACTCTGGGGTTGTTGCCTCAAGCACCGTTTTGTTTTGTAATTACTTCTTTTTGCTTTCTTTTTGGGTCTACCTCTGCTGTGGAGCCAGTTTACATCCGGGGAACCTGAATGAAACAGCCGCGGCTATCGTGTTCCCGTACTATCTGTGTTGGGCTAGTTGTGCCAGAGAATTCGAATGGGGTGACAGCGCATTCCGCCCGCCCTTGTGTGCCCTGATAATTATTGCTATGACCTAAGTTTTTTTTTTTAAAAAAAACCTTTTTGAACACTGCGGTGATAAAAACGAAGAGGAAGGAATTCCTAGGGATTTGCAAAACTTTGATCAAGTTGAAAGAAAGAGAGGCATGCTAAGCCCTTAATGATCGAAATCATGCTTGTCAGCGTGAGTACTGAGAAGGACCCTGGCTTGATCCAGACTGGTTCCACACTGTCTTCGGCGCGAGCGATTCGTCGCCTTCTTAAAAACTTTCGAAAACAAAATGTTTTGCGCAGTCCTGCGAAGACCTGTGTGGAATCACTCTTGAGATTACGCAGCTTAGGATCGCTCTCAGCCTCGAGACTCGACCCCTCATTTTCAAACCTTGGACCAGCATCCAGAATGTTCAATAATTAGCTATCAATGCAAGGCCCGTGTGGCCAGACTCGAAGCAGCCCTCGATCAAGGGGCACCGAAATCGGAGCAAAAGACTAGAGTTCACCAGGAGAAGTTGGCAAAGCAACCGTGATTGATTCTCCTGCAAAGTACTGCAACGGTCATTCTCCCGAAAAAGGGGGAGGCTTCGATTTCGAAAACCATTTGGCATGGACTTGCTACGCTTTTACCCTTTGAGAGGCTCGCTGGGCTGAAAACCCGGAAGGGCGACCCAGGCAAAAGTAAGAGCAAAAGAAAAATACAAAAGAAAAAAAAAATCAATCAAAAAAAACCAAAAAATAAGAAAAAAGAAGAAAAAAGAAAAAAATGCAAAAGAAAAAGAAAGAAAAGAAGCTCGCAAGGTCGAAAACCCGCATTGGGCGCCTTGGCAAAAGTAAGAGCCTAAAAATAGTGAAGGTTAAAATACCCGAGAGTACCTTAACCGGAACTACGTAAGGCTTGATTCCCATGTTTTGGGATACGTAGGCAACTTCATCCTGAAGTCCAGCCCTTAACGCTTTCATAGCGTCTCAGTCCATGTAATGGTTTTGATTACCTATGCTTCCTCCGAATCCGATGTCTCGGTTGCAACAACTGGAGCTGCGTGATCAACTTCCTCCTGGAGTCCAACCACCAATGCTTTCAAGGTGACTGTGTCCATATATTGATTGTGGCTTCCTTCGTCCTCTCCGTGCATGAGAATTCGGTTGCGATCAATCATCGATGAGCATGCCGCGGCATCGTCCAAGCAAGGGGCAACTTTCTGTTGCCTCATATCGCCATAAAGTTGCCCTGAGTTGCCGCCCAAACCAGGGGCAACTTTCCGTTGCCCTCTTCCCCCCCTTCAAGCAAGGGGCAATTTTCCCAAATTGCCTCCGATCCGAGGTTGCGTATCTCAAGGGTAGGTTCTGTGCTTGTTGAGCATTGACTGTTCGCGAAAATAGTTTTTGAAAATTTTTACTGAGGTTGACTATTTTCTCGAAAACTATTCCATTTTCCAAAATTGGACCATGTTTGGACCCAAAAGGAAAACTTTCAGTGCTTACAGCCTGATTCGCATGATTTTCAAATCAAAAATTGAACAAGTGTGTTAATCTAACTCTCATTTTTGATCAAAACTATTTTAGAAAACAAAAAAATGGTCAAAGTAATGAACCAGGGGCACAGTCGAGTCGGGTGTTCCGCCTCTCCTTTGTTATCGACATACTTGCCAGAAAGGCACCCTATCTATCAGAAGAAATAGCCGTGAGCTAGCTGTATCGGGCGTGAACCCGCGACTTCCTATTCACTCATTAACCACCCAGGGGAGGGATAAAAAATGAGAGAATAAAGAATAGAGAGGTGTGAATTGAGAGAAAAGTAAGAAAAGGGTTCTCTGTGAGGAAAAAACGAGCTTGAGGGCCGAGTGATGTGAGAATCGCAAATCAGAAAAGGGCGGGAAGTATGCCCGGAGGAATTGGCTCCTCGGAATCTGTAGTCTTTTGTTTTCTCTAAACACGTCCGTGTGTCGTGTCTTTTGATTGCCAGTCTCAACTGTTGTTTTGAGTCTTTCCCGAGTGTGTCTCGTCGTGTTTAGGTCGTGCGCCTTTTGTTTCCTTTGCCGAGTCTTCCCGCTGTGTTCAGTTGTAGGCTCGATACCCAGGTTGAAAACCCTTTCTTTTTCTCAAATCGTTTGTGCTCAGGGTGCTGTGCCGTTCTCTACATCCATGCGAGGCAAGAAAAGAAAAAGGAAAATTTTTGCTGTGGTCCATCTTGTCGGAATGGGGCTGTTTGTTCAGAGTTTGCTGTGTGCAGAATGAACCAAATGCTGTGTTATGGGCTATATGCAGATCAATCCCCAGCAGATTAGTCCCCAGCAGAGTATGGGCTGTGTGTTCGGATTGAGCAGGGATTTGTATGAACTGTTTTGCTGTTTAGTCGGTTGGTTATCTGATTAGTACAGTGCGAGTGCTCAGTTTTCAAACAATAGATCATTTTCATTTACATTTGAGGTGTAATATGATGCAATGCAGTGCGAGGTATGAAATATGCGTATACATACAAATGTAACACTCTTTTTTAGATAAAAAGTTTGTTCCGTTTCATAATCTTTTCAAGTACATAAGTTTTAAGGAAAGCAAAATCTGCTTGCGGCAGTACATAGTACTCTATCTACCAAAAACAGAAAAGTACAATAAAAGAAAATGAAAGAAAAAAAAAACAGCAGAAGTCTGTAATCATCGTCAATGGCCTCGCGCCGGGGGATCCATCCTCGCCCTCTTCCTGGGCAGAAGCATAGGAGCATCGTCAGAAGTGTCGCTGTCGGAGCCCGAGCCCGAGCTGCCCCCGGCCTCCTCCTCAGAGGCCTCCGCCTCCGACTCACCATCCCCTGCAACTGGAGCCTGCGAGCTGCTCCCCACATGGCCGCGCCCCCCTCTGGTGCGGGGGAATATCCTGCCATCCCGAGTGGAAATGGGAGGTCCAGATGGAGCGCCACCACCCACGGGAGGAATCGGGAAGGGAGGCTGAAAAGTGCAAAAAGATAAATGCATCAGTATACATGAAGCAGTTTATCAATGTATGAGTACAGTGTGTGAATGCCGTGAGCAGTGAATCAGTACAGAATGCAATGTATGAGTACAGTGTGTGAATGCCGTGAGCAGTGAATCAGTACAGAATGCAATGTATGAGTACAGTGTGTGAATGTCGTGAGCAGTGAATCAGTGCAGAATGCAGTGTATGAGTACAGTGTGTGAATGCCGTGAGCAGTGAATCAGTGCAGAATGCAGTGTATGAGTACAGTGTGTGAATGCCGTGAGCAGTTTATCAGATGTTGTGTAATGCATCAGGTTGTATGAAACAATGTGTGGTATCAGGCTGTGGTCAGAAGAACATACCGGAAGACTGTAGACAGCCAAGACATCAAGGGTCCGCTGCAGCATCCCCATCAGGGAGGCACACAACTCCACCGACTGCCGTGTGTACTCGGAGGAAGCCTGCAAAAGTATTAGATGCATCAATATTCTGTGGAGTATCAGATGAACTAAACTGAAATGACAATGCAAGATGCAGAAATAAAGTGGTACATACCGGAGGCAAGTCAGGAATGCCAGCCAACTCATGACCAGCCGGAGGAGGAGCAAAAGGGATCTGGTAGGTCTCCACACTCTGCCCCCTGTATGTCAGCATGGTAGGCAGAGCGGGCCAGCCCGTCCCTCGTCCCTTCTGCACTCCCCTCCTGCCGCGAGCTCGAGCTCTCTGTGACGATCCCGCTCCTGCTCCCACCTCTACCCTAGCCGCCAGCGCCGCAGGTCTCTCTGGCTCAGCTCGGGAGCCCCCGCTCAGAGGCCGCATAAGGAAGGTCCGGACGTACTCTG
>CM069903.1:79398543-79420823 GCA_036172215.1 Camellia granthamiana
ATGGATTTGTCCTTGAGCTCGACCCTGCACATTACATAACACATATGGATCACAAACTATTCAATCTGTTCTTAATTCATACATTCCTCTTAGGCTCCTTTCTTATCATTTTAACTCATTCACAATGCTCAATGCATGCCTAAGAGTGCTTAGAAATGAAAGAGAACGGAAAACAAATCACAAAACCACTTTACAAACTTTCTGAAACAGGGCTCTCTGCTCGAGCGTGGCTTTGGCCGCTTGAGCGGACCCATTGGGTCTGCAAAAATACTGGTTGCCTCATTTTTACGCTCGAGCATGACTTCGGATGCTCGAGCTGAAAGTCAAACTACATGGCTCCCCGCTTGGCGTGAATCTCCCTGCTTGAGCGGACGTCCATGTCTACAAAAGTTCTGGAAACTAGCATTTCACGCTCGAGTGGCGATTTCCCCACTCGAGCGGACATGCCGAATTCTGGAATTTCCAGCAACCAGTTTGAGCTTCAAACTTGCATTCAAATCAACATAGCTTGCATTTTAGAACCCATAACTCTCATATACAACTACTAACATGCTACAAACACCAATTTACTACATTATGAAGCTCAAATCTTATGAATCAATCACATACAAACCCAAATCATACCAAACTTACTTCCAATACATTATATTCATGCATTTAAACTTCATATCTCCATCAATCATGCATGCATGTCAATTCTTGACTCCATTTCTATTTCAAATGGTACAAATGGTGCTCATAACCATGAAACTCAACAAAACTATGCTTGCATGTACGATTCAACACTCAATTTCTCATACTCAACTTCTTACATGCTTGATTATGCAATTTCATGGCAAATTCTTACATGCATGTACATATAAGCTTTAAATTCTTCAATTTCATCTCAATTTATGCTCTTGATTACCCAAATAGCTTGAATACACAAATTTACAAACTTATACTCATGAATTTTTGCTCAATTACTCACCTAGGAGCTTCAATCCTCACAATTGTAGTTAAATCTTGAGCCTAGCCTTCCAAACTCGAGTTCTCTTGCAAAATCTTCAAGGATGGCTTCTCTCTCTCTCTCTAAATTTGGCTCACGTTCTCTCTCTAGAGTGAAGAATCTGATTTTTGAGCTCATAAATAATGAGCATGAGTGCAATTAGCCCTTTATATACACACTTGGCTAATCAATTGATTAAGGCCAATTAACTAAAATGAAATTAATCAATTTAATCTAATTATTTCGATCCAAATCAATTTCTAATTAAATTTCACCGTAGGCTCTAAAAATTACGCTAATCACAATGACGTAATCAATTTCGGGTTCTGTGGCCGATAGGGCCTTCAATTTAAATTCTAAAGCAGATAGTCAAACAGATTTTCCTACGGTGAACAGATAGAAATTCAAAACCACATATATTCATATAAATGGCACTCAAAATCATATCAAACACACAATCACAATCATAATCAAGATTAATTAGCATAACACGAACCAGGGTTATCACATAGGCGATCTAGTCTATACTTGTATACTGTGCGCATCACATAGTAATTCTAGGTTAATAACCGGAATAAGAACACATGTGTTTTCAAAAACAAGATATCATGCTTAGTACAGGCCGATCTTTGATCGGGCGAGCGGGGGTGCTCATTGCATGACCTTCCCCTCTTGTATCCAAGTTCCCGAGCCGAGGAAAGTTTGGTGATGACGGACACATGGCCTTAGGCACGAGTCAGGGTTTTCTAAATTCCCCCAAAATAAAATATTTAGGTGGCGACTCTGTATCTGGCAAAGCAGTCCATGTTTGGCACTTCTTTATAAAAATCAGTTTTCCAAAACGATTTGCCGGATTTGGACTCTTTGGTGATTTATCGGTTTCACATTGCACTTTGTGAGATTAGATTCAGAACCGTGACATTGAGTCCGAACTACAGTAACTAGAGAACAAAACGGGATTCGCGCCCTCGCAAGGCGGAGACCGAAGAGTTCTCGGAGGCAGGTTTACAGATAGTTGTACCTCTTACCCAACTGACACGCAAAAGGCAACCATTTGAATGGAATGACGAAAGAGAATCTGCCTTTCATGAACTGAAAACGAGACTGACCACTGCACCAGTATTGACATTGTCCACAGGTACAGAAAACTTTGTAATTTTCAGTGATACATCTTATAAAGGTTTGGGTTGTGTATTAATGCAGAACGGAAAGGTTATTGCGTATGCCTCTCAGCAGTTGAGGCCACATGAGAAAAACTACCCAACGCATGATTTAGAATTGGCCGCAGTTGTGTTTGCCCTAAAAATCTGGCGGCATTGCTTGTATGGGGCAAAATGTGAAGTCTACACAGATCATCAGAGCCTGAAATACTTCTTTACACAGAAAGAACTAAATATGCGGCAGAGGAGATAGCTTGAACTGATAAAGGATTATGAGCTTGAAATCTAATATCACCCCGGGAAAGCTAATACAGTTGCTGACGCCCTAAGTAAAAAGTCGATGGGGAGCATGGCTTGTTTGCTTACTGAACAGAAAGAGATCTTGCAAGATTTTGAGAAGTCTGAAATTGAAGTGGTTTTGTGTGAACAGGGCGGATTGATAGCCGCTATTTCAGCCGAACCGGCAATCATTGATGAGATTAAGCAGAGACAAAAAGAGGATGAACTCCTCAAGAAAGTGATTGATGAATTTGAGACAAGTCCAAAAGCAAAGTTCAGCATCGAAGCGAAGTGTTGAGATTTCAAAACCGAATGTGTATCCCAGATATTCTGGAACTAAAGAAAAGGGTTTTAGATGAAACCCATAAATCAGTGTTTGCTATGCATCCAGGCAATAACAAAATGTATCGGGATTTGAAACAAAGCTATTGGTGGCCTAAAATGAAGAAAGAAATTGCAGAGTATGTGTCCAAATGTCTTCAATGTCAGCAAGTAAAAGCTGAACATTAGAAACCGGGCGGTCTACTTCAACCTCTCCCTATTCCTGAATGGAAGTGGGAGCATGTGACTATGGATTTTGTTGTTGGTCTGCCTCGAACTCTTCGAGGTATGGATTCTATTTGGGTTGTAGTTGATAGACTGACTAAATCTGCACATTTTCTACCTGTTAGAACTATATTTGATGCTTATAGACTGGCTACTATTTATGTTGATGAGATTGTCCGTTTACACGGAGTTCCAGTATCTATTGTGTCGGATAGAGATCCAAAATGTGTATCTAGATTGTAGAAGAGTTTGCAGAAAGCTATGGGGACAGAACTGAGATTTAGTACCGTATTCCACCCACAGACAGACGGACAATCGGAACGGACAATACAGACTTTAGAAGATATGCTAAGGATGTGTGCCTTGGACTTTCAAGGGAGTTGGGAAGATTATTTGCCACTGGCAGAATTTGCATACAATAACAGCTTCCACTCCAGCATCGGTATGGCACCATACGAGGCTTTGTATGGTAGAAGGTGTAGATCACCAATCTGTTGCACAGAAGTCAGGGATAGAGCTCTTCTTAGGCCTGAAATTGTGCAAGACACTTCTGAGAAGATCAAAACCATTCAGCAAAGGCTCAAAACAACTCAAGACCGACAAAAGAATTATGCAGATATTGGAAGAAGACCTCTCGAGTATGAGGTCGGTGACCATGTGTTTATTCGTGTGACTTCGATGAAAGGCCAAGTCAGGTTTGGAAAAAAGGGTAAGTTGTCGCCCCGTTACATTGGGCCGTTTCAAATTCTGGAAAGACTTGGTCCAGTTGCTTATAGAGTTGGTTTGCCACCAGGATTTGAGCAAATCCATAATGTGTTTCATGTGTCAATGTTAAGGGGTTATCTCCAAGTTCCCCTTCACGTGATTGATTATCACCGGATAGCCCTTGATGAGAATATGGAATACGCGGAATGGCCGGAACGAATCATTGACCGGTAAGTGAAACAATTGAGAAGCAAGTCCATCCCAATGGTGAAAGTGGAATGGAAAGAACACTATGGGACGGATGCCACATGGGAAAAAGAGGATGACATACGACTACGCTATCAACATTTGTTTCTCGACGAAGGTAAAATAAGTTTGGAGGACCAAACTTCCTAAAGGAGGGAAGACTGTGATAACCCTGTTCAGTATTATACTAATTGATCTTTATTATGAATATGATTATGTGTTTGATAAGATTTTGTGTGCCATTTATATGAATATATGTGGTTTTAAATTTCTATTTGTTCACCGCAGGAAAATCTATTTGACTTTCTGCTTTGGAATTTAAATTGAAGGCGCTATCGGCCACAGAAATAGAAATTGACTACGCCATTGTGATTAGCGTAGTTTTTAAAGTCTACGGTGAAATTTAATTGAAAATTGATTCGGATCAAATTAAATTGATGAAATAGTGCTCAATTAATTAGTATTAAAACAATGTGATTAGAAGAGCTTATATAAAGGGCCAATTACACTCTCATTTTGTTGTTTGGAGCTCAAAAATCAGATTTTACACCTTAGAGTGAGAGAGGGTCGGCTAGAGAGAGAGAGGGTGAAGGAAATTGAAGTTTTGATCTTGAAGCTTGAATAATTTGAAGACCAACTCAAGAATTAAGCATAAGTTTGGAAGATTAAAGCTCCTAGGTGAGTAATCAACTCTTAACTCATGAGTTTGAGTTGTGATTTTGTGAATTGAAGATTAAATGGTGAGTTAGATCGTGAGTTGAGTTGATTAAGTTGAGATTGAAGTCCATGTGTGCATGCATGTAAAGAATTGCTATGAAATTACATAATCTAGCATGCAATATGCGAATTATGAAAGATTGAGCATTGAAGCATACATGCAAGCATGGTTTTGTTGAGTTTCGTGGTTATAAGCATCATTGGTGCTATTTGAAATGAATTGGGGTCAAAAATTAACATGCATGTCGAAATTGGTAGAGATATGAATTTGGTATGAAGTTTGAATGCATGGATTTTGATCATACAAAAGAAATGGGGATTATTTATGAATGAGATGATGATTTTGAACAATTTGGTGTCATACTCTTATATTCTCATGTAATGTAATGTAATGTGTTTCCCTATTTTTGGTGCCTTAATTTGAGCTTTAGAGCCTTTGAATGTTGAATTTGAGCCTCAAGAACAGCTCTGGAAAACCCAGAATTTGGCATGTCCGCTCGAGCGGGGAAAGTGCCACTCGAGCGTGAAATGTGAGCTCCCAGAAGTTTCACAGACATGGGTGTCTGCTCGAGCGGGGAGATTCACGCTCGAGCGGGTAGCCATGTAGTGAGACTTTCAGCTCGAGCGTCCGAGTTCACGCTCGAGCGTAAATATGAGGCAACCAGTACTTTTGCAGACCATGAGGGTCCGCTCGAGCGGCAGAACCCACACTCGAGCGGGGACCCCTGTTTCAGAAATTTTGTAAAAGTGTTATGTATTTCATTTTCCGTTCTCTTTCACTTCTAAGTACTCTTGGGCATGCATTAAGCATTATGAATGAATTAAAAGAATAAGAAAGAAGCCTAAGAGGGATGTATGAATTAAAAACGGGTTGAACTGATTGTGACCCATATGTGTTATGTAATGTGTAAGGTCAAGCTCAAGGGTGAATCCACCAGCAGAACATTGTGAGTAATATCTTAATAAAGATATCTGAAGTATGTTATTTGTCCAATTGCTTATTTCTATATAAGTCTTATAAGTTTGTTACATTGAATTGGGGAACAAATACTTGTATGACATGAATGAATGGGCCAGAGGCCGAATGACATGAATGAATGGGCCAGAGGCCGTATGACATGAATGAATGGGCCAGAGGCCATACGACATGAATGAATGATAGTCAGACACGAATGATAGTCAGACATATGAATGATTGGGCCAAAGGCCGTCTGACATGAATGATAGTCTGACATATGGATGGTTGGGCTGAAGGCCGTCTGACATGAATGATAGTTTGGTATGAACGATTGGGTCGAAGGCTGTCGGATCTGAACGATTGGGCCAAAGGCCGTCGGATACGAACGATTGGGCCAAAAGGCCATTAGACATGAATAGATGGGCCAAAGGCCATCGGGTATGAGTTAATTGGGCCCGAGGCCGTTTGATACGTCTAGAACTTTAGTCGATTGATACATTAAATAGAAACATGAATTGGGCCCAAGGTCGTCTGATGTAACTGTTTCAAAGATTGTTCATGTACCTTCCTTATTTGATATTATTCACTGGGTTTTCGCTCACGCTCATTCATGTCTATGTAGGTGAGCCAAGGGACGTCTAAACCCAGCCTCGATGAAATATGTGAGAAAAAATCAAGGTTTTGGAGAGTCAGCCCAAACGTCTCACGCATGAGACTTGTCTTCGCCTTTTTTGTTCTTTTGATATAGTTTTGTTATGTTGGTGAAAACATCAGATTACCTTTGTATATAAATCTTGGGTTTGACTGACTTAGACTCAATGATCCTGTATGTGCAGAGCTTTGTGTTATTATCTCTTTGATGTGAGTTATTAACAGGTATATATATATATGGACTGTTATGATGTGCCATGTAAGCACAGCTCCATGGACAAAAGTTTTAAATTTTGCTTCCATTTGGCCCCTTTACTCTGATGAGTTATGTCTGGTTTGGTTTGAGGCCATAGGTAATCCCTTGATTACTGGCCGGTTATGTCCTTAATCCATAGGGGCGGGTTCGGGTCATGACAACCTAACAGCTTAGCCATTAATGTAATCTATGAGATTGTGAAGCCAACGTGGGTATCTGAGCTCTGATGGATGACCAAGAAAGCTGAACATATGAGGGAGGTTCTATCCGTCTAGCACCCCGTGAAAAAGAGAAAGATCAAGGTGAAAGATATCCTCACTTTCTTAAGCAAAGACTTGGAGTGAATCCAAACCTCACACAATGACGCGCTGGTTGTTATGTTGCGCATCAAATACTTTGACATCAAACGCATTTTGGTCGACCAAGGCAGCTTGGCTGAGATAATGTACTATGATGCTTTTAAGCAGCTCAAGCTAGAAGATAAAGACTTGGCCCCAGCAACCTCACCACTAGTTGGCTTCAACTTACAACCAGAATGGCCAGTCAGGAAGATCATTCTACCAGTCAAAGCAGAGTTTGTCATCAAGCAAGTGGAGTTTTGGGTATTGAAGGTGCTCTTAACTTATAACATGATCTTAGGCAGAGGATAACTGACTTCATGCCATGCAAGTAGTAGCATCAACTTACCACCAAGTAATGAGGTTCTTCACTATGATCTAGATGATAGAAGAGGTATGGGGTGATTAAGTGATGGCCAAGCAATGTTTTGTGGCTGTGAACGGAAGCCGAACAGCCAAAGGCTTCATGCAAATGATTGAAGGACCCAAGGATCAGAACATCCTAGATGATGTTGGTAAGAAAGCTGAAGACAAGGCTGTTAAACACTTGGTAGAAGTGAGAATCGATGAAAATGATTTGAGCAAGTTCTTTTTGCTCAAGTCATCCCTATCCACCTAAGAGTGATTGGAGATTGCAGACTTTTTGGTGGAAAACATTAAAGTGTTTTTGTGGACGCCTTACGATATGCCCGGCATCGATCCAAACTTTATTTGTTGCCAACTCAATATCTTTTCAAACACCCGGCCAGACACACAAAGAGCACAATAATTAGCACTTCATCAAGCTGAGGTGGTGGTGAAAGAAGTTAATAACTTGTTGGAAATAGGGGCAATCCAAGAGGTGCACTACCCTCGGTGGATTTCTAACACGATAGTTGTGCCCAAGAAGAATGGAAAATGGCGAGTCTGCGTCAACTACAAGACGGTCAATAAAGCTTGGCCCAAAGATAACTTCTTATTTCCCCGAATTGAGTAACTGGTGAACCTTATAGCCGAGCACAATAGAGGCTTAGTTTCCTAGATGCCTACCACGGCTACCACTAGATCGCCATGTATGGGCCAGACAGGGAAATTACTTCTTTCACGACCCCATGGGGGTTGTTCTACTACAAAGTCATGCCCTTTCGGGCTGAAGAATGCTGGGGCCACCTTCCAAAGAATGATTACTAAGATGATTACCCCTCTACTTGACTGGACTATGGAAGCATACATTAATGACATGGTGGTCAAGAGTAAGAATGAGGCTAATCAGCTGAACGTATTAGCTGAGATGTTCAGAATCCTTAAGCGGCACAGGTTGCGTCTCAATGCGTCTAAATGCGCCTTTGGTATGGGATTAGGAAAGTTTTGGGGCTTCTTGGTGACCAACTGAGGAATTGAGGCGGATCCCTCCAAATCAAGGCCATGCAGGAGTTGAAGCAGCCAAACTCAGCGAAGGATGTGCAACATCTTGCCAAAATGGCAACTGTGCTTAATAGATTCATAAGCCCTTCATCTGATCATTGTTGTTCTTTCTTTCAAGCTCTGAATTTGAAGTTCTTGTAGAATGAGGAATGCGACCAAGCATTAGCAGACCTGAAGACATTCTTGTCATCCGCCCTACTTCTCGTAATGCCCATGCCAGGTGAAGAACTGTTCCTCTATTTGGCCGTCTCTTAACATGCCATTAGTGTGGTGCTCGTTACGGCAAAAGGCATACAACACCTCCTAATCTTCTATGTGAGCCAAACATTGCTTCCAGCAGAGTCAATATACTTTTCATTGGAAAAGCTTTCCTTAGTACTAATGATGGCCTCCAAGAAGTTAGCACACTATTTTTACACTTACACGATCGTAGTGATGACCAAATTCCCATTGAAGGCCTTGTTTGAGAGAGCAAACTTCTCTGGTCAGATCTTGAAGTGGGTAGTCAAATTGGGGCAGTTCGACATTATGTTTCAACCTAGAACCACCATCAAAGCCCAAGTATTGGCTAACTTCGTTGCAGAGTTCTCACTAGTGACTCACCCCGTTTGTCCGATGGATCTTCCAGACGTAACCAGACAAAGGGAAGTGGGCATCGCGAAAATTGCAAAGCCTACTATCCATTCAACATATCCCACTAAGTCAATCGAACTAAATAAAGACGACATTGTAGAAATCGCAAGGCCTATGCTCCCTTCAATTGATCCTAACCTACCAGCTGAACAAAGCGGGGATGGCATCATGGAAGTTGTGCGTCAGGCCGTTAAATTGCCAATTAAAGAGAAACCAAGACCTAGTAATGCGCTAGCAAGTTTGGAAATAACAAGACAACCTGTTAGATCCAACAACACATCGCTAAGGGGGAAGAGGTCATGCAAGTTGTAGTCAACAATGGCGCACTTGAAGCAAAAATAGCTGAGGCACCAGTCAATGATAAGGCCCTGCAGACAGTTAAGCCAAGCAATAAAGATAGAGAATGCTTGGCTCTTCAAAAATCTCAAGATCCTTTAGAATGTTGAAAGTTGTTTGTTAGAGAAATGTGGAAACTTTTTTTCAATGGCACTTTAAACAGGCATGGCACCGAACTGGGCGTAGTTTTGATCTCACCAGATGGTCTAACCATAAAACATTCAATCACACGTGGGTTCCCAACATCAAACAACAAGGCTGAGTACGAGGCGTTGTTCGCCGAACTAAAAAGTGCAAAGTGAGCTGATGTTTTGCTTAACTCAAAGCTTCCTGCTGAGCTGATTTAGCTCGGCAAGTTGAGTTAATGATTTGTTTAACTCCGAGCCTTTTGCTGAGCTGATTTAGCTCGGCAAGTTGAGTTAATGATTTGTTTAACTCCGAGCTTTTTGCTGAGCTGATTTAGATCGGCAAGTTGAGTTGATAATTTGTTCAACTCCAAGCTTCTTGCTGAGTTGATTTTTCTTGGCCAGTTGAGTTGATGTTTTGTTCAACTTTAAGCATCTTGCCGAGTTGATTTTTGCTCAACAAATTTAGTTGATGTTTTGTTCAACTAAAAGCTTCTTGCCAAACTAATTTAGCTTGGTTCGTTGAGTTGATGATTTGTTCAACTCCAAGCTTTTTGCTGAGCTGATTTAGCATGACAAGTTGAGTTAATGATTTGTTGAACTCCAAGCTACTTGTCGAGCTAAATTGTTGAGCTGATTTAGCTCGGCCAATTGAGTTGATGTTTTGTTCAACTATAAGCATCTTGTCGAATTGATTTTGCTCGGCATATTTAGTTAATGTTTTGTTCAACTCTAAACTTCTTGTCGAGGTGATTTAGCTCGACATGATGCCATAGCTATTGTTATTTTCCTTATCAATAGACTACCATCAGCTAAACTTGAGCATAAGTGACCATTTGAAATTCTATTTCACTCACCACCTAATTACTCCTTTTTTGGGACCTTTAGGTGTCAATGTTTCCCTTGGCTAAAACCTTATAATTCTACAAAATTTCAGCCTAAAGCTATTTCATGTGTGTTTTGGGGGTACCATCATTTCTCAAGGGTTATAGATGTCTTGACCCTCTCGCTAGTTGGATTTATTTGTCTATACATGTAGTATTCAATGAAAGTATTTTTCCTTTTGCCCATCTTCTTCCCAATCTTCCGCTCACACTTCTTTTTCTACCCTACCTGTCATTCAATCATTCTTCTGGTCTTCTACAACTCCTAATTAGTCCCTTTATTCTTCATCTCCTTCATCACAATCCTTATCTCCTCATGCTTCAACTACTTTAGATTAGAATTCTTCTCTTCCTATTCCTAGTCACCATTCTAACTCTCCAATTACTTCTGGTTCTTCTCCTTCACCTCTTGTTACTCCTTATTCTCTAGGTTTTAATGTCCCTATTTAGTTTATTGCTATTCACTTACATTTGCCACCACCTCAATCAGTTTCTTCTAATATACATCCCATGATCACTAGGTCCAAATCTATCACTTCTTTACAATGTCTAGCTACTATCTCCTCTTCTCCTCCTCTTTACTTAGACACAGAACCTCCTTCTTATAAAGAAGCTCTATTGTCTCCTATCTGACATAAAGCTATGTTAGAAGAATTCAGTGCTCTTCAGAAGGAACACACTTGGACCTTAGTTCCTCTGCCACCTGCTAAGAATTCCATTAGATGTAAGTGGGTTTTTAAGGTTAAAAAGAATTCTGATGGAACAATTGCTAGGCATAAAAAGCTCGGTTAGTGGCCAAAGGTTACCTACACCAAGAGGGTGCGGATTTTTAGGATACTTTTAATCTTGTGGCCAAACACCCTATAATCAGAATTTTGCTCTATCTTGCTCTTCATCATGCCTTGCCACTCAAACAATTGGACATTTCCAATGCATTTCTTCATGGTTTTCTTGAAGAATAGGTGTCCATGCTTCAACCTCATGGTTTTGTGGATTCTTCTTCACCTACTCATGTTTGCAAACTTCAAAAAACTTTATATGGCCTGAAACAAGCTCCCAATGTTGTATTATACTTTTTCCACTTTCTTGCTCTCTCAAGGTTTCAAGAATAGCAAGTGTGACTCTTCCGTGTTCATGCATAGAATAGCTACCTCAATGACTTATCTCCTTGTCTATGTTGATGATATCTTGTTTACTGGGAGTAATTCTTCACACATTCAAAATCTCATTACTCAAATGCATAGGGCTTTTTCAATGAAGGAGTTGGGGGATATTTCATATTTTTTGGGTATTTCAGTTCAGTCTACAGCATCAAGGTATTTTTTGTCTCAGCAGATATATGCTACAAAATTTTTTCTTAAAACTATATTATAAGCCATGTTCTTCACCTATTTATGTTAAACCTAGTCTTCCTCCTAATGCTTCCCTTCCATTTGATAATCATAATCTCTACCGAAGCATTGTTGGTGCCTTATAATATCTTACCATCGCTCGACCTGATCTATCTCTAGTTGTTAATCAAGCATGCCAACATATGCATGCTCCTACCATTGGGAATTTTGCTGCAGTAAAAAGGCTTCTCAGTTTTGTGCAGGGTACTCTCACACATGGTTTTACATTTACTCCTAGCACCTTTAATGTTCATGGTTTCTCAGATGCTAATTAGGCTAGAGAAGTTTATGATCGAAAATCTACTTTTGGTTATTGTATTGTTTTGGGCTCAAACCTGGCGTCTTGGTCAGCCAAGAAACAAGCCACTGTCTCACGGTCCTCCACAGAGGCTAAATATCGAGCTTTCACTCATACTGCTGCAAAGTTAAGTTGGATTTCTATGTTACTTACTAAGCTTGGTATCTCTTCTCCTACTACTCCTATTCTTGGTTGTGACAATCTTTCCTCAATAGCCTTGGCCTCAAATCCCTTGTTTCACTCTCGTTCTAAACATATTGAAATCGATTGTCACTTTGTGCGTGATAAAGTCCTTGCCAAATACCTTACCCTAAAATACATTCCTACTATTGACCAACTAGTTGATTTGTTCACCAAGCCTTTGGCAATCTCCAGATTTCAGTATCTTAAAAACAAGCTCATGGTCTTCAATTAGCCCATTAGCTTGAAAGGGGATGTTGAGGATACTGATCCTGATGCTAAAGCCATAGCTCATGCATCAGCCACAGCTCAAGCCTTAGCATGTGCTCAAGCCATATCCAACTCATCAAAGTAGTTAGATGGCAATTATAACCAACTAATTAGAGCACGTGTATAAAATAGATATATAGCATAATCATCAAGAATGTACTAAAGGGTACACGGCTTCCCCTAGGCTACTTACCTCGCAGGATTAGTCCTGGCTGTCCTAAAAATCGGAGGGTTGGGGATACCTGCATTATCAAAAAAAAAAATGTACTAAAGTATATGAAGTGTTGTATATATATATAGAAGAGATGTTGCATCATTGTAATCAAGATTGAAAGTTCAATAAAGCAAGTGGATTGAATCATGGTTTTCTTCACAACAGTGGGGAAAGCATGCAGCGGAGATATGTGATTAGGGTTTGGCTCAGAACATTTAGTACTGCAGAGGAGGCTGTTTTGGCCTATAATCAAGCTGCATTGACAATACCATGCCCGATGGCTTAGCTCAACTTTCCAATAGAGAGTCCAAAAATCACTTCTAGACATGAATTGAAACTACAATGGTGGTTGTGGCTATGGATGTGGCTCAGGTTCCTCCCCAGCTGAAGTGTTGAAAGAGCCACGCAAGATGAGAAAGAAGTTTTCAAGACGAAGTGGAGAAAACAAGAAGGAAGAAATTAGAAATCAAGAAGATGTGGTGATGTTTGAGGACCTCGGTGCAGATCTGCTTGAGAACTCCTCAGATTAACTGAGAGTGCTACTAGCTAGCTCCATCTAATGTAGTATATGCATCATAGAATCATATTTTCATTATACAGTATTGCAACAATTCAATTTTCACCCCAAAGATTGCTTTCTAAGTTGGTTTGATCACATTCGATTTTTATTTATTTATTTATTTACATGTTAAAAAATATAATTTGTATCTAATTATTGCAGCATCAACTAACTACAATCAATGGGTTGAATCACCAAAGTTTTACAAAATTTCATGGTGCAGTTCTTTGTCACTAGTATGTGTGTGTGCCAGTGGAAACAATATATATTGAGTGTAAGCGTGGCATCACGTATTGGCTAATAAATAGTAACAAATGGGAGGTGGACATGCCTTGTATATCTTTAACCCAATAATATTGAAGATAAATTGAAATAGAAGAGCTGTAATTTAGTAAGCTTCTTTTAACTAAAAGTGAATCCTTAGCATAATTATATCAAATAAATTATGAAAAAATTATTTAATTCAATCTTGAAATTTATTAATAAACTATTAAATATAAATTTGAGTTTTTTTTTTTTGAATAATTAATATCAAATTCATGTATTTCAAATCCACATCTATCCAACCGGAATCTTAAAGATGCACTAATAGCACATCTGAGTTTTACATGTAAAATTCATTAATGCATGTAGGGGGCGTGCACGGTGCGGGTCGGTGCGGTTTGAGAGAAAAATAGAAACCGTATGGCGGGTGGCGAATTGATAAAAGTGTCACTAGAATTTGCCATTTTCCTTATCAAAAACTGGCGGTTCGGTTAGCAAATAATGGTGGATTTGCCTTGGCGGTTCAAGCGGATTGGCGGTTTATAAAAAATATAATTCAAATTATAAAACTTAAATCAAAGAGTAAAAAAAAGACGAGAGATACCGTGATGTTAAACATCTTGCGAAACTTTCTTCTGATGCAGCAAGTGTAGCAACAACATGATAATATCAACGACTATGCCATCAGTTCATTACAAGCATATGTGGAAGCTACAATAATCAAATACAATACATAAAATTAATATCATTCAGGGTTTACAATATATTGAAAATGTTTACTGTTGAAAAGTATTTAGATTGAAAAGTAAGCTGATGCAAGTTTGCAACATGGCCAGAAAAAAAAAAAAAAAAAAAAAAAAAAAAAAAAAAAAGATTGAAAAGTGAATTGGAATCCAACTTTATTTTGGATTACTGACATCTTGAATTCCCCTCGAGCAGTAATGTAATATTATATTCTAAGGTATAGAATAACAAGCAAACTTAAGTAAAAAAGAATTTTTAGAATCTTATAAAACATGATTTAATAGTGGTGCGGGTCAGTGCGGTTTGGAAGAAAAATAGAAACCGACAGATTGATAAAAGTGTCACTGGAATTTGCCATTTTTCTTACTAAAACCCGGCGGTTCGATTGGCAAATAATAATGAATTTACCTTGATAGTGCGACTCGGTGCGATTTTGACGGTTCCGACGGTATTATCCACGCCCCTAAATGCATGTGTGCGCGCGTACACACACTTGATTTGGGTGTTTTATCTACTTTTTATATTTGTGCTCTCAAGTGTTTTGACTGTGGTTAATTTAGTTGAATCATAATTAATCCGTAATTCTTCTGTCAAAAGGTGGCATCAGCATCATAGTAAACTATACATGATATATCAATTGTAGAAAGAAATATGAAAAAAAAAAATTTAAATTTAAAATAAAATACATGATAGTTATTTATTATTAGATATATGCTCAATTGTTTTGGGTTAAAAGGTACACAATAAGCAGATGGGATTTTTACCAACTGGTCTCAATAATTGAATCTATTACTCATTAGGTCATAATTTTCTATCTCATGCACCAAGAAATCCTATTATATTTTTTATCCCGATTTTGCCCCTGCTACCAGCTGCTAAAAATTCCTATTTAAATCATCCTAAATACCTTCTAAATCTTTAATTATTTATAATATTTATTACTCATTAATTTTTTCAATTTGTATTAACTTCTCTCTTGATCAATTTTCCAAAACTCTTCTTCTTTCTTATCTCTCTCTCTCTCTCTCTCTATAGAAAATACCACCACTGTAGCTATGGCTATGGCCATGGCCATCCACCCATAACCACCATCGTTGTCCGTCACTAACCACTGCCACCTCCACTAGTCACCACCACCACCACCTTCGCCGGCCACTGCCACCACCATTGTTTACGAACCATCTCTACCGTCGCCGATCTATACTTCACTATCTCTCAACCATTTGACTCGCTCACCTAACATTGTCGTTTTCCTTCCTCTTTGTCATTACCGTCGGTCTTCCTCCATCTTTCATCTACCATCATCGTTGTTCTTCTTCAATCATCAATCTACCATCTTCAACGTCGAACGTCACCAATAGCTTCAAATCTAATTGTTTTCAATGTCGATCTACCATCTTCGACACCAATTCGGTGCTTTACATGGTCGCTGATAAGATCGAGTCTCTTTCTACAGTGTGTTGGTGAAAATCTACATTTGTTAAACATGTTAAACTAATCTGATGAATTTATCACTTAATTCAGTGATAAATTTATCACTGATTTGTTTAATATGTTGTGGACTATTGCTGCTGGAATTTTGATATTACTATAATGATAAATTTATCACTGATTTTTGTTCATGTTATATTTATCACATCTCTCTTCGTCACTCCCCCTCTCTCTTTTTATTTCTCTTAAACCAAATCTGTTGTGTCAGTGATAAATGTATCACTGATATATTTCTTTGAATCTGGTATTGATTTGTGACGATGATGACAAGCTTCTTCTTTTTTCTTTTTTTTTCTTTTTTTGTAATCTTTTAACAAACAACTATTAAAAAATTTATCAGTGAATGTGTTTATCACTGCTAAATTTGTTACTGAATATGTCTTTTGAATTTTGTGTTAATTTGTGATGATGATCATAAGATTTTCTTTTTGTAATTTTTTAACAAACAGTCAATGATAAATTTATCATTTTTGTCACTAGAGAGAGATGAATATGCCGTATGATTAATCTATCAGTGATAAATTTATCATTGATTTGTTGAATATGTTGTATGTTGTTGCTGATTTTTTATATTTATACAATGATGAATTTATCACTGATTTGTCATTATCGATGTGAATATGTTGGATGGGTCAATCTATCAATAAATTTATCACTGGAAAGAGAACAAAAAGCATATGGTAAAGGCATGGTTATGTTAATCTACGACACGAAGGATAACAATTTTCTAGTGAGGCCTTTCCTTTTTCTCTCTCTCTCTTCATCTTTTCTCTCTCTCACTCTCACACACACACACACACACACACACACACACACACACACACACATACACACACACATTCTTCTTCTTTTTCTTCTTCTTCTCCTAGTGCCATCAGATCTTAGGAGATAGTGACAGTAGTGAGCACCGAAGGTTGCCAGAGGTGATCGTCAGAGGTTGTCGAAGGTTATCACTGGCAATTGGAAGTATTTGTCGATAGCTAGAAGTGGGAGGTGGTAGGTCATGGTAGTAATTTCATGATTGGGTTGTTGAATGAGGTATAGGAAGGATATTTTGGGGATATTGAGAGGTAAAAAAATGAGTAGGACATACAGGTAAATGAATCTAGACAATAGGACCGGCCCGTAAGTCCCCCTAAACAGATTTCATTATCTTGATTGAGCTTTGATTATTATTGGGCTAAAATAATTCAACCATTACACAAGTCATAGCCTAACTCAATCTCTTTTGAGACTTTCATCATGGCTTGGTCAAAATTATATATATAATGGCTTTGCATCGAATCAAATCATATGCTTCACAATTTTTGCGGTTTGTCAATTATTTAGAGCATGTTTGGAATGAC
The DNA here is from genome assembly GCA_036172215.1 of Camellia granthamiana. Lineage (NCBI taxonomy): Eukaryota > Viridiplantae > Streptophyta > Magnoliopsida > Ericales > Theaceae > Camellia > Camellia granthamiana. The sequence continues at coordinate 79,415,527 of CM069903.1, forward strand.
GAAAAAAAATGAAGTGGAAATAGAATGAGAGTAAAAATGAAATACAATGTTGAATGGAATGCAATATCTATTCCCATTACATTATTTTGTTGCCAATATGGAATGACATAGGAATAAGATGATAATTCAAATTCTTATATTTGGTTATACTTATTAAACTCATGGAATGAAATAAATTTTATTATTTATTTATTTTTTTAACAAGCTAGTAACAAATAAATTAAAAATTTATATAGATAATGGTAATATTAGTAGTTGTGAAAGTGATGGTGTGAATCGTAGTAGTTGTGGCAGCGGGCATCAGTGGTGGTGATAGTAAGATGGTGACAGTAGATTGTTGTGACCTTAGTGGTGGTGGTAAGGTGGTATTGTGGTTGCGATAGTGGTAGTGGGGATGGCGATGACCAACAGTAGTGATGGTGGTAGTATTGGCGAAATTGGTAGTACGGTGGCGGTAGTATGATTGTGTGGTGGTTGTTGCGGCTATCGTGGTGGTGGAGGTAGTGGTGGTTGTGGTGGTAATAGGGTGGGGTGATGATAGGGTGGTGGGAAAACGGAATGGTGGTAGTAGTTAAAATAATATATATATATATTAAAGTGCTAACAAAAAAATAATAATAAATTTTTATGATAACTCCATGACGGAATGAAATGATCATTCTTTAGATTGGAGGAAGGAATAGGCATTCTCACATTATGTTAGAATACCATTCCTACTTAAATAAAACGTACCAAATAAGAGAAAGGAAATATAAAATCAGAATGAACATTCTATTTCAACCCATTTCATCGTACTCTCTCTGTAAAAACGAGAGCATTTCTCTCTAGCCTCTTCCCTTAGGGTTTCAGCCAGCAGCATCGTTTGGAAGGGGAAGGGGGCTTCGGCCTCCGGCCACCCCTCTCCTATCTTCTCCCTTTTCTTTTCCTTCTTGTTCTCTGCTCAATAAACCTTGGGAGATCTCTCTTCTCAACATTTTCCTCTTTGTGAGGATTTTTTTCCCCTGGTGGAAGTTTGCTGGGTTGCTCCTCCTCCCACCAGTGTCGGATCTGCCATGCTCTTCTTCTCCGCTTCTCATTATCTCCTCATCACCTTCCCACAGCCAGATCTGTTTTGGATCTGGTCGCCTCTCTCGATCCAGCGGTTCCTCTGGGTTTGAGGTTGTACGCTCCAGCTTTTCTTTGTTTTTTTGGTTTATGAGTGCTATATGGAATCCATCGATGCTATTTTGCGGCTTACCCACTCTGTGGTGTAATTTATGACCTATCTTAGACATGCTCTATAGCCGAGTTTTTTGGCTTTTGCTTGCAGTACGAGCACGAGCACTTGTTGTGCATTTGAGATTTTCATAGTTTTATACCTGTGTTTTTATTTGATCTGATTTTTCTTTACTTGGTGTAAGCTAATCTTTTGGATGGTTTCCTTTTGTAAGTGCCATTTGGCTTGAGTAATGAACATTTCTTTCTGATAAAAAAAAAAAAGGTGCATTTTTCATATTCCTCTTCAAAAATTTTGAATTTATATACAGTCAAAATTTAATAAAGTCAACTATTAAAACCACGAAGAATAGAAAAGAAAATAAAACAAAAATAAAAAACTTTCTATTGTCTGGCTCCGACACACCCCTAATTGCAGTCCACAATAGTGCTTCTGTTTTCATACCAAAAATAAAACAAAAATGCGGTAGACCCCCAGCCCCCATGACCACCAATGACCCCCAACCTCACGTGACCGTGGGTGATTGAAAAAAAATAAAATAAAATAAAATTGACCAATGGAACAAAATTAGGAGGGCTGGAGGTGCTTCCTAGCACAGTTGAAAATAAAAATCAAAACCAAAATAAAAAACTAAGGTATTATTGGAGCAACCTTGCTGCAGACCCTCAGTGGGGGTCGCACCCCAGTGAGGTGTCGCACCCCTACTGACTGAAACTCAAAAAAAAAAAAAAAAAATAAATAAAATAATTTTTTTTTTTGTCCAATCACGACGCGTCATCTCACTGGGGGTCTACCCCCAGTGGGGCTACGAAGCATTTTTCATTATTGGAGAGAGAAGCTTTACATGACGTGATGCTAATGCATTTACTTTATCTTGTCAATTCTTGAAACAATACCAGTAATGTAAGCCAATTTTTAATTTGGTTTTATTTTTTTGGTTTGTACAGACAGGGAAATTGATGATGATAGGACTTCGATATCTCCATAAATTTGAATGAGTCCATTTTGTTTGACTTGAGGCTTTTCAAGTATATGGTGGTTTAGCTAGCAATTTGGTAGGACTTATTTTCCTGTCAAAATGATATCTTTCATTCTCTGCTGATTGCATCAATAATATTTTTTTTTTTGAAAAAGAAAAAAAAAAATGAACGATTTCATAATCTGATAAACGAGTAGTAGGGTTGTGTAAATTTAGATTATTTTTTTAGAGTTTAAAGTTTAAAAAAAAAAAAAAAAAAAAACACCAATTGTTGTACAAATTTATAATTAAAATATTAGATTCATGGGGAAATTAAAAAAAAAATAAAAATAAATCAGGGTTTAACCCTTTTAACAAAATAAATCGTGAGTTTTTAATTTTATTAATTCAAATCCTAATTTTATATTTATTTTTAATCTAAATTATTTGTCTATTTTTGTCAAATAAAATCGACAAAAAAAAAAAAGAGTATTTTAGCCATTAAAATTAATGTAGGTATAAATAGATTGTCTAAAAGACACTTTTTTTGTTAAGTTTAGTAACTAAAACATAATTATATATATATTTTTTTTCTATCGATTATACTTAACGAAAATAAGCAAATGGTGAAAACAAATAAAAGATTAGGGGTTTAAATTGACAAAATAAAATATTCAGAACTTAATTTGTTATAATAGGTCAAACCCCAGAGTTTTTTTTTCCCATGAATCTAATTTTGTACAAGAACATGTCAAAAACTCACGATTTAATTTGTTATAAGGTTCAAAACCTGTTGTACAAATTATGTTTTTTTTTTTTTTTTCTTCGTAATTTTCTATTATCATATAGAAAAGATATCAAAAATTGAATATTAAGATTTAATTAGTATTTTTGAATATAAAAAACTAGAAAAATAAATCTTAAATAAAATGTAGCAAGAAGATTAAAAATTGTGAAAAAACAAAATCTCGTTTTACATCGTCATTTTATTTTCAACGAATTTTGAGACAGCCCTAGGTAATAAGTTAATTATGTAAATGGCTATTTTAATTATTAGTTTTATTTATGATGTTTTTTTTTTTTTAAATTTAAAATAACTACAGGCTCCAAACATTGAAATTGAGAAATGTAAAGATATTATCATTTGATTCCACAATTTGAACAATAATTGGTTGTTTAATTTGGATAAAACTGGCAAATTTTCTACCAAAAATTTTCAAATTATTGTTTTCAATATATATATATTTTTTAATTTATTTTAAGGAGAAGGTTTGTTCTAAAAGATTAAAGAAATTGATAATAAAAGGCAACCCCACTGGACCTGTCCCTTGGTCCCTTCTGATGGCCAAAGGGTCAAAGAGTGAAAAAGGGCAGTGCTTCAGACCCCCAGTTACGTGGCGCACTGGGGTTGGCCGAAAATAAAAATAAAATTAAAAAAAAAAACAGTTTTTTTTTTGGGCCAATGGGGGGGCTACACACACGACCCCCAGTGACCCCCACTGGGGGTCTGAGGCATTTTTCGAGCGAAAAATGTGGGACTTTTTATTTGCAGCCTCTTTCTCAGCATAAACCCCTTGTTTAAGGGGATGTTAACTCGACACAGACTCATTTTTTTTCCAAATTACTAACACTATTTTTTTTAGATTGGAAAAAAAATAAAAAAAAATTAAATTCATCTATAAATGAATTTGGCTTAATTGGTTGTTAATTGATATATATGTGATGTTATTCAATATAATAGTGAAGTTCAACACCACCACAATCGAGTAATGAAGTGTTCTAATTAAAAATTAATAATTAGAAAGTAAAATTTTTTAACTTTTTAATAATTATTATTTTTAGTTTACATAAATATATTTTTTTTTCCCACAAATTATAAATATAATTTTTATCAACTAGCTTCACCAATTTTCGTCTCTTATAGATGGGTACTAAATATAGCCTGTTTTTTTAGGTTAATATTTCAAATGTCACACTCACAGCGAGATTTTAGTCTCTTAGAGCATCTCTAACACAACAATTAAATTTGATTATGCTAATTTTTTTTCACAGCTTTGTAGCTTCATATCTTCAAATTTGGGTTTTTTTTTTTTTTTTTAATAAACACTCATTAAATATGTCAAATTTATTATTTTACTTTACTGAAACAATTTTTCAAACTAATTTTCATCTGTTCAAAAAAAAAAAAAAAAAAAAGAAAAAAAGCTCACTTTTTATGAGTCCCATACATTAAATAGATAAAAAAAAGGGGGGAATTACATTCAACTTTTTTCGAAAAAATATTTATTGATTCATGAAAAAAAAAAATTAAGATTTTAATTATTAATATTTATCAAGTTTGCTACCGATGTCTAATTTATTTATTTTTTTCCCTTCTAAATTTGCACTGAATTATAATGTCTTCAAAAAATATGTCAAATTTAACATGGGGTAATGCTAAATACCACATATATTTTGAGATTTTATTTTTTTTAATGATACCACCCACCCCCCCCCCCCCCCCCCCCCCACACACACCCCAAAAAAAAAAAAAAACTCTAATTTTAAATTTAGGTAAATTATATTTTTCACTACTATAAATTGACATTATTTTTACTTTGGTCTTCATTATTTTAATTTGAAAAAAATTAATTTCAAATTTTAAGCTTAGTTTCAATTTAATCTTTTTATCTAAATTTTTATCAACTTTTTCTACTTATATGCATGTGACTCATACGTGTTCAAAAATTAAAAAAAAAAATTTACGAAAAATTGCAAAAAAATAAAAGAAAATAAAATCCTAGAGTTGACCCTTATAATAAATTAAATCTTGAATTTTTAATTTTATTAATTTAAAATCTAAATTTTTGTATTTATTTTCAATGTAATTATTTGCTTATTTTTGTTAAGTAAAATTGACTAAAAAAATAATATTTTAGTCATTAAACTAAATGAAAAATGATATTTTAGATATTTTATATATATTTACATTTAGTTTGTGACTAAAATATTATTTTTCTACTAGTTTTTACTTGACAAAAATAGACTAATGATTTAGATTGAAAAAAATAATAAAAATATTAGGGTCTAAATTGATAAAATTGAAAATTCAAGATTTTTTTTATTATAATGCTCAATATAATA
>CM069903.1:79421023-79446029 GCA_036172215.1 Camellia granthamiana
CTCAACTTCAACGCTATAGGGTCTACCTCGAACTCAAAGGGAGAGTCCGGTTGATTGATAGGCGTACGTGCCTTGGATAGTTGAGCTAGAATCGGAGGCAGAGCCGGCCCTGTTGGGATGTCTGTATCCTCCTGGACATTCTGGACATTCGCCGTCTCCCTGGGTATTGGAACTCTTGGTGGGGGAGGAGCTTGGTATGAAGCTGATGCTCCGGCTTGCTGCTGTAGCTGGGTAATTAGCTCTGCCTGTTGGGCCATAACGACGGCCTGCTGTTTGGCAAATTCTGTTTGACAAGCGGCGTCCTCCTGCATGGTCCTCATGCTCTCCTGGAGCTGACGCATCATTTCTTCGATTCCTGCCATACTGCCCTGATCTAACTGATCTATCGGTATATCTGTCTCTGTGGTAAAAGCAGATATCTCAACCCAACTGCACACATGTGAGATGGATAATGACTGCAGATCCGAAGACTGTTGAATTGATGATCTGTGCCTGACTGGCCTTTTTACCCTGCCTCTGGCGAAGGAACACTGATTTACCCTTGAACTGAATCTCTGACCTGACAAAGTCTATCGACACAAGTCCAATGAATCTGGGGGATCTCAGAGCCTTCTGAAGCTATGGTTCCAAGACTACCCTAGCAAAAGAGAAAACAGACAGTATCTCAGCCCAATTTCACCAGAACAGATTTGAGCATAGCTGAATGACTGCACTCGTTACTGATTTCTGCCCCAAAATTCTACCTCAAATCTGATACCCTTGGGTAAAATTGATTCCCCAAATAGTGATGCCCGTAGGCCTGATGCCCGGACTCGCAAACTGATACATGCATTCCTGTAGAGACGCACTCTAAAAGCACATAGCAAGAAAATGAGAGCCAAAACATCCCTATGGTGGGGTAGGGTTTCCCTGTCCTATTTTGTCAGGAGCTAGGGTTTCACTACGCACACAGCGGTTTCAAACAACCTATAATCGGGTAAGCAACCTGTCCTAGTTTGGAATGGTCACTATGGATTCCGATATGCACTAGGTCGAATGGTCAAAAAGGGTGCCCCGGTAAAACCGGCGTATGTGTTCCCGTCGTGGCAGAACCCGCAACCGGTCAGCCTTATGGCATGCTTCTCGAAGCGAGCCTCCAGCAAACCGTTCAGGAATAGCATGCGGAAAACACGGTGTCCTAGGCACACTAATGCACATGAAATGCAAAGAAACACATAAGTGTAATCAAAACAAGATATCATGAGTTCGAGTCAAGTTCTCTAACATCCCCAGCAGAGTCGCCAGAAACTGTAGACGTCCCCGAACGTCCCGGGAGGGAATCTCGTTTTGTTCATTGGGGCTCACTACAGTTCGGACTCAAATGTCACGGTTCTGAATCTAATCCCGCAAAGTGCAATGCGAGACCGATAAATCATCAAAGAGTCCAAATTCGGCAAATCGTTTTGAAAAACAGATTTGTTTAGAAAGAAGTGCCAAACATGGACGGCTTTGCCAGATATAGAGTCGCCACCTAAATATTTTATTTTGGGAGAATTTAGGAAACCCTGACTCGTGCCTAAGGCCACGTGTCCGTCATCACCAAAGTTGCCTCGGCTCGGGAACTTGGGTACGATTGGGGAAGGTCACTTCGTGAGCACCCCCCGCTCGCCCGATCAAAGATCGGCCTCGACTAACCATGATATCGAGTTTTGAAAACATTATATGCTCTTATTCCGGTTTATTAGTCTAGAATTACTATGTGATGAGCACAACATACAAGTATAGACTGGATTGCCTAAATTGGAACAAAGCATCGCATATCCGTTTGTTTTGAAAATGGATTGAGGTTTGCTACTCGCAAGTAGGCTAAAACACGGGTTTCGACGAATTATTCCAATTCAAGCAACCCAACCTTCACCCACAAGCATTCAGGCAGTTATATCACATAAGCAAATAGCCTCATGGTAAGCATGCTATCATGGCAGTCACTCACACACATGCAAGGATGCTAAAGCATAAACACTTACCGAGTACTCCGAGCCAAAGAAAGAAGATAATTGGAAAACATGTATGAATCCTAATTATGCCGAAATGCCTAATGCAACACATGCAAAAATACAACTAAGATAGGCTCGGCTATTCTAAAATGGCATATGAAATGCAACAACTAATACATGTATTCAACTTGGAATTGAAATACAATGCAGTTAGCATGATATGCCGAGCCCGGTGCATACAAAATAGATGAATGGATGCAAACATACGAGCATAAGGATGCTAATTGAAACGTGCCCTAAACTAACCATCATAAGCTAGTAAATAAATGGGAGAAAGATGTGGGGTTGGAAGACATGCATCACACACATGCACACTTATTACAACCTTGCCCTCTCTCGGAGGGTCCGAATGAGTACAGAATAAACTTGCTAATCTAAGCTAATTAAACTAATTATTACACAACATTAATTAATTAACGAATTAACTAAGTTAGCCATAAAAATAGCATGCAAATCTAAATGCAATGGACTGCCTCAGCTCCGTTCCGAATGATAGGGATGTATGCATGCTCCAGTCGCCTTGTCGGGAAATCCTTCGCGATGCCCCAATTTGCCTCTGTTTGCAACTGGTCCCAGAACACTGTACCAAGCTCCAGAAGGCTGCTGACCAGTTTTTGCTACTAGTTTCCGGTTCGCTGCAACAAAGAGCAAGAAAGGGACGTGGCAAAGTATTTTCAACATATGTGTGCACGACCACTCTCCCCGTCATTGCATAAGCTCTAGGGAGTGTAGTCCTCAATCCTCGTGCCACCAATCACGCATCTCGATGCATGGTGGCTGAGGAGTCGAATTGCGCGACTCGATGTAGAATGAATGCACGTATAAACAAAATAAGGCCTAAACTCCATCATGGATAATCTGGAGTGTCGGCGACCGAGAATCGAGACACGTTTTGTTACTTGGAGTACAAAACGTTCCTCATTTCTCGTGTTTGGACTAAACCCTACTCCAAACACAATGCAATACACATGGCATGCATGAATGCAACTCTAACATGCAACCTAAACATAATGCCTCTAAATGATGCAAACATGCAAATGATGACATGCAAGCATGCTACTAGCATACACAATGCTATGAAATAACCAATGGCATACTCAATGCACATGAAAACTATATGGCATACGCAATGCACACATGGAGGCTAACAATGAAATGATCAAGGCATACACAATGCAATGGTCAATCATGCAACAACATGGACTAAATGGCATATACAATGCAAGATGGACTTAAACTAAAATGAATGGGCCTCAGCCACACTCAAATCAGTGGCCATACATGAAAATGAGACAACCGAAATACATGCAAACATGCACGAATACAAAGGACCGATCTTAAGGCACAACATGCAACTCTAACTAAGCATGGCAAAGGATGAAATATGGCATGGAAACACACATTCTCCAGCTCTGAAACATGATGCACAATGGTCCCGAATCATGCAAACACTTCACACAATGCATGCTAGATGGCACAATTACCGAAACTAGTGAAGCGGATTACACTAGAGGTACACAAAGTGATGCACAAATGGCAAGACCAGCCCCAAACAGACCCTAGGTAGGTCCAAGACAGTGGGACAATGGCCTAAAATGATGGCTCAATATGCAAAGAAATGAAGCTCATTCAATGGTCCGAAAAGAAGGCATACAAGCCCAACTCTCAAACGCATTTAAAGAGTGAAAATCATGGGAATATGGCATACATGTAAGCTCTGAAATATGATATGCAATGGCCCCAAAACATGAAAACACCTCAGTATATGCATGTAATAGATCTCGAAACTCAAAACTAAGCATGGACATTGAACTACAAGCATGCAAAACAAACATCATTCGACCATGAGACCCAAAAACAGAGCTAAGCCAGTCCAAAATATGCACAAAATCAGTTCAAGGCATGGCCAAAAAGTGCTAACATGAAGGGCCAAAACAACATGCAACATAGGCTAGTAAGCATGGTTTACACTACATGTATATGAAGCACATGAGGGGCCACCAAACCAGCCAAAAACAGAAACATGGCATGCCAAAATATGACCAAAAACCCACTAAAACTCAGTCAACACATGTTAGAATGAAGTGTTCCTTTGAAAGGCCAATGAGAGGGTTGTTCTACACATGTATGATGGACACACAAAATGGTAAAACTACCTTTGGAAAGAGGTTATGAGGGCCCTAAAACTCACTGAAAAGGGCCTGAAATGAGTCTAGGAAGCATGCAAGTAAAGGCCCCTTTGGAAGGCCTTGAAGAGGATTACTCTACACATGCATAATAAACATTCAACATGGCAAAAAGGGCTCTGGACAGAGCCTACGCAGGTCACAAAACTCACAAAAAGTGGTCTAAAACATGGCTTTGAAGCATGCAAATAGGGGCTCCTTTGTAAGGCCAACAAAGCTAGTAAACAAAATAAGGGGTGAGAGGGTCACCCCTCTCTGATATTGAGGCTCAAAAACACATGTTAGCCACTAAAAATCTGTTAGATTTCAGTGGCTAAAAGGCCAAACCAAGGCCAACACAAATGCTCTAATGCATAGCTCAAAACAAGATGAAAACAAGCATGCAAGGGGGTAGATTACCCCCGACAGAAAAACAACCTTAAACAAACTTCAAGAGGACCTCAAAATAAGAATTTTTCAGTTTATGACAAAACCCAAATATGCTTGCAAGTATGGCTAAAAGATGGAGCGAAATAAAGCTTAAAAGAGGGAATAGTGTGTTACCCTTGTAGCTTCAGCAAAACCAGCAGCTTTGAGACCAAAAAATCAGACCTTCAACCTCTGAAAATGGCCTCCAAGATCCTTAGGTTGATGATGGAGGTGTTAGGCTAAGAGTTGGTGTGCAAAGGGGCCAAGAACTTCACTCTTTCTAAGTCTAAGTGTAGAGACAAAGAGAGATATATGTGTATGCCTTAGCAAAATTTTTGGAACCCTTCTAAAGGAGAGGGAGGGCCTCTCTTATAGAGGAACAAAGGTCCAAGCGTCTTCAAGAAGCTTATGCAAAGGTCCAAGCTTCTTGAGGAAGCTAGAGCAAAAAGGGTCAAGCTTCTTCAAGAAGCTAAAAAAGGTTCAACCTTCTTGGAGAAGCTAAAAAAGGTCAAGCTTCTTGGAGAAGCTAGAGCAAAGGTTCAAAAGGTTCAAGCTTCCTCAAGAAGCTAAAACCAAGGGTTCAAAAGTTTCAAGCTTCCTCAAGAAGCTAAAACAAAGGTTCAAAAGGTTGAAGCTTCCTCAAGAAGCTAAAAACCAAGGGTTCAAAAGGTTCAAGCTTCCTCAAGAAGCTAAAAACCAAGGGTTCAAAAGGTTCAAGCTTCCTCAAGAAGCTAAAACAAGGGTCTCGGCTAGAAAAAGTGACCGATCGACCAAAATAATGGCCGGCCGACCAAGAACATTGTCGACCGGCCAACAGTTTTGGCCGGTAGTAAGAAAACAGGGCCGGTGTCCTCAAGCCGAGGCCGGTGGGGTGTGGGGGTAGCCAACAAGCCATTTCCTACCCTCAGAGGCAAAAACCTAAGTGCCTGGTCCACAACCAAGCACAAAACAAATAAGTTGAGAGATCTTGAGGCAAGGCGCGCGGCCGAAACCTCCGAGAACTCAAGACGAACACGAACAGGGATGATCATCGAGTGTTCAAACGATGACGTCCAAGTCTTGAGGACGGTCAAAAATGGGGTGTCTACAGCATGTATCATCAGTAGCAGGCAGGGGAATAACCATAGCCGGCAGGGCGAAAATGTGGTTGGCAGTGCACCAAGAGAAACAAGCTGGAAGGGCCAATACATGGTCCAAAAATGGGACAGAAGGGATACAGGGTTTGGAAAGCTCAAACCTGTGACGATCCGCCATGACAGTCGAGTACTTGACGAGCAAACGAACTTGTGGCTGGATGTACCTGCAAGCACAACCAAGTCTTGAGGACGGTCAAAAATGGGGTGTTTACAAGGTCTTCGAGCTCTGTCAAAGAGGGGCAACTATAGACACCCATTTTGACCACCCTTAAGACTTTGGCGTCTCTCGCTGAACACTCGATGATGAACTGTTACGCTGTGCAATCGTTCAATTTCTTCAGCAAAAGGCTTCTGTTTTGAGTTTCATAACCTAAACCTTGCACCCTCTTTGGACCAAAACCTTTTTTTTTTTTTTTTCTAGCCTAACCACTCAGAGAAGAGCTTGCCAGCAAGTGGCCAACAAGCCACTTTTGATTGGCCGACCATCCCCTTTCATCGTCGGCCGGCCATGTTCAGTGACAGCAGATATTTTGACATAGCTTACACTAGCTATCTTATTACAGATATTTCCAATATGAGAAGGTGTTTTTCTATAAATACATGACCCCCCCCCTCGTGGTTTGGGGTTAGAAAATTTGCCAAGAGTCATAACTTGTTAAACACTCTTCCCTCCTTTCTTGCAATATACATACACCATACATACACCTCCTAAGTCAAAAATTAAGACCTTTTGCTGAGATTTTTTAACACAATTTCAGCTCTTGAGAATGCTTAACTTGTGGCTTGTTCACTAGGAAGCTCTTCCTCTTTTTAAAAGGGTAAACTTTCAACTCTTTAACCATCTTTTCTCTCTTTTCTTGGTGTTTACTTACTATTTTCAAAGTATTTTGAGGCCTGAAATATGTGATTTTAAGTCACAAAAAAAAAGGAGGGGTTAGCCAACCTTCCTTAGGCTTGTTGGTTGGTTGACACCCATTGGCTTAGCCCATGTTTGCTCATCTTTTCCACCTTAAAAACCTAATTTTCAACATTGTTTTTGTGCTGTTTCAGAGCTTTTTAGTGTGCTAAATTATGCTTTAAATACTATAGATGTGTTGTTGTAAGTTCTCATGGATATAGCTTTCAATCCATTTGAGTTTATAGTCTTTTCTTTCACTTCAATATAGCTTTCATACGTGTTCATACAATTGTAATCATCCACTTTCCAGTAGCACTTTGCATTCTCCCTTCTTTCTTTGTTTCTTTTGATTAAGAGTTGTATCAAACAAAAGATTACCACTTAAGGCATAAGAAAGAGACCCATTACGCTAAATGGTTTAATCTCTTCGGAGGTTCGTTATCAAGGCATTACATCTCTCTTACGCTAAGCATGATCTCTTTTTAATACTTTTCTTTATCGCTTGTGAATTACTTCTAAGGGACTAATTTCCTAGTTAGACCCTTGGAAATCACAAAGGAAAGAGTCATTATAGCTCATTATCAGATTTAGATTTAGAGTCATTATCACTCGTTTTCAGGTTTAACTCTGAATTTATTATCACTTGTACATGAGTTTGATTCTTCCTTTGTAGTTTCCGTCATGGAAAAGGGTTTGAAGAGCTCATTTTGCTAGTTAAGTCGTGCTTTCTATTCTTTATTACTTTGGATTTAGTGGACGTAATCATCACCTTTGGACAAAAATGAAGAAAATATAAGAAATGGAAAGATAATGTAAAAAATGATTAATAAAAAGACGTGAAAAAGGTAACAAAATTGGGTTAGGTTCAATTGGACGTTATATTGAACCTATTGCGTCTTGAATCGTTGCATACTTTTTCGTGATGTTTAATGATTCATGAAGCAATGTCTACCCCTTCCCTTGAGGTAACTCCATGATATGGAGGAGGTATTACCAATCTTTTGTTTAATTTATTGAGCTCTTGTCCTATGGTTTCTAAGATCATCACACAACAAATTTGAGACAATTGATGATTTGATAAACGAATCTACCCTCCCTTTATCATCTTCATGATAGGGAAGGACAGAGAAGATAAACATCTCTTGGAAACACTCTGTTTCAGCTCTATTTCAGAAGGGTATTCCCCAGAATTAGTGGCCGACCGACCACTTTTCAAGGCCGGCCGGCCACCCATTTGTATAGGCAGTGGCATTTTGTGGCAGAATAGAGCAGAATCTGAGACCAAAATAGAATAATTTCTGACTGCAAACAAAGCAGATTTTGCCAGCAAACAGAGAGGTTTCCGGGAAAGGATGGTTTGCCTCGACGAGTTTCGGAGCTGTTCTCGTTGTTCTCGGCATCATGTGCTTCGCCTCCCGTTCAAGTCCATTAGCTGTAGCCTTTAGATTAATTGTACTAGCCATCATTCGTGCTATGCATGGGATAATTGTAGATATTTATATTTGTTTTAAATTTTTTTTAATATATAAATTATGTTTTTTAAGATTTTTTATAAAAATAATTTAACAATCTTATCACTAACCATAGTGTATGGGAGAAGTTGAAAAGAATACTACAGTAACTATACACGGATTGTATCTACAATTATTTGTATGGGGGGATTTTAAATGCTGATCAGAGGATTTTGACCAAATCAATAAATGTAGGTACGTGGAAAGACATGTGGATTAGAAAAAGTTAATAAATGCTGATCATGGGATTTTGACCAAATCAATAAATGCTGAGGTTTTTTTTTTTAAATAAAAAATTTAGAAAATTCAAATTGGGATATTGAAACTCCCACAGCCCTTGGGGGTTAAAAACCCCCCTTTTGGTTAATATAGTATAGGTATAGACTAGCATATCACCCGTGCTATGCACGGGTTGTACTTCACTACGTTGTCTTCTCATTTTTATAAAATGTTTTTTTTTTCTTTTTTTATATTATATTAAAATTTAATATTTTGATAATAATCATATGTGTTTGACTTTTCAAAGAATTCATATGTGTTGGACTTTTCAAGGAATTTTTTTTATGCTTGTTCTTAATGCATTAAAATGTTATTATGAGGAATAATAATCATATGTGTTCGATTTCTCAAGAAATTCGTATATACTTTACAATTATTTCTATATATGTGAATTGTGATTTTTAAATGTCTTTTTTTTTTTTACTACAATCACATTTTTTTCTTTGTGAGTGTTTATGTTTATCTAACTTCAATCATATTAAAAATAAAAAGATTAAATAATATTAAAAAAAAAATCCATTGAACTAACTAAAACAATCATATTAAAAAAAAAGAGCCATTGAATAAACTACAATCACATCACATAATTTTAAATGAAAAAAAAAAAGAACTATTAAACTAACTATAATCACATTAAAAAAAAAAAAGAATCATTCAACCAATTATAATTACATTTTTCTCATTGTGATGGTTTATATTTATCTAATTTCAATCATATTAAAAAATAAAAAATAAAATTAAAATAGTAAATAAAAAGATTAAATAACATTAAAAAAAAACCATTGAACCAACTACAACAATCATATTAAAAAAAAGAGCCATTGAACAAACTACAATCACATCACATTTTTCCCATGATAAAATAAGTAAATGAAAAAAAAAACTATTAAACTAACTACAATCACATTAAAAAAAAGAATCATTCAACTAATTATAATAACATTTTTCTCTTTATGAGAGTTTATATTTATCTAACTTCAATCATATTAAAAAATCAAATTATAATTTTTTATTCGCTAGACAAATTACAAATATTTTTATGCACTATCTAACTACAATATTAAAACAGTAAATAAAAGGAAAATTCAATAAGGAGAAAACAAAAAGAAGACTTACTGTTTGCATACGTGGTCACTGAAGTTGAAAGTATAGAAGTGAGAAGTCAAGAAGGAGAAAACAAAAAGGAAACTCACTGTTTGCAATAGGTATGTGAAAAATTAAAAAGAGTGTGTGTCTTAGAGAAGTTAAAAAGACTTGAAAGAATTTTAATAAGTGCTAAGTTTTTTTTTTCAAAAAAAATCAAAAAAAATTAAGAAATTAAGGTTCAGATATTGGAACTTCCACAAAATTTGTGGGTTAGAGATAGATATAAATAAATAGATAGATATAGATATAGATGTGTATATTTGTTTTAATTTTTTTTTAATATACAAATTATTTGTTTTGGAAAAGGTACTGCAGTAATTATGAGAGAAATCAAAAAGTCTTATGGGTTGAGAGAAGTTAATAAATGCTGAGGTTAAATTTTTTTTAAAAAAAATAAATAAATAAAAAATTAAGATTGACATATTAAAGCTCCCACAAATCTTGGGGGTTAAAAACTTCTTTTTTACTTAATATATAACTAGCTTATCACCCGTGCTATGCTCGGGATAATTATACATATTTATATTTGTCTTAGATTTTTTTTAATATATAAATTATGTTTTTTTAAGATTTTTTATAAAAATAATTTAACAATCTTATCACTAATCATAGTGTATGAGAGAAGTTGAAAAAAGGTACTGCAGTAACTATGCACAGATTGTATCTATAATTATTTGTATGAGGGGATTTTAAATGTTGATCAAGGGATTTTGACAAAATCAATAAATGCAGGTACGTGGAAAGACATATGGATTGAAAAAAGTTAATAAATGCTGATCAGAGGATTTTGACCAAATCAATAAATGCTGTGTTTTTTTTTTTTAATAAAAAATTTAAAAAATTCAGATTGAGATTATTTAAAGCCATTGAACAAACTACAATCACATTTTTCTTTTTGTGAGTTAACTTCAATCATATTAAAAAATCAAATTATAAACAAAAGGAGATAACTTCAATCATACAAATCACAATTTTTTTACTGCTATCTAACTACAATGACATTTTTCTCATAATAAAAAAAATAATTGCAAAAAATAGCCATTAAAATAGTAAATAAAAAATACTATTTAGAATCATTGAACAAATTACAATCACATTTTTCTTTTTATGAATGTTTATGTTTATCTAATTTCAATCATATTAAAAAATAAAATTATAAACAAAATAAGATAACTTCAATCATACAAATCACAATTTTTTTAATGCTATCTAATCATCATCAATAATTAAAAAAACACAATAATTTATTTTTCAAAAAACATAGTGAGTTAAAAAGATCAATTACAATTTTTTTGGGGTCAAAATACGATCTAATTATCATCAATAATTGGTACATTATGTGACCTTAATGAGTACAATCCATTTTGTTTTTCAAAAAATACAGTGAGTTAAAAATCAAATCACAAATTAAGTGAATTGATAGTTTAAAAAACACAATAATTTTTTTTCCAAAAAACACAGTGAGTTAAAAAAATCAATTACAATTTTATTTTTTCAAAATACAATCTAATCATTATCAATAATTGGTACTCTAAAAATCAAATAAAAAAAAATCAAATCAAATCACAAATATTT
The DNA here is from genome assembly GCA_036172215.1 of Camellia granthamiana. Taxonomy (NCBI): domain Eukaryota; kingdom Viridiplantae; phylum Streptophyta; class Magnoliopsida; order Ericales; family Theaceae; genus Camellia; species Camellia granthamiana. The sequence continues at coordinate 79,432,199 of CM069903.1, forward strand.
TTATGCTAACTAACTACAATAATATTTTTTTCATAAATAATTGTAAAGAAAAACTATTAAAACAGTAAATAAAAGATTAAATCATATTTTAAAAAAAAAGAACCATTGAACAAACTACAATCACATCACATTTTTCCCACAATAAAAAAATAAATAAATGAAAAAAAGAACCATTGACTAACTACAATCACATTTTTTTCTTTGTGAGTGTGTATGTTTATCTAACTTCAATCATATTAAAAATAAAATTAAAATAGTAAATAAAAAGATTAAATAACATTAAAAAAAACCATTGAACTAACTACAACAATCATATTAAAAAAAAGAGCCATTGAACAAACTACAATCACATCACATTACAATCATATTTTTTTCTTTGTGAGTATTTATGTTTCTTTAACTTCAATCATATTAAAAATAAAATTAAAATAGTAAATAAAAAGACTAAAATAACATTAAAAAAAATTGAAATAACTACAACAATCATATTAAAAAAAAGAGTCATTGAACAAACTACAATCACATCACATTTTTTCCATAATAAAATAAATAAATGAAAAAAAAGAACTATTAAACTAACTACAATCACATTAAAAAAAAAGAATCATTCAACTAATTATAATCACATTTTTCTCTTTGTGAGGGTTTATATTTATCTACCTTCAATCATATTAAAAAATCAAATTATAATTTTTTATTCGCTAGAAAAATCACAAATATTTTTTTGCGCTATCTAACTACAATATTAAAACAGTAAACAAAAGGAAAAGTTAAGAATGAGAAAACAAAAAGAAGACTTACTGTTTGCATACGTGGTCACTAAAGTTGAAAGTGTAGAAGTGAGAAGTCAAGTAGGAGAAAATAAAAAAGGAGACTCACTGTTTGCAATAGGTATGTGAAAAGTTAAAAAGAGTGTGTAAATTGGAGAAATTAAAAAGACTTGGAAGAATTTAATAAGTGCTAAGTTTTTTTTTTTTTTTTTAAATCAAAAAAATTAAGAAATTAAGGTTCAGATATCGGAACTCCCACAAAACTTGTGGGTTAGAGATAGATATAAATAAATTGATAGATATAGATATAGATATTTATATTTGTTTTAAATTTTTTTTAATATACAAATTACTTGTTTTGGAAAAGGTACTGCAGTAATTACGAGAGAAGTCAAAAAGTCTTGTAGGTTGAGAGAAGTTAATAAATGCTGAGGTTAATTTTTTTTTTTTTTTAAAAACAAAAAATTAGAAAATTAGGATTGACATATTGGAGCTCTCACATGCCTTGGGGTTAGAAACCCCTTTTTGCTTAATATATAACTAGTCTATCACCCGTGCTATGCACGAGATAATTATAGATATTTATATTTGTTTTAAATTTTTTTTAATATATAAATTATGTTTTTTAAGATTTTTTTCTTATCATTAACCATAGTGTATGGGGGAAGTTGAAAAAGGTACTACAGTAACTATACACGAATTATATCTATAATTATTTGTATAAGGGGATTTTAAATGCTGGTCAGGGGATTTTGACCAAATCAATAATTGCAGGCATGTGGAAAGATATGTGGATTGAAAAAAGTTAACAAATGCTAATCAAGAGATTTTGACCAAATCAATAAATGCTGAGTTTTTTTTTTTTTGTTTAATAAAAAATTTTAAAAATTCAGATTGGGATATTGAAGCTTCCATAGGCCTTGGGGGTTAAAAACCCCATTTTGCTTAATGTATAGTATAGATATAGATAGATAGATAGATATATCTTTTTATTTTTATTTTTGTGTGGTTTCTATTCGGTAATTTTTTTTTTTTCAATTTATTTAAGATGGAGTTGTGGGTATCTTTTTTTTTTTTTAATTTACTTTATCTGTGGTTTCTATTTGTTTTTAATTATTATTATTTAGGTAAGTTATGATGTGAGTTAGATATGTGATAGACATGTGAGTTTTATTGATTTAAAGTTTATTTAGATAAACTTTAAAGATTTTTTTTTTAGTTTTTTAGTTTTTTTTGTTATGTTATAATATAATATATAAAATATAGGTAGATATCTACAACTTTAATAGAAAATATTATCTGATTTTTTGGGGAAGAGAAAATTAATGCAAGTTTTAATATTTTTTTTTGAAAATTTCTGAGAGAGATTAGGAGGGAGAGATTATGAAATATTTTTGTTATTAAATAAATAAATCAGTCAATAGTTTTTTTTTAATCTATTTTGTAAATTAAAAATCAATAATTTTGAAAAATTGATTAATTTGTCCCATTAAGTAATTTAAAATTTTGATAGATATATATATAAAAAAATACATAATTATATTATCAAAACACAATTCAAATTTAGATGTTATATCTTTTTGAGATCTATAACTAAATTCTTATCTTCTTTTTTTTAATTTTTGTGTGTAACCATAGTGTACGGGAGAAATTGAAAAGGGTGTTGTAATAATTATGAGAGAAGTCAAAAGGGATTGTGGGTTGGGAAAAGTCAATAAATGCTGAGGTTGGGTTGGGAGAAGTCAATAAATGCTGAAGTTTTTTTTTTTTCAATCAAAAAATTAGAAAATTAGGATTAGGAGATTGGAGCTCCTATCTGATTTTTTGGGGAAGAGAAAATGAATGCAAGTTTTAATATATTTTTTTTGAAAATTTGTGAGAGAGATTAGGAGAGAGAGATTATGAAATATTTTTGTTATTAAATAAATAAATCAGTCAATAATTTTAAATCAATAATTTTGGAAAATTGATTAATTTGTCTCATTAAGTGATTTAAAATTTTGATAGATATACATAAAAAAAAATACATAATTATATTATTAAATCATAATTCAAATTTAGATGTTATATCTTTTTGAGATCTATAGCTAAATTCTTATCTTTTTTATTTTTTATTTTTGTGTGCAACCATAGTTTATTGGAGAAATTGAAAAGAATGTTGCAATAATTATGAGAGAAGTCTGATTTTTTGGAGAAGAGAAAATGAATGCAAGTTTTAATATTTTTTTTAAAAAATTTGTGAGAGAGATTAGGAGAGAGAGATTATGAAATATTTTTTGTTGTTAAATAAATAAATCAGTCAATAGTGTTTTTTAATCTATTTTGTAAATTAAAAATCAATAATTTTGGAAAATTAATTAATTTATCTCATTAAGTGATTTAAAATTTTGATAGATATACATAAAAAAAAATACATAATTATATTATTAAATCATAATTTCAATTTAGATGTTATATCTTTTTGAGATCTATAGCTAAATTCTTATCTTTTTTATTTTTTATTTTTGTGTGTAACCATAGTTTATGGGAGAAATTGAAAAGGATGTTGCAATAATTATGAGAGAAGTCAAAAGGGATTGTGGGTTGGGAAAAGTCAATAAATGCTGAGGTTGGGTTGGGAGAAGTCAATAAATGCTGAGGTTTTTTTTTTTTTTTTTTTAAATCAAAAAATTAGAAAATTAGGATTAGGAGATTGGAGCTCCCACAAGCCTTGGGGTTAAAAACCCCCTTTTGCTTAATATATAGTATAGATATAGATGTTGTAATTAATTAGTTGTTTTCCTTTCATTCGGACTTGTAATAATTAATTAGTGTAGTTAATTCATTTTGAGTTTGTAATAATTAGTTTAATTAGGACATTCATTCAGACCCTTTTGTGCGAGGGCAAATATGTAACACTTGTAATATTTTGTATGTCTTCCAACCCTCATATCTTTCTCATTTTTATTTACATGCTTACCGTGGTAGCATCATATTTTTCGTTTCATATCATTGCCATGCTTAATATCTATTTTTGCATACATTGGGTTCGGTTCATCATTCGAATGTCATTGTCATTTTATACTTACTTGAATACGTGCGTTGTCGCATGCCTTGAGTTGATCCACATAACATGTTAAATAAACCGAACCTAGTAGTTGCATTTTGTATGTGTTGCATTAGTCACTTGCGTATTAGATTACGCATTTTTCTAATTATTTTCTTCTCTTTGGCTTGACTCGGTTGAGTACTAGATGAGCATTTTCGTTTTAGCATACTGCATGTGTGTTTGTGTTGTTATATCAAGCACATTACCATGCGGCTAAGTGCTTATTTGAATAATTGTTTGAATGCTTGTGAATAGAGGTTATTTTGCTTAAGTTGGGATGATCTTGATTAATGTACGTATGAGTTTGCTTTTTCAAGTAGCACATCTTCAAAACTCTTTTTTAAAACAAGTATTAAATCAAAGCATTCTAAATTGGGTGACATAGTCTATATTTGAGTGCCTCACACAGTAATTTTAGCATAATAATCAAGATATGAGCATATAATGTACATAAAAATCACATCATAATTAGTAGAGGGCGGTCTTTGATCGGGTGAGTGGGGTGCTCAATTTATGACCTTCTTTTCTCATACCTAAGTTCTCGAGTCAAGACAGTTTGGTTATGACGGACAAGTGGCCTTTGGCACGAGTCACGGGTTTTCTAAATTTCTCAAAAATATTTTGGTGGCGACTCTGAAATCTGGCAATGTAGTCCATTTTTGGCATTTTTTATCGTGAATATATCTTTCAAAGATTTGTGCGGATTTGGGCTCGCATTTGTGTTTTTCTATTTCACATTGCACTTATGAAACCAAATTCAGAACCACGGGAGTCCAAACGGTAGGGCTATCATATCCGAGGAGACTAAACACCTCTGAGGAGTATGAGAAACCAGCTACAGCACCCTTTTAGACTCAGTGAACACCCAAAACTTCTTACGCATTTGTCTCATGCTTCTCTAGGGGCCCTTTGCGTAGAGGTCTCCAAACCAGCCGTCGTCGGAACAGCGGACAAGTTAGCGCGCTGATGGATTGACTCTGGCATAATGCTATCGATAACGGACTTTAGAATGTCATCGTTGTTTGCCATGAAAAGTGATCAGAAAAGCTTGAAGTTCAAGGTTCTGTCTGTCAGATTCCCACTGACGACGCCAATTGTATAGGAAGCAAATATTCTTTGTTTTCGTACTTTTTTTGTCAAAGCCTTGCGTTACTCTGAATGGTGTCGTATAACCTGAAAGCACAGTGACGGTGAACTACCCAGCAAGTGTGTTGCTGATAAATCCCTCCGATGATCAAGTTAGTACCCTTAGAGAGAGAAAGAAGACAGAAATAAGGATAGCTCTGTATAAGGGATGATTGCAGACCTTTTGCATGGAGGCGCCACAGGGCTTATATAGTCTTGCTCGTCCTTTCCTGGATGCGTGGATGTACGATCCTCTCTTTGCCTTACACGTGTGTGCGTCAATACTGTTAAATAGTATTGACAAAATAGCCAAACGGTATTGACGCACACTATTGGCAGGTTTTCCTCATCACATTCGAATTAGGCCACATAGCACACACCAACCGAGCTATCTCCTGACCGGTCCGTCTGATGCAACTAGATCGGGCTAGCTCTAATCAAACTGCAACGCGCCCCACAGCTCTACTTGACTTGCACCTCGATCAAGATATGGGTCGCCCCCCTCAGTCAAAATACGCAGCTCGGTGGTGAGTCTTGTTGCCTTCCTGAACTCTTCTCTGTCAGCCATAGGGGTTTGATCCATACACTTAGCTTGGTCACTAGCTGGGTCTCCGTCCTCGGCCACTCTTCAGCCCAGTCGAATCCAGCTCGCCTTCCATGGCTAATCCTGCCTAACTTCAGTGCTCGGCAGTGATCACAGGCCCCTCAACCATTAGCTTGGCTAAAGACAAGGCTATCGTTTGACCAAGCTCCACCCTTAACCTAAGCTTACTAGACATCTCGGTCCAACACCTAGGTGTCTTTCCAGCTCGGTTGAGAGATCCAAGACAACGGCACAAGTCTAAATATTGCTCGGCCCATTTGTTTAGCACAAATTCCCCTCTCAAGTTCGATGGTGATGTAGGTTTTGAATCATTTAATAATAATTTTTTTTCAAACCTTCATTAACTCTAATAATCTGTAGTTGATTAGTTCAACTAACACTGCTCTTGTATGATTTTCCATTCCAATTATTGAATACTTAGACTGTGTTTGGTTGGGAGATTTGGAAAGGAAAATGAAAAAGATGTGTGAAACTAAGTAAAATGTAGGTATACTTTATTTACGTTTCACATACCTTTTCTCTTTCTCTTTCCAAATCTCTTCTCAAATCCCTTAACCAAATATTTACTTAACTAAATGCTCCATGTACATAAGAATCCTAAATTCTTTCCTGCAACTAAACTTTCTTTTCCTTTCTTTTAAGGTGTCCCTTAGCAATGCTCTACCGATAAGAGAAAAAGCTAAACAGAAGTGTTTTGTCATCTACTCAGAAAGTTGACAATATATATATATATGTCATCACTCAGAAAAATATTTATGAATGTATTTAGAATTTTGAATGTATAGTATAAATTTAAATTTAGTGTAATATGGATCACATCAAGAATGAATTTGATGTACATAAATTTTAAAATTTTAGACATTTTTTTCAATGTATATACTTTAATACTGGAGCTCAAATGACCATTAAAGTTGCAAGAAATTAATGTGTTGCAACAAGTTAAAGGATTTAGTGAGATTTTTTGTGTAATTTTTTAAATTTAATTCAGCTAATTAATACCACCATGTTAGTGTTTAAATAAGTGTAATTTATCTTATATGTCCAACCTAATTCCACCATACTAATAATTTATAAGTCAATATCATTGTATTGATAATCATATTCAATCTACTTCGGCAATCAACCATGGCCTAAGGTTGTAATAAAATATTAATTTTCTTTACCTTAAAAAAAAAAAAAAAAAAAACATTGCGTGAGAGATAGATATGCCATTATTTATCACCCAACCTCTCCATGGATATTTATTTTATAATAATAAAGGATTGACTTGGGCATTAGAGTATTGTCGATTAACACCGGGAAAACATTGAAATTGTTTTATTTTATAGACCTTAGACACAAAATAATTCTGTTCATCTTCTTTGTTAGATTTTCATTATCAATAAGTTAGATAGATTTTCCTGAAACTTGGGGTGACTGTTGTGTTTTATGCACAACAGTCATTGTTCTACAGCCAATGAAGCTCACCCCGGGTCATATTTTGATAATTTAAACCATTCACTTATTAGGGTACATTGAGTAGAATATTCCTACAAAAAAATTAAATTAATTGGACATCAATAACCTCTTCATCTAATCACATTTAGTTTGTTTGGTTTCACTTTTAAGAAATCACTTTTCAAAAAATTGAAATTTTTTATTTTTCATATTTTTTTATTTTCACTGAATTTTTTCAATATATTAAGCAATTTTTAAATTTTTTTAGATACACTTAATATAAATACACTTAAAAAGTATAATATTTGTGAAAAAAATCTTTAAAAAATTCACTTCGGTCAGCAGTAGAAGCTCAGCTCCACACCAGCCATAACATTCATATCAACTTCAGCCCCACGTCCATCCCATGCGTTCATTGGATGAACATCCAACACAACTCCCTCAGCCTGTCTTGGCTCATTCCCAACCGGCGCCAGTTTCAAAAAGTAACACTCATTAATTGTCCCGTCAAGTTTCTCACAGTTCACTTGCAAAATTCCCAAAACATCATGCACATAAATATCAATATAAATTTACCCTTTTGAATTTCCCTATGATTGTACCAATGTTCCATCTACAAAACCTCGGTGTCACATTATGCCTCTCCGGGGTCACGATGGTCGAATGCTCACAAATGAGAAACTGAAATCACAATGTCAGACAAACCATTAAATAAAACCATAGAAAATGTACAACTGTGTCTGTGGAGCATGATATATATTGCGTCACATTGTTTGATGTACGTACCAGCAATGTGACAACACAACCAATAACCCTCTCTGGCCTGTTGCGCATCTCATTTAGCGAACCAATTAGGGTGTTACAGATTGTTACAGTCTAGTCGTACAACCTTAAGGTTTCCAGTTTGTCAATTACACGCACAAACGCCCACCCTATATGCTCGCCCATAGTTGCAAAAAATAACTTCGCACATATGTAAAGACAAAGCAGCTTCGCCACGTCTTCTGCGTTACGTTTTGTATGACCACAGATTGCCTCTACTAGCAAATCTTTTATGACTTTCGAAGATATCCGACCAACGTTCAGACACCAACTCTGCATGAAATCTGAAGGCCCTTTTGCACCTTGCGCCAAATCTAATTTGTCTTTCCCACATTATACCCCAAACATCAACAGATGTCGTTGTTCCTCAATGTTAGCCCAGCTCTCTCAACGTAAAACTTCTCATCTTTCTGATTATAAGTTTGGATAATTCGACACACCGTGGCATCACATTTCTTGAACGATTTCGGATCTAGCTTGTGAGTACAGATAGCATCGATTATCACCTAAAACAGGGTTTTCTCCAATTGTTGAATATGTCCATTACCAAACTCTAACTCAAGCACAGTCTTAATCACTTCCGAAATATTAGACCGATACATTAGCCTTGATGGGTCAACATCAGGTTTTCTAATACTACTGCTGGTTACTTTCTGTTTCTTGAATGGCAATCTCATTTGCCTCTTCGTGGCCAATCCGGTTCACATTTGTTCGGACAGTTGTGACCGCGGTGTACTACTCCCAGCACTCTGTTTCCCATTTTGCCGACTAGTGCTACCTGCCAATTGCGTCACACACTAAAAAAAAAATACACACTAAATTCTATTCCACCACACGATGCATCGTTAAATATAATTCAAAAGTGCAACAAATGTACATAACATCACACAACACATGACATTTTTCATAAAACACATTACAATGTTCAATAATTTATCACACATGAGTTCCATCTCGTACCTACAACACGCATATATATGTAGTCTGTCTACACCGAATGACATTCAAGCAATAGCAACAATATCAATTTTATTCATCAAAAAACGAACACCTTTTGAAAAAATTTATTCGAATTTGGCCGTTAACATTGACACAACCCTCATTCCAATGTCAACGGATCGTTCTTCCCAAATGCCTTCTGTTCCGACAAATAAACTTATGTTATATAGATAATTATACCCTAACATATAATGTGACAAAATCGCACAACGACAATATTATAACCGAAAATCAACCCCAATAACATCATAACACATATGCATGAACCAACTTATAACACAACACGAATGTGAGGACGTATTGAAATTACACAGCACAACCAACTAATATTACCTATCCCATTTACAGTCCACATCACCACAAGTTAACATACACTCAAAAAAAAAAAAAAAAAAAAAAAAACAGAGAAACTGCCCCCCCTCCAAAAAAATAAAATAATAGAACACCAGTCACCCCCAATCACAAAATGCCATTACCATTACAGTTATTGTAAACACCCAAAAAAAAAAAAAAAAAAAAAAGAAAAAGAAAAAAGAGAAACCGTTCCCTTCCCCCATCCCCCCTCCCCAAAACAAAAAAATATGGCAGGACACCAGGCACCCAATCACAAAATATCATTACCATTACAGTTAACGTAAACACACCAAACCAAACACATTGGGGGCCAAAAAGCAGCTGGATTCCAACCCACGAATTGCCAATAACTTTAACAAACTTACAAATGCAATAGGTGTGCAATTCACAAAACCCACCCTACCATTGACGTCCAACAACACTGCGACACAATATCTATAATTACGAGATATTAACAAAATATCATGCACACCAAACTACTTTCAAAGATCAATCAGAACAACACAAAGAAAATCAAGGGTTCATATAGACAAACGATCAAATTACCTAATGCCATTTGTTACCAACATAATCACTAACGGCGGCGAATGGAGGTTGTTTGCTCGGCGCACGAACATACAACGTCGTAACAGCCTCTCCAACTCGCCAACGTAAATGTATTGCCAGAAGAGAGGTTACGTAATTTCTAGGGTTTGGGAGGAAAAGAAATTGTTAATTTAGGTTACCACTCCACAAAGATTCAGTGTTGCCTATTATAGATGGAGCACAAACATAACCAACATTATCCCATTAACATCGGAAAACCCAGAAATTTCCATCTACGTCTCTTCCTTTCTGATCAGTTTTGAGGGAAATCAAAAATCTCTACAGTAAGGTTTTGAGTAATCATAAATTCCACATCGGGCAAAACTGACATTTACCCTTACTATATGGTGCCCTGCGTGAGAAAACATGAACTATTTGATAATTAACACTGGATTAGGACCTATTGATTCATAAGATAAAAGTTAAGACTAAATGACTCAAAAAATAAAAATTTAAGATTTATTAATGTATCTCCATATATATATATATATTTTTGGGTCTATTCCACTTGACTATAATTCCACCTATATGCCTCTAGCAAATCATTTACTATAGTCACATGTTATTGCATTAGAATGGGAACATCACAAACCTACAATCTACTCAGATTCAACACGCAGCGTAGGCCCTGCTGTGGGCAACCCTAGCATGAAAAATTAAATACTGGTGGTGGGGCAAATTTACACTGTGTTTTTATTTGATATTTATATTAGTTAAAGTTGTAAGGTTCATTAATTTGTATTATGATTTGAAGGATAATTTGATAAATATTTAGTGATATATAATATCAGGCAATATTCTAAGATCACCACATCACTCACTTAGCACAGTCAGATGCTGGTGGTTTTACTAGGGGTGTAAATTTGGCCGAAATTGAAGGTTTTATATTAATGAAATGCACATAGATCTAAACCAAACCAAACCAAACTAAACCAAGCCTTAAATTTCATCAAATGGGGTCGGATACATGAATCCTTCTTCACCACGCGGCTCTATCAAAGACCATTTCGTTAGTCAAATTAAGTAGATCTATATCTCTATTTACAAAGGTAACCAACGTTAATCTAGGCCTACCCCGTCCCCGACCACTTCCATCTATCTTTACAGCATCGCATCTCTTCACTATGCCTCTGTTGGTCTCCGTTGAATATGACCAAACCATTTTAATCGATTCTCTCTCAACTTATCTTCTATTGGTGCTACTCTTATCTATTCCCGAATACACTCATTCATAATTCTGTCATGTCTAGTCTTACCACACATCCACCTTAGCATTCTCATCTCAGCCACACTCATCTTATCTACATGTTGTTTCTTGGTTGCCCAACACTCCGTCCTATACAACATCGTTGGTCTAATAGCCGTTCTATAGAACTTACCTTTAAATACAATGATAAATGTAATAAGAAAATAAAAAGATTTCTTACCTTTAACACTATTCTGAAGGATTTAAAATGATCTTCAATGGAGGTATTTTATGCAAGTCTTCAATGGAGGAAATTTTACTTCAGACCAAAGTCTTCAAGGGCATGGATGGGTCAATGTAGAAATAGGGTTAATCAAAAGTGCGTGGAAAGATAGTTAATGAGGTTTACAATGGCTATGGGTGAATGGTGTAATTGTAACTTTAAGTGTATGGATTGAAACAATTAGTTGATAATCAAATTAATAAGAATTTGTATTAAGAAAAATAAAATTTCCTGTTCATGTGGTGCATGATGTGCGATGGCTTACTATGCTTAGTACATTTTGGTACAAACATTACTGTTTGTCAAAGCTAGGGGGCGTCCATGGACTCGACTCATCCATCCCTTTTTCAAAAGGAGACGGCCTTAGCTTTTCTCTGGAAAGTTTCAAAAAACCGAATATTCGTACTACAAGCGGCACTCTCTCAGTCAGGCGCCCAACGAAAACTAACTGGGCCCACTTCAGTCTCCAAATCAGGCGAGGCTCTCGTCACGCCCACAAAAACCGATCTCAACCGTCCATCGCCTGTCCTTTTCATCAACCGGTCCAGCTCAAAGTATCAGGATCCTCTCCTTGCAGCCTCCGTCCTTGCGTCCATCCTTGCAGGCCTTCGGGTCTACTTTTAGGCCCAATTTTGATAATCCGAACCGTTCATATTTTATGATTTATTCAGTATATCATACCTGTAAAAAATCAAGTTGATCGGATATCAGAAAACATGTGTTCGGAAAACTGTTTATTAAATTATTTAAAAAATAGTTTTTAGTTCAATTTTTTGAACACATGTTTTCTGATATCCGATCAACTTGATTTTTTACAGGTATGATATACTGAATAAATCATAAAATATGAACGGTTCAGATTATCAAAATTGGGCCTAAAAGTATACCCGAAGGCCTGCAAGGACGGACGCAAGGACGGAGCTGCAAAGAGAGACTCTTGACTCCAGGTCAAAATCCTCGTGCAATAACAACCTCTTCCTCTTCGGTATAAATACCACCGACTTTCTCAATTATTTATCATGAGAGAGAGAGAGAGAAAAAAAAAAAAAAACCCTTAGTAAACAGTCGAGAGAAAGTGTTTTTGCGATTGAACTAACAATGGTGACGATCAAAGCCGTTAAAGCTCGCCAGATCTTCGACAGTCGTGGAAATCCAACCGTTGAAGGTAGCCTGATTTGATTCTATCGACGTTTTTTTTTAATACTGAACAGAACTGTTAATTTTTATTATGTATTAGTGAAATACGATGCCCGTTGTTTCAGTGTTTCGTTTGATTTCTGAGAAAATGCGGGGAAAAAAAAAACATAAAAAATAGTATCAGAGTGCAGAACGAAATGGCTTTGATGGAATCAAATGTTTTTTTTTGGCGTAGTTAACTTGGATTTTTCCTGGAAAAAGCAAAGACATGTTGATATTTTTTTGGACACAACGTTTGTTTATTTATTTATTTATTTTCATCAAATTTAAAAGTAAAAATTAACTAAAGGGTTCAGCGGATAACCATATCGAGTGTTCCAATAAAAAAAATTCTATTTTTCATCAAATCACCCGACTGGGAAGATGTTTCGCCGGTTGACCAGTTAGTGTAAATTTATAGGGAGCAAGGAAGAGGTTGTCCGGAGGACAACTAGCCAGTCGTCCAGTATATGGTTCCAATGATTAACTATAGCAATTTGATAAAAAGTTTCAACCATTTTCAATTTGATGAAAAGTTTAACAAATTCTCAATTTGATATTGGTTTCATGTTAACGGTGGAGCGCCAAAACTAATCTTTTTTCATCAAATTTAAATTTAATAAAAGAAAAGAATAAACGCCGGAGACGCGCGTATATGATATGAGGAGATAGCATCTGAATGTGGGGATGAATTTTAGGCTGAGGTTTTACTGTTGGTTGACAATTACATTAAAATTGAGTTTGGCTGGTAAATTTGAATAGAGATTTGAAAGGATACCAAAAAAATAAAAATAATTTAATTTAATTTATATTTTATTTATAGTATCTTTACTTTTTTTATTTTTTTTATAAATTTTTATCTAAATTTATGATTCAAACGTAATTTTAGAATTTATTTGGAAAAAAAAATAGTGCTCTTTAGGTTAAAATATGAGGTAAAAAAATTTAAATATTTGATAACGATTTTTAAATTTTTTACAAAAAAAAAAAAGAAAAAGAAAAAGAAAAAACATGAAACAAAGTAAAGAAAATAAAAAGAAATCTTTAATTATTATTTTTTTGTTCGTTTTGTCTTTTGGTTTTTTTTTTTTTGTTTTTGGGTGAATAATCTTTTGGTTTTTTGATTAGTGAGTTTTTGATTATTATTATATTACTCCTTCCCAAACATAACTTCAATGAAAATGCCAACCAACATAAAACCGGTTGAACTTAAGCTATCATTGCAACAATTTAAAGTTTTAAAAACAAAAGTTTGTGGGACAAAATTATTTTTAAGGAATGAAATTTTTTAATTTGAATAAATTATACTTTGTATCTTTATACTTTATAACAAATCTGACTTTGGTCCTCATAGATAAAATTGTGATAGTCAACTCCTTGTATTTCTGGTCAAGAATTAATA